>CM045456.1:2485711-3066520 GCA_024666655.1 Dascyllus trimaculatus
ATGAGACAGCTTCACCTTCCTTCGCCTTTTTCGAGCCCACATCACCATTTTGACACGTCAACGGTCCAAAAAGTTGGTGAGATGTCGACCAGAGTCTGTATTTTTAGTAGGAAGTTGGTTTGAAAATTCTGCACTATATTCCATTTTCAAGGACCGATAATTAAAAATTTCAAGGACTGTATTTTTAGTAGGAAATACGGAGGCATACGTATTTATTTATACACTTACAGGAACTTTCTGGGGACACAAAACCAGCTTTGTTAGAAAACTTTGCAATTTCCAAGGCCAGTAATAACAATTGTATCCTCTGATGGATCTATGGAAGCTGTTCTGTCTGTGTCTTCACCACATTTCATGGCTGTTTTACTTCTGGAGATGTTTGGACCGTTAAAATGACTTCCCAGGTTTTTTAAGGGGGAAAATCCAAAAAATTCCAAGTCTGAAAACAGATGAAATTGTACAGGACGTAGTTTTGGGTCCCAGATGACAAACGAGTGAACTGTGAATTAGATCTGACAACGTGTTTCCTGCTTTCCGTCCGATCTGACGTCTTCTCTCCGGTTCTTTCTCTGCAGGTTTCGTTCAACGTGAGCGTGGAGGCGAGGAGTTGTCCCCCCCGAGGCACCGACCAGAGCTTCACCATCAAACCGGTGGGCTTCAAAGACCGCCTGGAGGTGTCGGTGGATTATCAGTGCGACTGCGGCTGCAGCAGGACGGCAAAAACCAACAGCAGCATCTGCAGCTCCATCGGTACCAAACCTGACACTGCATTCTCACATTTAACAGAGATTTTACTGGAGTTCTGTTGGAATAATATCAGACTGACACACTTTACCTGTTTATGTCATTGGAAATCAAATCAGTTGTTTGAAAAGACTGAAATGAGGCACATTCATGTCAGATTAACTCATTTTAGACCAATTTTGAGTCAAAGTTTGAGATATTTTGGAAAATTTAAAGTTGTTTTGGACACATTCCTGTAATTCTGGACGGTCTTCAGGTAATTTGAGACACATTTCAAGTCATTTATACAGTTGTGAAGTCATTTTGGATCAGTTTTGAGTCGTTTTGGCGAGCTTGCAAGTCATTTCAGAAAGTATTATAGTTGTATTGGACAAGTTTCTGTCAAACCAGGTGATTTTTTTAAACATTCTGGACAAGTTTCTGTTATTCCGGAGTAATTTAGACCCATTTCAAGACATTTTGGACAAAATTTAAATCATCTCGAATAGGGATGCACGATAATACTGGCGTCCGATAATTATCGGTCAATATCGGCAGTTATGACGTCATTCCGATAATTCAGATAATAAAAAAATGAGCCGATAATAATAAAGACTTGGAATCTCGGTTTTTGCCGTTGGTCTGTGTGTTGTGGTTTGTCCTCATGCCTGGCTCCTCAACCCCTCCCCTCCCCTATGGTACTGTCGCATGTGTGTGATGTCATCAGACTGCGCGGGCAGAGAATAACAAGCAGCATGGTGGCACTGACCAGTGTGGACTTTGTTTACGGTGTCAAAAGAAGACATTTGACTAAGGCTGGATGGGAATATTGGAATATCGGAATATTGGTTGGTTGTGGTGGTATTGGGATCATAATTACCTCCGCCAAGGAGGTTATGTGATGGCCGGCTTTGGGTTGTTTGTTTGTTTGTGTTCAAAATAAATTGAAAAGTTATGGACGGATTTGGATGAATTTTTTAGGAAATGTGTGAAATTTTGGGATTGATCCAGATCATCGTTTCCATTCAGGAATGTTTTTATTGTAAGTGTAACCTGGTGGACAATTGAAAGCAGTTTACTCTAAAAGCCACCAGAGGGCACTCTTGTTTTTGGGGTAACCCCCTCTGACACCATGACATTTTGGGTCTCCACGCGACAGACAGCGACAGTGACGGAGTTCTCTTTCCTTCCTGAGCGACATACGCACGGTTGGGCCGGCATTCTTATCTCCGGTTGTCTAAGAAGCTGGGAGGCTGTTAGGAGCTGCCGCGCTAGAGGCCGCGCCTGTTCATTAGGTCGGATGGGGTGAAGGCCGCATTGTTGGTAGGACATTTGAACTGTATGTAATTACATTTGTATCTGTAACGTTCCATAGAAAATATGTGAATTGGGAGATTGTGTTGGGGGTGGACTGAAGCTCCTTGGCGGAGGTATGAGCTCTCTGAGGGCTTTTCTAGTTTCGATATTGGAATAATTGTGCGCGCGCCGCCACCAAACGCTGCCGAGCGTTGCAGGGCACCACCGAACGTCGCTGAGCGCTGCCGCTGTGGTTGTAGTACGTGGACCCTCCAACTCCGGTGTAACGCTCTGGTGTCACCCACAGCTCCCTCCCGCTCCCCCTCACGAACCCAATAGGTGACATTATCGGTTATCGGCTGCAAGAAGTATAAAATTATCGGTTATCGGTAAATAATTGAAATTGGCGTCATCGTGCATCCTTAGTCTCTGGACAATTTTTGAGTAATTTTCACCATATTTCAAGTTTTAAGTCGTCTGACAATGGACACTGGACAATGTTAGAGTCACTTTGGACAGTTTTAAGACATTTTGGACGCGTCTCTCTAATTTTAGACACTTTGGACATGAAGGTCGTATCATCAGAGACGGTTCAAACTGACTTTCTTTGATGAAAACTTGGTGGAGAAGCTAAAACCCAGAAACCTGCAGCGTCACTGCTTCCGGCTTTTAAACGCCTCAGTCAGCGAGCGGCTGTTCTTCCTTTAATAACGGAGGAAAACTCCCACTCCTGCCTCCTAAACTAACGGTTATCTGAGGCCTGATTACAAAGAGACTCTCACTGCTGGCTGCTGCTCACATAATGACAGTAATAAAAGACACCAAATTATACTTGGACCATATTTAAAGATTAGTTTTGGGGTATTTTGCCTTTATTTTAAGGCGGCGTAGAGAAAGAAGGAAGATTCTCCTTCAGGAAGATCAGTCTGGATGTTGTGGTTTGAACATGTCAATGTGTTTGTACGACCTGAGCTACGTAGGATGTTGAGTTTTATCTGCTTTCTTTAGTGACTCAGTGAGAACGTCAGCAACACGTTTGTTAGTTTGGAAAAAGCAAAATAAGGTTCTGATGTCAGATTTACTCATTTGGACTTTGTTGGACATTTTTAAGGTCACTTTAGGACATTTTAGCCAATTGTAAAGTCATTTTAGGGCATTTGTTAGTCATTTTCAACATGTTGCTTTGGCTAATTTGCAAGTCATTTCAAACTATATCATAATGATGAATTTTAGGCTGAATTTTAAGACGTTTCGGACGAATATTGGACAGTTTTTGAGTCGTTTTGGTCTCATTTCAAGACATCTCGGACAGGTTTTGAATCATTTTAGATGACATGTTTTTTAAGACATGCTGAACGAGTCATTTTTTTGGCTAACTCGCAAGTAATTTTTAACAATATTGTAGTGGTTCTGGACAGGTTTTGTCATTTTGGATAGAATTTAAGACAACTTGGAAGTCATTTTGGTGAGGTTTCGAATCATTTCAACCAAGTTTAAAGTCATGTAATTAATCTTAAAGTGATTTTGGACACATTTCAAGACATACTGTATGAGTTTAAAGCCATCTCGGACAATTTTAAAATCATGTTGTTTGGAAATAATAAAACCAAAACTTAAAAAAGGGAATATTAAATATGAAATAAGGTGTCAGATTTACTTGATTTGACTTTATTTGTCATTTTGGGCTCATTTTGAGTCATGTTGGCCGAGCTGAAAGAAGCTTTGGACAACTGTAAAGTCATTTTGGACCATTTTAGAATCATATTGTTTGGGAATATTAAGACCAAAAGTTAAAAATCTGCATTGAAAATTAAAAATAAGGCATCTGATCTACTTCATTTGACTTTATTGGTCATTTTAGGATAAAGTTGAGCTCTTTTGGCCGACTCGCAGGATGATTTAAAGTAATTTTGGTGAAGTTTTGAATCATCTTGGACAATCTGAAGACGTTTTTTGACAATCTTTGCCTTTATATTGTGCAGCTCTTTGCAAAACGGTAAACAAAAGCCTTGACTGTGACTCTATAATGAAGCACCTGTCTGATCTGCAGGTACGTACACCTGTGGGACCTGCCAGTGTGAGCCGGGTTACCTGGGCGCCCGCTGCGAGTGTCAGGAAGGCGAGTCCGGCAGCATGTACCTGAGCGCCTGCCGGGAGGCCGAGGGGAAGCAGATCTGCAGCGGCCGAGGAGAGTGCAGCTGCAACCAGTGCCTCTGCTACGAGTCCGAGTTCGGGAAGATCTACGGCAGCTTCTGCGAGTGCGACGACTTCTCCTGCGCCAGGCACAAAGGAATCCTCTGCTCAGGTAGGAACACCGACCAATCGGAGGCCGAGCTGCTCCAGGTGTGTTTGAGTCCATCCAGCTGCTGAGCTTGTGGTGGAAATGAGGAGTCATGTTTGACTGATAAGACTTCACTGGTCATTTTGGACGAGTTTAGTTTGGTAGACAGTTCTGAGTCATTTGGGGCAATTTTGGATGGTCTTTAAGTAGTTTTAGCCCCATTTCAAGACATTTTGGACAAGTTTGAAGTCATTTTGTTTTGAAATAAGGCGTTTAAATGCACATGTCCCCTAAGTGCACAGAGAAGCTTCTAGTCTCCATCAGTCAGATTGGACTAATTTGATTTTAATTGTTGTTCCAGACAAGTTATAAGTCATTTTGAAGACGTTTCAAGACTTTAAGGACAGGTTTGGTCAAGTTGCAAGACATTTTGTGAAGATTTAAAGTCATTTTGGACAATCTTTGAGTAATTTTAAACTCATTGCAAGGCATTTTGGGCAGATTTAAAGTCGTTCTCGACAAGTTTTTGATCTTTTGCACAGTCTTTGAGTAATTTTGGACACATTTCAAGACATTTTGTCAAGATTAAAAGTCATTTTGGACAAGTTTTTGGTCTTTTGTTTGGTCGTCAAGTAGTTTTAGACACATTTCAAGACATTTTGGACAAATGTTAAGTCATTTTGACCAGATTGCAATTCATTCTGGGCGACTTTAGGCATTTTGGACATGTTTCTGTCATTTTGGACAACCTTTGAGTAATTTTAAACTCATTTTGGGCAGATTTAAAGTCGTTCTTGACTAGTTTTTGTTATTTTGTACAGTCTCTGAGTAATTTGGGACACATTTCAAGACATTTATTACAATTGTTAAGTCATTTTGGACAAGTTTGAAGTCATTTGGTTTTGAAATAAGGCGTTTAAATGCAGATGTTCCCTAGATGCACAGAGAAGCTTCTAGTCTCCATCAGTCAGATTGGACTAATTTGTCTAAAAGGACAGTTGATGTCAAATCTAACTTTGTCATTTTAGTTTAAAGCCATTTTGAAAACAGTATGAGCTATAAAACTAACTAGGTGGCTGTGCACAGTGAAGCTTCTAGTCTCCATCAGTCAGATTGGACTAATTTGATTTTAATTGTTATTCTAGTTCAAGTTCAAAGTCATTTTGAAGAAGTTTCAAGACTTTAAGGACAGGTTTGGTCAAGTTGCAAGACATTTTGTGAAGATTTAAAGTCATTTTGGACAATGTTTGAGTAATTTTAAACACATTTCAAGACATTTTGGGCAGATTTAAAGTCGTTGTTGATAAGTTTTTGTTGTTTTACACAGTCTTTGAGTAATTTTGGACACTTTTAAAGACATTTTGTACAATTGTAAAGTCTTTTTTGGTCAAGTTTGAAGTCATTTTGTTTTGAAACAAGGTGTTTAAATGCAGATGTTCCCTAAATGCACAAAGAAGCTTCTAGTCTCCATCAGTCAGATTGGACTAATTTGATTTTAATTGTTATTCCAGACAAGCTCAAAGTCATTTTGAAGACGTTTCAAGACTTTAAGGACAGGTTTGGTCAAGTTGCAAGACATTTTGTGAAGATTTAAAGTCATTTTGGACAATCTTTGAGTAATTTTAAACTCATTGCAAGGCATTTTGGGCAGATTTAAAGTCGTTCTCGACAAGTTTTTGATCTTTTGCACAGTCTTTGAGTAATTTTGGACACATTTCAAGACATTTTGTTAAGGTTAAAAGTCATTTTGGACAAGTTTTTGGTCTTTTGGTTGGTCGTCAAGTAGTTTTAGACACATTTCAAGACATTTTGGACAAATGTTAAGTCATTTTGACCAGGTTACAGTTCATTCTGGGCTACTTTAGGCATTTTGGACATGTTTCTGTCATTTTGGAAAACCTTTGAGTAATTTTAAACACATTTTGGGCATATTTGAAGTCATTTTGGACAAGTTTTTGTTCTTTTGCACACTCTTTAAGTAATTTCAAACTCATTTCAAGACATTTTGGACAAGTGTTAAGTTATTTTGACCATGTTGCAAGTCATTCTGGGCTACTTTAGGCATTTTGGACATGTTTTTTGCCATTTTGGACAGTCTTTGAGTAATTTTAAACTCATTTTATACACATTTTGGGCAGATTTAAAGTCATTCTTGACAAGTTTTTGTTCTTTCGCACAGTCTTTGAGTAATTTTGGACACATTTCAAGACATTTATTACAATTGTTCAGTCACTTTGGACAAGTTTGAAGTCATTTTGTTTTGAAACAAGGCGTTTAAATGCAGATTTTCCCTAAGTGTACAGAGAAGCTTCTAGTCGCCATCAGTCAGATTTGCCTCATTTGACTTTGATTTGTTTTTCTAGACAAGTTCAAAGTCATTTTGGACGAGCTATTAATCATTGTGGACAATTTTTGGGTCATTTTGAACAGTCTTTGAGTAATTCTAGACGTGTTTCAAGAAAGTTTGGGCAATTCTGAAGTCATTTTGGACATTTTTGAAGTAATTTGGGCAAATTTAAAGCGACTTTGATCAGGTTTTTGTTCTTTTGGACAGTCTGTGAGTAGTTTTAGACATGCTTTAAGATATTTTGGAAAAGTTTTTAGTCATTTTGGATAACCTTTAAGACATTCTGGACAATTTCAGAATGATTTTGTTGTGAAACAGGGAGTTTTAATGTCAGGTTTAGTTGAGCTTGGCTAAGTCTTCCAAACTGAGCTGGTCCAGGTTTGTGTTTAAGTCCATTGAGGGTTTGAACCTGAGCGGCTGAGCTGGCAGCTCTTTAGATCTGCTGCTCTTGTCGTGGCTCTGCTAAAAATAAAGTACATTCATGGCGTGGAACCTGCTGTGGGCGTGTCCCGGGCGTTCGGCCTCCTCCTGAATCTCTTCTAACCGGCTCAGCCTTTCCTGGCCGAGCCGACGGTCACCTGCAGGGCTGCTGGATGTGATCCCAGAAGAAGCTCTGGAGCAGCTGCAGCAGTAGTTGTTCAGATGTTCGGCTCGTGTTCCGTTGCGTTTAAGCCTCGGAGGGTTTGTTGTGGTTGGAGAGGTTTATTACATGTTTACTATAATAGAAACTCGAGTAAATAGTCATGACAGGACACATTTGGCTCCAGAGACGTGTGACAGATTAGAAACCAGCAGCTCATTGTACCGTGCAGCGACTCAAGCAGCCTTTAATTATCTTACGTTGTGGCAGAAAGACACGGAGTACTCCAGAATACACTGATGGGATTAAAAGGCTTGTTTTCTGTTTTTAAAAAGTTACCACAATGACAACCTTTATCAGCCTGAAACGGTAAAAACAGAAAGAATCATCAGATTTTTTATTTTCCAACCGTCATGTGTGACATAAACTGATAAATTAAATATAAAAACACGCTTTATTCTACGTGTCTCATTTAAAAAATCACTAAATCTTCATGCTAACCAGACTCAGTAAAAAACTAGGAATTCAAAAACAGTGAACAGAGGAGACAGTAGTTGAAGATACATCCAGCATGGAGGAACATCTTCCTACAGATAATGATCAGAGTAGAGAGGAGAAGACTGGAAACATGGAGATAGTTAAATATCTGTAGTATGTGGAGACGAAACGACCAGAAAGAGACATGAAACGACACTTATAAGACAAAAAATAGCAAAAAACAGACATAAAACGGCACAAATGAGACACAAAATGACAAAAACGATGCAGAAAACAACAAAAACGAGACACAAACAGACAAAAATGTCTTAAATATGCATAAAATGACCAAAAGAAGGCTCTAAACAGAGACGACAAGAAAGTCTGAGAGGAAAATCAAACCTACTGGATCAATAGAATAAATGCAGCATGGCTCAGAAACGGTGAACAGAGGAGACAGTAGTTGAAGATACATCCAGCATGGAGGAACAACTTCCTACAGCTGATGATCAGAGTAGAGAGGAGAAGACTGGAGAGGCTGGAAACATGGAGGGAGATAAATATCTGTAGTAACTCAGACAGTCGGGCCTTTGCTGGCTTTGATCATAAGGAGGAGATCAGGACAAAACAGCCCTGTTATCCAGTAGAGTGTACACTGTAAAAAATGCCCCTCCCAAAACAAGATAAATAAACTTATTTCAAGACACTTTTACCTTGAAAAGTGTAAAAATCTGCCAATAGAACAAGTGAACATTTGCTTGGTGAGATTTCTTGAAATAAGACATGATATTTAGAATATTGAGGTCTTAAAATTAGCAGGGAAAACTTATTTGAAGCTATATTTTAGCAGCATTGTCAAGCTGAGGTGTCTTAGAATAAACCAGACATGCTAAAGAATGAAATAGATTTTAGCTTTAATAAGTTTAATGTCAGCTTCTTAATTTGAGATGTGTTCAACTTATTTTAGTTGTATTATCGTGGCTCTTCTCTAGATTTAAGACCATCTTGTACCTGAAATCAGATCACACAGATTAATTGAAGCATTCTGAGATATAATGTCTTCTCACAGTTGGCTAGAAATCCTAATATTTAGTGGTGTTTGACAGCATTTGAAGGTGTTGTGTTTTAGGTGAAGCCAGCTACGCCCAAAAGGAGGTGTTTTAACTCAAAAGCAGACATTTGCTTTGTTTTTTTTACACATTTTACACATGCAGCTGTTTTCTGATATGAATTGGTGATTTTCCAATAAAATGCATTTACTTTATTTCTTAAATCCAGATTATTTATCTGATACAAACAACAGCTCAGCTTGAATCATGTATGAAATGAAATGAACCTTGTTTCTGGTAAAATACAACTAAAACAAGATCATTTCAAGATTGTTTGACTTAACAAGATATTTAAGATGCGTTGTCTTAAAACACGTCCCTCCATCTGCTGAAATGTTACCTGGAAAGTGAATTTATCTTAAATCAAGTGGGTTGAGACTATTTGACTAAAAATAAGATTAATAAACTTGGTAAGATGTGGAGTTTTTGCAGCAGCCTTTAGTCTTTTTCCTGATTCAGCCATCGTGTGTCGTCCTGCACAGAAGACTTTCCTGAGTTTTCTCTGCTTCTTCATGGTTGTTCTGGTTCTGTAGAGGGTCAGGACTTTATGCTGCAGTGAAAGATGAGTAAAGAAGCTGCTGGGAGTCCAGAGGGTTGAACAGTTTGACGCCAACTTTAAATCCTCGTCCTCTGATTGGCTGCTTCACTCAGAGCCTCGCTGTGAAAAGCAGCTTTGGCTCAGTGTTTCTGTTCAGCCGGACTGAACCGGGCCGAGGCCGCTGTGTTCCCAGAACATCGGGTCCAAGACTCTGAGGCCTCCTGGTTCATCCCAGAGCCAGCGTCTGTTCCTGTGAGTCCATAGAGAGTCTTTGTGGCCGAGAGGCCGACACAAAGCTTCCCTCTATTCATCTGCAGCAGCTGAAGCTGTTTGTTAGTTCCATCGTCATTAAATGTTAACAGTCCACCACCTTCTGTCCTCAGTGTGGAACCATAATGAGTTACTAATGATAGAAACTTTACGCCTCCTCCTCCACACTTTCCCTCCTCAGTCTATCGGTTCATTATAGTAGAGTAAAGCTTGCTGTAAAATCCATTCGCAGCCCAGAGGAAACACTACGAAGGTGTGTTTGGAGCCTCTTAGCTGGCAGGAAGACCTCATAAACAGCATCGAGCTCCTCCTGGATCAGTCGGCTGAGAGCTGCTCATTTGTCTGGGAAACTCAGACTGATGAAGCCCTGCAGGCACAGCAGCTTTTATTAAGGAGGAAATCCACTGTCATGGCCTCCTCGCTGTGTTTTTCTTCTTCCTGAGTCACTCTGCAGCGTCTGAGAGTGTTTTTCTCCGGGGCTCAGTGAGCTGCGACTATCAGCCGTGAATCTGACCTGCTGTGTTTCTTTCACACATACAGGTCAGGTTTGGTATCATCGTGGTGATGTTATCGTTTCGCTGCTGTGGAGGTTCATGCAGGGCCTCAGAGGAACGTTTTAAACTGGTTGTACTGGTGCATCTAACTGTCATTTAAGTGCACCCAGCATTTGGCACTAGAATATGCAAACTACTGCAAACAGGATTAAAGGTGCAGATACAGGTTTTGCTCTTTGCCAAGGTAAACCACACTAAGTACATTAAAGTTATTCAAATCAATCAGTGTTTCTGCTTGACAAGTGAATATTTCTGCAATACTTTGGGGAAAAAAACTGCTTTTCTGCATCCAGTCTGTTCCTTAATGTTCTGTAGGTGGAACCTTAGTAGGAAACTGTCTTTAGAGGGTAAATGTAGTGTTAGAGGGTCGGATGTACTGAGGCTCCACAAGCTCCAAAAGATGGAGAAAACCTGTTTTCTCTACATGCATGTCAGAAAATGCATCGTAGATCAGCTGTAGTACCTGGTTGTTCCACCAGGTGGAACGTCGTACTGTTTAAGATCAGTGGTTCTCAACTGGTGGGTCGGGACCCAAAAGTGGGTCGCGAAGCCATTTTTAGAGGGTTGCAGAAGCAAAAAGTAGTGGTGTAAAGTCTTTAATTTTAAAGGACGTGTTTCTTATGACACAGTTTGCTTTCAGTAGCAGGATATTTAGTGGTGGTGACCCCAGTAGTTGCCCACTATTAACCTCTAGATTTGTCTCTGTCAGCTTATAGGAGAAATTTATGCTAAAATGTCCCAAAAATGAACCAAAATGAGCTCAGAACCTGTCAAAATGGGCCAAAAAATGCCCAAAACTTGGCAAAAGCGTCCAAATATACCAAAATTGGCAAAAAATAAGCCAAAATCTTCCTAAATTGTATCAAAATACGTTGAGACTCCACCCAAATAAACCTTAATTTGTTAACAGGAACAGCAAACTTCAAAAATTTGGGTCGCGACTGTTTTTTATAGAGACATAGTGGATCCTGAGGCTGGACCAGTTGAGAACCACTGAGGAGGCGTCACTCAGATCACAGGTAGTTCATGATGGCCAGCAGGGAGCATTGTGGGAGTTTAGCTAGTCAAGGGGCACCATGACAGAGACTACTGTGGTGCTTAATGACCTCCAACCAGATGGAAAAGAGCTGAATTTACAAACGTCGTCCGAACGCCTCGCCAGAACTGGTAGATGCTGCTGGTCGTCTGCACAGAGAAGCTTCTAGTCTCCACGAGTCGCTGCAGCCGAGAGACCAGAAACAGAGAGAAGTAATCTGCTTTAATGGACTGAAACATTTAGCAGCACCTGACAGATCATTGGCTTCACTCTGGAGTCCTGCTTTGTAGAAGAAGTAAACCTCTCTCTGAAACGCTGGATGTTTAATTCTGCAGAACAGCTTGTGTCTGTTGTGGTTCAGTGTCGATCTCAGTGCTGTTTTGCCGTCTGGCTGTTTAATTTATAGCCCGAATGTGACTGTTGAGGCTGAAATGTTGACAAGTGTGTTGATGCTGCCTCGTCCCTGCATCCTCTGAGCTCAGCTGTGTGTTTTATCGCTGACGTCGTCAGTCGGTCAGATTGTTTCTCATCAGTTTGAATGTCAACCCTCACATTGTGGCGGTTAGATTAGGTCTCTATCCGGCCATGTTTGATTGCGTTTCCAAGCTCATGTTGCTTGAAACAAATCTAGTTTTGAACTTCATAAAGCCTTCAGTTGGAGCACATTGAGGCTCTGTAGCTGCTCAGGTTTCCTTCATTGCTGGACTTCTCATCTCTGTTCGACTTAAAGAGCCCTTATTTAGCTTTATGGGTTTTGTTGCATGATATAAAGCTTCTCTTTGTAATAATAACAACTAGAAAAGCCCTCAGAGAGCTCATACCTCCTCCAAGGAGCTTCAGTCCACCCCCAACACAATCTCCCACATATTTTGTATGGAACGTTACAGATACTAATGTAATTACAGACAGTTCAAATGTCCTACCAACAATGCGGCCTTCACCCCATCCGACCTAATGAACAGGCGCGGCCTCTAGCGCGGCAGCTCCTAACAGCCTCCCAGCTTCTTAGACAACCGGAGATAAGAATGCCGGCCCAACCGTGCGTATGTCGCTCAGGAAGGAAAGAGAACTCCGTCACTGTCGCTGTCTGTCGCGTGGAGACCCAAAATGTCATGTGGTCAGAGGAGGTTACCCCAAAAGGCTTTTAGAGTAAACCGCATTTAATTGTCCACCAGGTCACACTTACATTAAACAATTCCTGAATGGAGACCATGATCCGGATCAATCCCAAAATTTTACACATTTCCTAAAAATTTCATCCAAATCCGTCCATAACTTTTCAATTTATTTTGAACACAAACAAACAAACAACCCAACGCCGGCCGTCACATTACCTCCTTGGTAATGGTAACAGCCTCCCAGCTTCTCAGACAACCGGAGATAAGAATGCCGGCCCAACCGTGCGTATGTCGCTCAGGGAGGAAAGAGAACTCCGTCACTGTGGCTGTCTGTCGCGTGGAGACCCAAAATGTCATGTGGTCAGAGGGGGTTACCCCAAAAACAAGAGGGCCCTCTGGTGGCTTTTAGAGTAAACCGCATTTAATTGTCCACCTGGTTACACTTAGATTAAAAAAATCCTGGATCCAGACGGTGATCCGGATCAGTCCCAACATTTCTCCGTTTATTCCTTGTCCCATTTCACACATTTCCTGAAAATTCCATCCAAATCCATCCATGAGTTTTCCAGTTATTTTGCACACAAACAAACAAACAAACCAACGCCGACAAACAGTGAAATAGTTCTGAGTCGCAGCTCAGAGAGTCACTTGGAAGCAGGAGGTTTTATCCGAGGACGTTCTGTATCTCTGGAAAACTGTGTCTGAACGTTCCAGTAATCGTATCCTCAGTATCAGCAGAACATCTGTCTGTTAATTTATGTCTGTATCAGGTCGTGAGCTGCGTCCACACAGTCTGGATTTATGTGGCGAAGCATCGAATGAACCGATTCAACCCACAAACATACTGTGACTGTTTACCACCGATGCAAAGACCAGAAACAGGCTCAGATTATATGTTTACACCAAGTTATCTTCAGCCTTCACTGCCCTTTTACTGATAAATCTGCATCTAAGTAAGTATGTAGATACAAAAACAGAAGTATTTCATATCTGATCATGTTTTATATGACTTGTGCTTGCTTTTATTTCTAGTTGTTAAGGTTTGTGTACAAATGGATCTCACCTTTGCAGCTTTTTCACGGCACTCATCTGACTTTTTGTAGGTTGCTTTGGAATAAACTGACAAATACAGACATGTGCTTAACTTTTATTTAGTGAGGAAGATTTTCAACTCTCCTACAGTCCCTGAACGCATCACGTGTGACGATTTGGGAATTCAACCAAAGCTACGCGCGGAATCGTGGCATTTCATCAAAATCATTTTATTCTGCGTGTTTAATTTGAAAATTCCCCCAAAATAAAGCGTTTTTGCCGACTGGATTCTGGAAAAGAGAAAAAATTCTGAGCTCTTCAACGCAACTGAGAAGCCGCGACTGGCTCAGCTGTGGCCGGCGGTCATGTGACTAAAATTCTGAGAGTGTTCAGGTTGATGTAACGTGTACGGTGTCTTCTATAGAGCACAGTGTAGGTACTGAAAGATGGCAACACAGGTATGATTTGGGCTCAGAAGATCAAGTCCGGCTGTAGGAGTGGAGAATGAAGCACTGAACACACTGGTTCGGCCTAAGCGGTAACTTATATTATAAATTTGATAAGACAGATGACATTAAACAAGAATTGCTAATAATAGATAGACTGAGAACGGCCTTTCATAGGTAAACACAATACATCTCAGTTCATAGTCAGACATGAATAAGTCTTGCATCCATTTCATCCATTAACACCGAAGAGAGTTCAAGTTTTGCCCCTAATGGAGTCGACCCAACACGGTCCCCACTTTTGAGTGTCCAGGGGGAAAAAGTCCAAGTGTTGGGAGGGAAATGTGCTGATGGATTGGGCCGTGAATGAGCTGCGAAGGGGCAAAAATAAGAAAGAGGATGGCGACGTAAAGAAAACCTCCTATAGCAGCCCGACCAGAGCAGTGGAGGTTCAGCTGGTTCCATCTCAGGCACAACCTTCAGGCTTTAGGCCCAGACTAGGCTCCTAGCTCGCCACCAAACCAGGCCAAGTCTGTAGTTAATCGACACAAAGCTCTGTTTCAGACGTCCGACGGCTCCGGCAGTCGGCTCTTTTCCCACCTGTGCCCCGCGGTAGCAAGTCGCTGCCGGATTCCTGCTCGCCGGATTGGCCGCGCTCTGTCATGTGACCGAGAGATGACGCAAGAGTAGCTTTTTATAAGGAGAGGAAAAAGAGGATAATACAGGTGTTTTTCCACCCGGGTTGGATTGAACTGCAGGCAGTGTTTCCACAGAGAGACTGACAGGAAAATCAAACCTGCTGGATCGATAGAATAAAAGCAGCACGGCTCAGAAACACGAAAAGAGGAGGAAGTTGTTGGAAGATACATCCAGCATGGTGGAACATCTTGATGAGCAGAGTAGAGAGGAGAAGACTGGAGAGGATGGAAACATGGAGATAGTTGAATATATGATAGGAGACATGTCTGAGCTCTCTCTCCTTCTTCAGGGTTGTTCTGGTTCCACTGAGGGTCAGGACTTTAAACGAGCCACAGTGAGTTAAAACAAGACCAGAGTCCAGAGGGTTAAGTCAGGCTGTTTATGTGCAGGAACATCAGCTGATAAAAGCCCTTTGGATGACGTCAGCTTCAGCCTCAGGACTGCTGCTGCTGCTGTTGTGTTCAAGTCCCGTCGTCCTGCTGACCCACATCTCCTCCACAGCTGGCTCCGAGTAATGATCTCAGCAGCCCCGGCCGCCAGAAATAGCGAGGCTTTTTGTTCCAGACCTGCACAGCCCCATAAATAACGCTGCAGCACAAACCTGGGAGTGTGTGTGTGTGTGTGTGTGTGTGTGCGCGTCTCCTTGCAGGGTAACCGGGAACACATGTGTTTATGGTGTTCGTGCCGAGCGTTACTGGAACTGGAGAAAACAGCTCAGACTGCCTCCCGGCCGAGTCGCTCTGTTTGTTCTGCCGGTTGAAAGCAGGAGCTCTGGTTCAGCTCTGAGACGAGGTGCGATCCTGAACGCAGCCCGGACGTGTCGAGACACAGTCGACCTGCTGAAGGTCACATTAAGGAAATATGTGCAGCCTCAGCTTAGTGCAGATAAAACAGGATTCACAACACAAATAGTGGAGGAGGGGACTCTTCTGGTCTCGTTTGGTTCCTCTTTCGTGTTGTTTTGTCTCCTTTTCCTTATTTTCTATCGAGCTTTTGTTGCTTTTCTGTCTCCTTTGGGTCGATTTGTCTCCACATACTACAGATAATGTGCATCAACTCATCGGTCTTTGTTCCTGCCGCGGCTCGGAGTTCATAAAGCGTGTTTGACTCAGTGGCTGCGGTTACTTACTTGAACACGCACCAATTAGTGGGCCTGCTGTTCGTTAGCGTTTGGCTCCGAGCCACCAGGCAGCGTCGAACACCACATTCATTACCGAGAACAAGGAGAACAAGGCGACCTGCTGCTCAGATTAGAGTTTTATGTCTTCATGTCACTCAGCGGGTTCTTGTCTTCCTGCTCATCCTCGCAGGCTGGTTTACGTCGTTCTGATTTACTGTTTACATGATTTTTCGTGTCGCAGAACAAACCACCTGTGTGAAGAATCCACCATGATTGAATGATTCAGCTTTTACATCAGCAAAATAAACCAATGTACATGAGATAGTTTGATATCTTATTGGATTTGCAGTAGGAATATTCACATTTATAAGGATTTTGGAGGGTTTAAGAGCGTTTAAGGCCTGTCAGGTGTAAGATATGTGGATATGGCAGACATCTGGGAAAAACAGAAAACAAGAAATGAGGTAAGAAGATAGAAAAATATGGAAACTAATGTGCAAATTAGCAGCGTTAGCCTCGTAGCATGATAGCCAAAAATGCCCAAGTCAAAGAGATGACTGGCAGATAGGGATTTTGGAGAGTAACAAGCATTTTGATAGGCTGAGGACAGAGGCAGTAATGCATGATCAATCAGCAGTGTTAGGACAGTAGAGTTAGGCAGATGTCACAATTCAGCCAAAATATGACTTTGGCAGTTATGCTGTGAGGCTAACGACATGCAAATTGTGCTGGTAGAAGAAATAAGGTGTCAAAAATGTGCTGGTATTTACAATAAAAAAACGCATTAAATAGTCTAAATACAGTATACCATCATACCTCCACCTAGGAGCTTCAGTCCACCCCCAACACAATCTCCCAGTTCACATATTTTCTATGGAACGTTACAGATACAAATGTAATTACATACAGTTCAAATATCCTACCAACAATGCGGCCTTCACCCCATCCGACCTAATGAACAGGCGCGGCCTCTAGCGCGGCAGCTCCTAACAGCCTCCCAGCTTCTTAGACAACCGGAGATAAGAATGCCGGCCCAACCGTGCGTATGTCGCTCAGGAAGGAAAGAGAACTCCGTCACTGTCGCTGTCTGTCGCGTGGAGACCCAAAATGTCATGTGGTCAGAGGGGGTTACCCCAAAAACAAGAGTGCCCTCTGGTGGCTTTTAGAGTAAACCGCATTTAATTGTGGTCCGCTGGTTTCACCCATTCTCCTGATATGTTTACGGTAGAAAAGTGTTTGTCAGTGGATGGTTTTGGTTTGTGTTCCACCTCAATATTCCACGGGGGGAAAACAGTTTAGCTCCGCTTTGGTGAAGAACATCAGGGAATTGTTTTGCAGTAGTTTTTGTTGCATCTGTATCTTCAAACCATAAACAAGGAAGTGAATCCGGTGACGTTCGTGCATTACTGGGGACTGCTGTGATTGGTGGAACTCACGGGAGGCGGGACAAAATTGCGGAAAAGTGGCGGTGATTGGACGAAATTGCAAGGTGGCGCAGAATTCATGGAGATTGGTTGAATTAGTGTTAATTGCAGCGATCGCAACATCGCAACTTCCTGGAGGGACTGTTTATATGTGCATACTGTATATATTTCATGTTGCATTCAGGTTTGCACGTCTTTTCTGCACACTGTGTCGTTTCTACATCGCATATCACAACTTTAAAAGCCTTTAGTTCTTCTGGAAAGAGATTCGTTGCCAAAATAGCCTCATGTTTAGTGTCAGATGTAGAGTTTTTTTGTAGCTGCTGCAACAGTTTCCTGTGTTTTATCTGCTGGAGAAGTCGATGCACTTTAGATGTTTTCAGTTTCACGCTGAGAGACATAGAATAGATTTTAACGTGAGGCTGAGAGAGTCGGCGGCGACAGGAGGACGTGTTTCCCTCCTCCGTCAGCAGGAACCGGCTCAGGTGTGTCTCCTGTGAACAAAGCTACCTGGGCAGCACCTGACCGCCTCGGGGAAAACAAACAGATCCTCCCTCTGCTCTCTGAGACTTGACTGAACTTGACCTGCTGCAGACAAAGACTGCAGTGAAATATCACGAAGCCGCTTTGAAACCTCGTCTGCGTTTCTTTGTGCTGCCGTCGAATCAGACTGGATGCAGGAGGAGCTGAGCCGAAAGTTTCCCCCGAAGAGATTAACATCTTCGATTAGTGGCTCAGGAAATGCCTTCGTAATGTGGAGCCTTCTACGTGCTCACGTTACGAAAAACCACATCGAGTCCCAGAAAAGTCCGAGTGTGTTTAGACAATCAGCAGAGGAGTGTTGGAGCTGCTTCCCTCTGTGACGCTCAGCAGCTGGTTTGAAGTCCGGCTCGGCCTCCTGCTGCTCCGTCATGAAGCGTCTCCAGAAGCTGAACGGCTGAGTTTAGACGAACAGAATAAACACAGGCGAGCTCCTGAGTCCCGTCTGGTGTCGACCTGATTAGACCTTTGTTCTGACAGCAATTACTCAGGCTATAAAAAACTGTAAAAAACACCCCTCCCAAAACACGATAAATAAACTTATTTCAAGGCACTTTTTACCTGAAATAAGCGTAAAAATCTGCCAATAGAACAAGTGAACATTTGCTTGGTCAGATTTCTTGAAATAAGACATGATATTTAGAATATTGAGGTCTTAAAATTAGCAGGGAAAACTTATTTGAAGCTATATTTTAGCAGCATTGTCAAGCTGAGGTGTCTTAGAATAAACCAGACATGATAAAGAATTAAATAGTTTAATGTCAGCTTCTTAATCTGAGATGTGTTCAACTTATTTTAGTTGTATTATCGTGGCTCTTCTCTAGATTTAAGACCATCTTGTACTTGAAATAAGATCACACAGATTAATTGAAGCATTCTGAGATATAATGTCTTCTCACAGTTGGCTAGAAATCCTAATATTTAGTGGTGTTTGACAGCATTTGAAGGTGTTGTGTTTTAGGTGAAGCCAGCTACGCCCAAAAGGAGGTGTTTTAACTCAAAAGCAGACATTTGCTTTGTTGTTTTTAACACATTTTCCACATGCAGCTGTTTTCTGATATGAATTGGTGATTTTCCAATAAAATGCTTTTACTTTATTTCTTAAATCCAGATTATTTATCTGATACAAACAACAGCTCAGCTTGAAACATGTATGAAATGAAATGAACCTTGTTTCTGGTAAAATACAACTAAAACAAGATCATTTCAAGATTGTTTGACTTGACAAGATATTTAAGATGCGTTGTCTTAAAACACGTCCCTCCATCTGCTGAAATGTTACCTGGAAAGTGAATTTATCTAAAATCAAGTGGGTTGAGACAGTTTGACTAAAAATAAGATGAATAAACTGGTAAGATGTGGAGTTTTTGCAGTGTATCTGATCTTTTCAAATGCGACCCAGACCACTTGGACTACGTTCAGGGCTTAGTGCTCAGTTCAGATTTTCTAGTGAAATCCAATTTTTTTGTGAGTTCGTTCACATTTCCAGTTAAATGCAGCTTGTATGTGATGTGAAAATCTATCTTTTGCTAATTATTGTGTGTTTTTGTGCTTTAAATCTGTTTTGAGGAGCTTTTTTATGCTATAAATCTACTTCTTTGCTCATTATTTTGCTTTTTTGTGCTTTAAATCTGCCTTTTTGTGCTTTTTGCGCTTTAAATCTGCTTTTTTGCTCATTATTGTGCTTTTTTGTGTTATAAATCACTTTTGTGGTGCTTATTTTGTGCTTTAAATGTGCTTTTTCTGCTCATTATTGTGCTGTTTTATGCTTTAAATCTGCCTTTTTGTGCTTTTATGGTATAAATCTAGTCTTTTGTGCTTTTTTATACTATGAATCTGCTTTTTCTTGCTAATAATTGTGCTTTTTTGTGTTATAAATCAGTTTTGTGGTGCTTATTTTGTGCTTTTAATCTGCTTTTTTGCTCTTTAGCCTCCTTATATTTGGCTTGGAGGCTCTTTACTTTTCTTTGGACATTTACATTGGATCCAGGACCGTTTATACCCACTGCTCGGCCATTTCTTTGCAAATGTGCCCCAAATGACCCCCAAATATTAATTAACCCTGAAACCTCCACTGACTGGACTCCACATTATCGTCCATCATGGTTGTTGTTTTTGTTCCTGCTCCTGCCTATTTGAACACATTTTGTCGTGTATCAGTGACGCGTTGGTCGGATAAATGCTACCTGGCTGTTCAGACAGAAGTCACATGTCAACAGATCAGATACGTATCGTATCAAAATCAGATCTGGGTCACTTTAGCCTGCAGTCTGAACGTAGCCTTGGAGATGGGTTGGATTAGCGTTAATTGCTGCAATCGCTACTTCGCAAATTCCTGGAGGGACTGATTAACTTATGAATATGTGGAGTAACATCTGAACGTGTCGGAGGAGCTGCAGGCCTGTTGTGGTTTTAAGGAGATTAACTTGACGGACGTTTCTGCGGAGCCTCCCAGGTGTTGAGTTCATGTTAGTTCTGCCGCCGTCAGCGCTGACATATCTGCTGCGTCATGTTTTCCTTGGTTTCCTCTGAGTCACGTCTGTGGGACTCGGAGGACCTGCAGTAAACACCTCCTCCTCGGCTGTAATGACTGTTGTCTCTGCAGCCTGCGGTCGCCTTCAGGCCGGATCAGGGCTCATAGCTGTAATCGCTCTGCAGCTCCTGTTCGTCTTCGGTGTTTGTTCGTCTGCTGGAGCTGATATCTGTTTATTCCTGCAGATGAACTTGAGCGTGTTCAGACCTGCTGGCTTTAATGGCTGCATAGTTCAGCTGCTTCAGCCCAGAGAAGGCTTGACGCTCTGGTGGTGAATGTTTAGTTTCCGACGGTCCTTAAACGTCTCATCAGTGACGCTCAGCTTCGAGTCATTTTCAGTTAATCACAATCACCTCCGTCCACGTATAAAACACTGCTGAGTTTTTAGGCTGAACTGCAGGCAGTGTTTCCACAAATGTAGCTGCAGATGTTTGTTCGAGGGTTTGGACTCTTTTAGGTTCTGTCATTCTTGTCAGTGTACTTTAAATCAGCTTCTTTTATGTTATAAATCTACTTTTTTAGTCATTATTGTGCTTTTTGTACCATAAATCTAGTCTATTGTGCTTTTTTTGCTTATTATTATACGTTTTATTCTTTAAATCTGCCTTTTTGTGCTTTTATGGTATAAATCTAGTCTTTTGTGCTTATTTTGTGCTATAAATCAGTTTTTTGCTGATTATTGTGCTTTTTAGTGCTATAAATCAGTTTTGTGGTGCTTATTTTGTGCTTTAAAGCTGATTTTTTTGTTCATTATTGTGCTTTTTTGTGCAATAAATCTAAGTTTTTGTTCATTATTATGCTTTTTGTGCTTTAAATCTTCCTTTTTCTGCTTTTTTATGCTATAAATCTACTTTTTTTGCTCATTATTGTGCTTTTTTATGCTTTAAATCTGCCATTTTGAGCTTTTCAATGCTATAAATCTAGTCTTTTGTGCCTTTTTGTGCTATAAATCAGTTTTGTAGTGCTTATTTTATTCTATAAATCTGCTTTTTTTGGTCATTATTATATGTTTTGTGCTTTAAATCTGCCTTTTTGTGCTTTTTTTGTGCTATAAATCTACTTTTTTGCACATAATATGGTTTTGTGTGCTATATATCAGTTTTGTGGTGCTTATTTTGTACTTTAAATCTGCTTTTCAGTGGGTTTTTTGTGCTCTAAAGAAACTTTGCATCTTTTTGTGATATTTTGACTCTTATGTGGAGATTTATTTGACTTTTTTTGTATCTTTGCACCTTTTTGTGCCAATTTTGCCTCCATAGTGGTGATTTTGAGTATATTTGTGGTGATTTTGTCCTTTGAGGGTTGTATTGATTCAGTATTTCTGAGGTCCTCGTGGTGATTTTCATGTTTTCATGTAGAAGTTTTGCTTCTTCCTGTGATAATTCTTCTCTTCTGTGGTGATGTTGCTGAAGTTCAGTCCGCTCAGGGTGGTTTTACATCTTCCTGTGTTTTTGTTGTCTCATCATGCCGGTATGTTGAGGATCAGAGTTTGTTCCTCGTTAACGACAGAAGATGAGACCAGAGCTGTTGAACGTTCAGGTTCCGTCAGCTTCCGTCTCTCCAGAGCCTCCTCGGTTCCTCTGTTTTCCTTCTGTGGTTCTTCTGACTGTCAGGAAGCATCACTTCTGCAGCCATCAGAGTTTTGGCAGCAGAGACGACTGCTGATGTGTCGTGAAGTGGTTTCAGTGGACTGAAGTGAAACCTGACCGCAGACGGACGGAGAGTCACTGGAGTGTGTTTGCTCTGACGTTTAAGTTCTGCTTTTGAGAGAGGAACTAGTGCTGAGTCCAGAAGCTGCTTGTTTTTTAATTTAAACGCTGAATAAGACGTTCAGACAGTCTGACCCGGCGGTGATTAAGTCCTGCAGATATTGTTCTGCTGTCGGTGAAGTGGTTCCCAGATCAGGGAGGAGCTGCAGGAGGTTCGCTCTGGTTTTAAATGAAGGCAGACAAAAGAGCAGCACCGCATGTTCTAAATGTGGATCTGCAGTGAACCAAAGGGAATCCTGATGGACTGAAGTCATACAGACTCAAATCAATCAGTCAGTCGCAGGAAACAAACCAGTCAGCAGGTTTCTTGTGTTTCTGTCATCATTTCACCTCTGTGGTGGTGATTTTGCTTTTATTTGGGATGATTTTGCGTCTTTTTGTGGCGATTTTGTCTTTTTATGGTTATTTTGACGCCTTTTTTTGTTAATTAGGTGGTTTTTTTAGTCTTTGTGCGTGTTATCGTTGTGGTTTTACATATTTTTAGGGGATCTTTGCTTATTTTTGTGGCGGTTTCGCCTCTTTTTTCATAATTTCCCCCTGTGGTGGTGATTATGCCTCCTTTTATGGTTATTATGCATATTTTTGTGGCAAATTTGCTTTTTTTGTAGAAATTTTGCATCTTTTGCGATTGTTCTGTCTTTTTTTGTGATTTTGCATCTTTTTATGGTCATTTTGCACCATTTTGTAGACATTTTGCATCTTTTTGTGATAATTTTGCCTCTTCTTATGGTGATTTTGCCACTAAGGTGGTGATTTTACCTCTTCTTATAGTGATTTTGCCTCTTTTCATGGTGATTTTAGCTCTTTATGTGGGGATTTTACCTCTATGGTGGTGATTTTGCCTCTTCTTGTGGTGATTTTGCCTCTTTTCATGGTGATTTTACCTCTTTTTGTGGTGATTTTGCCTCTTCTTGTGGTGATTTTGCCTCTAAGGTGGTGATTTTGCCTCTTTTCGTGGTGATTTTACTTCTTCTTGTGGTGATTTTGCCTCCTTTCATGGTGATTTTACCTCTTTTCATGGTGATTTTGCCTCTTCTTGTGGTGATTTTGCCTCTTTTCATGGTGATTTTGCCTCTTTTTGTGGTGATTTTGCCTCTAAGGTGGTGATTTTGCCTCCTCTTGTGGTGATTTTGCCTCCAAGGTGGTGATTTTGCCTCTTTTCGTGGTGATTTTACTTCTTGTTGTGGTGATTTTGCCTCTAAGGTGGTGATTTTGCCTCTTTTCGTGGTGATTTTACTTCTTGTTGTGGTGATTTTGCCTCTTTTCATGGTGATTTTGCCTCTAAAGTGGTGATTTTACTTCTTCTTGTAGTGATTTTACCTCTTTTCATGGTGATTTTGCCTATTTTTGTGGTGATTTTCCCTATTTTCATGGTGATTTTGCCTCTAAAGTGGTGATTTTGCCTCTTTTCATGGTGACTTTGCCTCTAAGGTGGTGATTTTACTTCTTCTTGTAGTGATTTTCCCTATTTTCATGGTCATTTTGCCTCTTCTAGTGGTGATTTTGCCTCTTCTTGTAGTGATTTTGCCTCTTTTCATGGTGATTTTGCCTCTTTTCGTGGTGATTTTGCGTAATCCTTGGCCAACAACTTGCCTGCCATGGCGTTAGTGTCTCTTAGCCTTCCACCTAAATACCCAACACTGAAGAGTTTTAGTCGTAGTTTGTCGTTCAGTCCTTCTGCAGACTGCTGCTGGTGTTTAAATGTCCAACTGTGACAGAAGCTCCACACATGAACCCAAACAGGTCGTCAGTTTTGCTTCCAGCCTGAACCCTCGGTCTGTCCTGGAGGATCCTGCAGAGCTGAACTGGGTGACCTCACTGGGAATGCAGTGTTTGCGTTGTGACGTGGCAGAGGAACGCCTCCTTTCCCTCCCAGACTTTCAGAGCTGCTGCGGTGCGTTCGTGTGCGCTCGGAGCCTCCGACTCCTCCGGCTGCAGCCTCGGTGGATGTTTGAGATGTTTGTGGCGTCTCGAGGTTCACATGAGAAACTTCAGGCTTTAAAAAGGCGAGAAAGGAAGTCCGTCTGTGGGGAGGCGTTTCCTGTAGAGCCGAACTTCTATTTTATTTCACTTTATCTTATTTATTTTCTACAATCCCTGCTCTTTAAAACACTGTCTGCAGTAAGTCGTGGTTTCTCAGTTGCACAGAGGAGATCAGAATTTTTAGTTTTTGGTTTATTCTTGGTCTCATTTTTTTAAAACGACGCATGTAGACAGAAGTAAATTTGATGAAATAACATGTATTATAACAATTTACTGTTTTATTGCAGATTTTTTTTAGACTTTTTTTAAAATTACAGGTTAAAAAAAGTCTTAATTTACATGTTAATTGAGGAAAAATATAGAAAAATGTCTTTATGAAAATTAACTCATTATAATAAATCGTTAAACTGTATAATTCCACGATTTTTCCTGTATTTAACTGCAAAATATCAGTATTTTACAGATATTTGTCATTGCTTTTAAAGAAATATTGTCCATATTAAGAGCTGGAAAGGTCTTGAAACTATTACTTATTTTTCCCTGCTTCATAAAATTACAGATAATTTGTAGTAAAATCACAAAAAAGTATTAATTCACACATTAACTGTCAAAAAAACCCTACAAACAAAGAAAGCAGACCAAAACTGTAAATAATGTTGCTTTATTATAGACAGTAATTCATTCTTACTTTATTAAATCGGCTGAAATTATCATAATTTTACTGATATTTGCTGCAGTTCTTGAACTTCATGATGCACTATATAGCTAAAAGTATTGCTACGTCTGCCTTTAAACACATGACCTTTAATGACGTCCCATTCTTAATCTGTAGGGTTTAACATGGAGTTGTTCCACCCTTTGCAGCTATAACAGCCTCAACTCTTCTGGGAAGGTTTTCCACAAGGTTTAGGAGTGTGTTCATGGGAATCTTTGACCATCTGTGAGGTCAGACCCTGATGTTGGACCAGAAGGCCTGGCTCTCAGTCTCCACTCTAATCCATCCCAAAGGTGTTCTATCAGGTTGAGGTCAGGACTCTGAGCAGGCCAGTCCAGTTCCTCCACACCAGACTGGATCATCCATGTCTTTGTTGACCTTGCTTTGTGCTCTGGTGGCAGCCATGTTGGAACAGGAAGGGGCCATCCCCAAACTGTTCCCACAAAGTTGGGAGCATCAAATAGTCCAGAATGTCTTGGTCTGCTGAAGCATTAAGAGTTCCTTTCACTGGAACTAAGAGGTCTGAAAACCAACCCCCCACCATAACCCCCCTCCACCAGACTTTACACTTGGAACAATGCAGTCAGGAAGTACCGTTGTCCTGGCAACCTCCAAACCCAGACTGGTCCATGGGATGTCCAGACAGAGAAGTGTGATTGGTCCCTCCAGAGAACTGGTCTCCACTGCTCTAGAGTCCAGTGGCGGCTGCTTTACACCACTGCATCAACGCTTTGCATTGACCTTGGTGATGTGAGGCTTGGATGCAGCTGCTGGGCTGGAAACCCATTAATGAAGCTCTCTACCGCTGTTCTGGAGCTGGTCTGAAGGCCTCACCAAGTCTGGAGGTCTGGAGCTGTTGACTCTTGATGTTACGTGTCCTACCACCTGGTGGCTGAGTTGCTGTTGTTCCCAGTTGCTTCCTCTTTGTTATAAAACCACTAACAGTTGACTGTGGAATATTTAGTATGGAGGAAATTCCACCAGTGGACTTATTGCACAGGTGTCAACCTATCAGGGTACCACCATGAATCCACTGATCTCCATTCTTTCACTAGTGTCTGTAGAAGCAGTCTGGAGTTTAGTGATTGGAACACCTGGATTCAGTTATTTGGAGGGGCGTCCCAGTAGTTTTGCCAGTATAGTGTATGTTTAACGTGTTTTTTCTGGTATCTTCCTGCCACATTTTAGTGTTTTCTTTTACTAATTTTTCGTTGTCTGTGTTTTTAATGTTGTCGCCTTACAGCTGTAGCTTTAAACCTAAATGAAATGAGTATTTGGATTTACTGAGCAGTGCTGCGGCTGTCAGATGTAATTTACTGTGTTTATGAGCTGCTGTTCACGTGATGCGCTGCAACACACATCCTCCAAAAATAGCTCATTTCCTCTTTGCATAATCTCCGCATATTTCTCTGATCCTGTTTAAACGTCCGGCTGAACCCAGAATCTGACTGTGAGAACTGATCCTGGGCCTTCAAAGCAGAACGTCTGACAGAGGAGACGATTCAGGACTCGTTAATTCAAACTAATATGCAGAAACAGACGGTGAAGCTGCAGGAATCTCTGCAATGAGGTCTTCTGAAGCTGTTCTCTGCTGTAAATATTGGAGTTTTATTGAGTATTTATTGAGAAAACACAGGAATTTTCATTTTCTTGCTTAAACAATTCTTGCTTGGATCCATTTGCAATCGAAAATACATTTACAAAAGCTGGAAAAAGCAGTTTGAAACCTTTCCCATGTGGTCTAACACTGGTGAAGGAATCGGAGGTGGTGAAATAAGACATTCTGACATCAGATGTGCTTCATTTGACCCGAACCGTCATTCTACTCAAGTTTTGAATCAAGTTTCAAGACATTTTCAACAACTGTAAAGTCATTTTAGACGCGTTTTGAGACGTTTTTCAAGTGATCTGGACAGTTTGTTCGTCATTTTGGACGAGTTTCAAGGCATTTGGATTGTTTTTAAGTCGTGTCAGACGGTCTTTGAGTAATTTCAGGAGCACTTTAAGACATTTAGACCAATTTTGAGGTGTTTTTGGATGTATTTTGATTCATTTTGGACGGATTTTGGTCATTTTTTGACGATTTGTGAGTCATGTTGGAGCAGTTTTAAGTCATTGGGACCATTTTTGAGTCACTTTCGACGAGTTTTGGTCATTTTACAGAAGTTTCAAGTCATTGGGACAATTTTTGACTGATTTTGGGCAGTTTGAAAGTCATGTTGGACGTGTTTCGAGTCATGTTGTTTAGAAATAAAGCGTTCATTTCGATCACCTCTGCATCTCTTTTTGGTAGTTTTGTGTCTCTCTGTGGTCATTTTAAAGGCCCCTAAAAACCCAGTTAGTTCCTGGACTACAGCCTATAACTCATTGTTGTGAGCTCTAGGTATATTTGAATACCCAAATATTTGTTCATTGTGACAGTATTCGAATAATAATTTTTATATTTGAGCGCTCGGTGACACTCGGCGACACTCGGCAACGCTCGGCGACGCTCGGCGACGCTCGACACCCAGCAGCACCCCGCGGCGTACTACAGCATCGCCAAACGCTGCCAAGTGTTACGAAAGTTATAGTACGCTGCCGGGCACCGCCAAGTGTCACCAAACGTTGCCGAGGCTGTAGTATGCCACCGAGGCTCTACAACGCCGCAGTGGTTCTAGTACCCCCGGCCAACACCGCGGCACAAACCGAATATTCAGCGACTATTGGATCCGAATATCCGGAGCACAGATATTACGATTCGGACCAGCCCTAGTGAGCCCTACTGAGAATACTCTGTTTCTGTATCTGTGATAATGAGCTGTCCTGTCCACGCCTCGTTCACGTCCCTCTTTGGAAGACGTTGTCCGGTTCCATGCACTAATGTTTACACAGAGTTTATGGGTATGGCTGGTAGAAGCGCTGTGGTTCAGTCATACCAATCTGACCCAGAGTCTGACCCAGAAGGAGAGGCTCCTGAAGAAACTCAAACTCTGCGGCTGCAGCAGGACGTTTCTGAATGGCTAACTATGCTACCAACAGTAACTTATGTTAGCTGCCATGCTAAAACCACATTCAACAGGCTACCATGCTAGGCAGGCCGATACAGTAAAGCAACATAAAACAGTAAAACTCACAGCTCCACGTTTGTAGTTGGGTCAGAGACAGCAGGTAACGATCCATGCTTTACCTTCAGATTCATAGTGAATCCTGCTTTGTACTGGCCCTCGTTGAGAAATCAGCCCACAGTGAAATGTTGAGCACACACATCAAACATTTTAGGAGTTGTTGTGGGGACATTTCCATTAAAATAACATTAATCCACTGGGCTTTTAAAACCTCCAACAAAGAAAGAGGTAAAATCAGACTTCTGTGCTCGTTTGTGCAGCCAACAACAGAGCAACTGCCGTGCTCTGCGGTGCATTCAGGGGAAGTTCGGGAGGACTGAGGGATGTTTTGAATGTGTATGGCCTATATGTATGAATGCTGATTTGTTGACTCTCCAAAAAGCCTATAGATGGGATTTCTGTCTTGTTATTTGTGGTGATTACCGTATACGTGATAGTCTCTGAAATGTTCTCATGGAAACAAGTGAAACGGACTCCAAGCCTGTCTATTAGCTCCAGTCATAATGCTGCAGACTTTACGTGATGGCAGTGAAGACATCACAGACATTACGTACGCCTGAAGTCTACGAGGCTCAGTCTGCAAGTCCAGAGGGTGGAGAACTGGATTCAGCCGAACATTTCTCCGGGGCGGCGTCACCAACCTGGAGGTGGTGTTATTGCCCTAGATGATGTCATAAAGGGCAAACCTCCAATCGGCCTGTTTGAGCTCACATTTTCTGAAAGGTGGAGAAAGCAAGAGAGGGAGAGGATAGGCTTTTATCATTTCAGGGGGGTTGTAGACACACTGGGGACGCATGTTATCATTAGAAAACCAGTCTGAAGTGACTTTTGCATAATATGGGACCCTTTAAATTGAAAACTTAACTGTATCGTTTCATCAAAATCACTTTATTCTACTTGACTCAATAAAAAAAATTTTACAAATAAACAATCTGCAGTGACAAGAGTCTGTTAAAAATAAAAAATTCTGAGCTCCTTGACGCTTCTGAGAAAATATGACAGACTCAGCTGCAACCGACGGTCATGTGACAACAATTCAGAGAGTGTTCTGTTGAACTGCAGGCAGTGTTTCCACAGAGCAGATAGAAGACAAGTATGGAAACAGATAAAACATGTAGGTAGTAGAATTTTTTTAGCAACTGAGACATTAGTTTTTACTACTGATGTGAGTCATTCTGACCTTCTACTTGGCCGTTCTGTTTCCATAGAGGACTTTATGTTGCAGTGAAAAATGAAGCACAGTGAGAAGCAATGTGACGGAAGCAACCTCCTTCTTGTTCAAAGGATCCATTATTGATATTTAACATTGATCACGGCAGCTTCCTGCAGGAAACAGCAACACAAGAGGAAGGATAGTTCTCTCTGAAAGCAGCGGCGTCGAGTCGGACGGTTTCCCAAAGTCCTCGCTGTGACTCAGCCTCTGACCTCTGAGAGCTGCTCCAGCAACCACAGGAATAAGGAACCGCTCCATCGCTCAGTTTTTCCACCTTCAAACATCCAATAATCGGGACGCGTTTGTGCAGAAACAGAACCGACTGACTTCACTCTGTCTGCGATTCCAGACGGTGTGTTGCACAACTCTGACCTCCAGTCGGACGTCATGCTTCCTGTCGGAGGATCTGGATCGGGTTCTTCTTCCTCCCAGTTTCTGCGGCGTCAGTGTCTTTTATTGTGATACAGTCTGATTACTTCCTGTTGTGGTCATGAGGCTGCAGGACAGAAGAAAGAAGCTCTGATCTCATCTGTTGTTGACCCAGTTTGACTCCTGCATCCCATCATGACTCTGAGGCTCCACTGTAAACATGGAAATATGTGTTTAATGTATGTTAGATAGACTCTTCATAACACCTCTTAGAGTAACTTCCTTCCTTTTTAGAGCCTGAAACAAATGAAGATTGAATATATTACATATAAACACATCACATAGTACTGCCCAGTTATTCTCATGTTTCCCAACCCGTCCTCTTCTTTCATGGTTTACAAACTGTAATCCGACATGTGTACTTTTACTCATCTAACATGTAAACGTATAATCCACATACTGCTGAAAAAAAATACTAAAGAACAGAAACGGTGCTATCTAAACAAGTAAAATAAGTAAATAAAAACAAAAATGAAATAAATAATAATAAGTAAAAGGAGTAAAAGTGGGTACATTAGTCGGAAAAAGAAAAATAAGTGTGCTTACATACATATCTGCACATATACATGCTTTAAAACCAGTGAAAATAACAGAATATTATATTTGTAGCTGATTTAAAATACAATTAAACTTCATCATCTTGTTGTCACATATTGTAAAAGAACAAATTAGTTTTTTAGTTTTTTGGCCTTTTTTTACAGTAAACATGTAAATTAATGTTTTATTTTATGTGATTTTATTTTAAATTATCTGTAATTTAACAAAAGATAACAACGATAAAATAATTTACATATTTTTACTCCATAATATACATAAAACTGTCATTTTATCGTTACACTGTAAAACAACAAATTAGTTTTTTGAAATTTTTGGCCTTTTTTTTACAGTCAACTTGTAAATTAATGTTTTATTTTATTTGATTTTATTATAAATTATCTGTAATTTAACAAAAGGTAACATCGAAAAAATAGTTTACGTTTTTGTCCATAATATACATAAAACTGTCATTTTATTGTCAAACACTGTAAAACAACAAATTCGTTTTTGTAAAAAATACAGACTTTATTTTTATTTTTTTGGCCTTTTTTGTTTGTTTTTTTACTGTCAGTTTGTAAAATAATGCTGTTTTCGGTGATTTTACTTGATATCATCTGTGTTATCTACAGCACTGAAGCATTTTACAATATTCAGTCTTTAATATACATATTTTTTCTTTTAAATAGCTAAAAAATATCTGCTAAAAGTGACATTTTTAGCTGATTCAAATACAGTAAAACAGTGTAATTTTATGACCACACACTGTAAAAAAAACTAGTTTTTGTACAAATGCTTTGTTTATGTGGACATTATTTACAGGTTTGGCTTGTTTTTTTTACAGTCCAGATGTAAATTACTGCTTTATTCTTTTACTAGATGAGACCAGATTATCTGTAATTTACCAAAGCAAGGAAATCTTTTTAAAGAGTCCTTAATGCACATGAACTTTCTTTCAAATTGCACCAAAAAACGGTAAAAAAATGACATTTTTGCTTATTAAAAAAGAGTTGGAAATAATTTTGCAGTAAAACGTTGTTAAAGAATGAATTACTATTTTTATGTGGATTTTATTCACAGCTTTGGCCTGTTTTTTTAGAGTTAGCAAGTAAATTCATTTAGTTGTTTCTAGTTATTATCTGTACTTTAACAAATCAGGAAAAATCTATAGAAGAACTATTTTTAAAAAGTTAATTTTTACAGTGTAGGAAACCCTGCTACTGCACCAAGTCTTCTAAATGTGCAGAATATTCCTAATGCTCAGGTTTGTGATGAATTATTGAGCTCCTAGGATGAAGAAACGCTTCCAACTGTAGCTGTGATCAGAGAAAGTTCAGCGTTTTCTTTAATAAACGACCTAAAATGTCGATTTATTATCAGAGTCGTTGGTTTTTCGCGTCCACAGTGTTGGTTTTCAGCCTCTGTGTGGACGTATTTTCCCACGATGCTGATGTTTTTTCAGGCTCTGGAATAAAACCAGCTGCTGCTTTTTACAGGAGGGAATTCCGTCTTCAGCAGCTGCTTTCCTCCGATCCGTCCGACAGCTGTGGCGTTTTGCGACTCAGACTTCTTGGACTCGCTGCCCTGATAGAGTCTCGGTGAAGGTCGGTCTCCGTGGAGGGTCTCGGAGCGTGAAATGTCAGCGACGCTTCAGCGATTCCAGCTGCTGTCCTCCGTCAGGCTCGACTCCTGTGAGGTGAAGGCTTGACGAGGAGCAGCAGTTTGCCTCAGTGCTGCAGAGGAAACTCAGGTTCTTCAGCTCAATCTGGATCTTTTCACTTCTCAGAACAAAGACTTCTAAGATGCACCTCAGAAAACAAAGGCGATCTCAGCTCAGGAGAACCTGTTATTTCTGCTCTCAGATACGTTGCTGCTGCAGGACTCTCCTTCTCTGTGCTTGTTGTTGTGGTAGAATTTAGCCAAAACTATCAGGACACACGTCGTTGCTCCTTTCCTGCATGTTTTCCTGACTCACTGATGTCTAAACTAGAATAAAATAAGTAAATTAAAGCTGCAAGCAGCGTCGGACGGGCCCTCGCTCCTCACCGCACTGCTCTCCACACGACCTTGTCTAGGGGGCGCCGTAGAGCCGATTGGAATTTTGATGGTGCAGATGTATTGGTCTTGGGATACTATATATATGCACCAAATTTCATGTTTGTAGGATAAAGCAGTGATTTTATATGAGTATTTGAATATTTGTAGGGGGCGCTGTGGAGCCGTTTGACCACGCCCATTCCTGAATTGTTTATTGAACGTTAGGTTTTGAGATTAATGAGCATTTTTGTGGATTTGGTGATTTTACGTGGATCCCTTCACCTCCAAAACTCATTTCGTTCCACATGGCGAAATTTGTTCAAAATGGCCGCCATGCCCCGCCCACACCGTGTGACGTAGCAACGAGATTTTAATAAGTTTTCATCCTGGATGGGTAGAGATGCCACACAGCGAATAAAAATCCTGGGAGGAGTTCGTTAAATTCCAATGCCTGTCCACCACGTGCTGTAGGGGGCGCTGTTGAGCTTTTTTGAAATTTTAAAAGCAGGAATGTTTTTGTCTCGGGCTACTGTACCTGTGTACCAAATTTCATGAGTTTACGTGAAACTAGCCGTATTAACTCCACTAAAGCCCAATTTTCTAGGTGGCGCTATTGAGTCATTTTGCCATTCATATGTGTAATTCCCCCAAAATATCTAATTTTTCACCAGTCCTGATGGGTGTGCCAAATTTGGGGAGTTTTTGAGCATGTTTAGGGGTCAAAGTGGCGTAAGAAAAAGAAACCGCCAAAGAAACACTACAGGAACAATAGGGTCCTTGCACTGTAGTGCTCGGGCCCTAATGATTAAAGCTAGTTGTGGTTAAAATCATCTAGATGTTTGTATTTGTCACTTTGTTCACTGTCATGATGTTTTTAGGCAGTTTATTCTGTTTATTTTCGGTCGTTCGTGTCTCGTTTGGTTCATTTTTGCACCTCTTTTTTGGTTCTTTTCTGCCCTGTTTTGTTTATTTGCGGCTGCTTTACCCTAATTTGGTTTAATGTCTAACTGTCTTGCGTCTCGTATCGTTGATGCTGAAGCTCTTTTAAACTTTGACAGACTCTGCGGTTGAATCTGAGCCTCCAGAATCGGATGATAGATCCTCCCAGAAGGCTTCAGCTGTTTGTCTGCAGTCTGATATTAAGTAATTAGGGTCGTCGCTAATTACTGTTGTGGTCTTTCATCCTGTTTGTGGTTGAATCTCTGCTTGGAGAGAATTCAGCCTCTTTGTTTTGCACTGCAAAAACTCCACATCTTACCAGTTTATTCGTCTTATTTTTAGTCAAATTGTCTCAACCCACTTGATTTAAGATAAATTCACTTTCCAGGTAACATTTCAGCAGATGGAGGGACGTGTTTTAAGACAACGCATCTTAAATATCTTGTTAAGTCAAACAATCTTGAAATGATCTTGTTTTAGTTGTATTTTACCAGAAACAAGGTTCATTTCATTTCATACATGTTTCAAGCTGAGCTGTTGTTTGTATCAGATAAATAATCTGGATTTAAGAAATAAAGTAAATGCATTTGATTGGAAAATCACCAATTCATATCAGAAAACAGCTGCATGTGGAAAATGTGTTAAAAAAAACAAAGCAAATGTCTGCTTTTGAGTTAAAACACCTCCTTTTGGGCGTAGCTGGCTTCACCTAAAACACAACACCTTCAAATGCTGTCAAACACCACTAAATATTAGGATTTCTAGCCAACTGTGAGAAGACATTATATCTCAGAATGCTTCAATTAATCTGTGTGATCTGATTTCAAGTACAAGATGGTCTTAAATCTAGAGAAGAGCCACGATAATACAACTAAAATAAGTTGAACACATCTCAGATTAAGAAGCTGACATTAAACTTATTAAAGCTAAAATCTATTTAATTCTTTATCATGTCTGGTTTATTCTAAGACACCTCAGCTTGACAATGCTGCTAAAATATAGCTTCAAATAAGTTTTCCCTGCTAATTTTAAGACCTCAATATTCTAAATATCATGTCTTACTTCAAGAAATCTGACCAAGCAAATGTTCACTTGTTCTATTGGCAGATTTTTCACTTATTTCAAAGTAAAAGGGCCTTGAAATAAGTTTATTTATCTTGTTTTGGGAGGGGCATTTTTTACAGTGTGCATCATCGCATGTTGTGTTTCTGGTTTTCTCTCGGTCGATGAACGAGCTGCTGCTGTTTCTGTGCTGCAGGTCACGGTGAGTGCCACTGTGGGGAGTGTAAATGTCACGCCGGCTACATCGGAGACAACTGCAACTGTTCCACGGAGACGTCGACCTGCGTCTCCGATGACGGCCGGATGTGCAGCGGCAGAGGGAGCTGCGTCTGCGGCCGCTGTCAGTGCAGCGAACCTGGAGCCTTTGGAGACACCTGCGAGAAATGTCCCACCTGCCCCGACGCCTGCGGCACCAAGAGGTACGATGAGAACACTTTTATTAACGTTTCACACAAATGATGGCGACCAAACATTCACATGTGTTTCTGAAATACTAATATCAGCTGATGGACATTCTTTGGTACCAAAACTTGATATTAAACAGGCCCACAAGTTCAAAATCATTAAGCTCCAGTAGAACAGTCTGAATGTAGTATTAGAGGGTAAATGTAGTATTAGAGGGTAAATGTAGTACTAGAGGGTAAATGTAGTGTTAGAGGATAGGATGTTCTGTGATTCCACAAGCTCCGAAAGATGGAGAAAACCTGGATTCTCTACATCAGTGGTTCTCAACTGGTCCAGCCTCAGGACCCACTATGTCTCTATTAATAACAGTCACGACCCAACTTTTTGAAGTTTGCTGTTCCTGTTAACAAATTAAGGTTCATTTGGGTGGAGTCTCAATGCATTTTGATACAATTTAAGAAAATTTTGGCTTATTTTTTGCTAATTTTGGTATATTTAGACGCTTTTGCCAAGTTTTGAGCATATTTTGGCCCATTTTGACAGATTCTGAGCTCATTTTGGTTCATTTTTGGGACGTTTTAACATAAATTCCTCCAATAAGCTGGCAGAGACAGATCTAGAGGTTAATATTGGACGACTACTGGTGTCACCACCACTAAATATCCTGCTATTGAAAGCAAACTGTGTCAAAAGAAACACGTCCTTCAAAATAAAAGACTTTACACCACTACTTTTTGCTTCTGCGACCCTCTAAAAATGGCTTCGTGACCCACTTTTGGGTCCCGACCCACCAGTTGAGAACCGCTGTTCTACATGATGTCAGTAAATGTAGATCAGCTGTAGTTCCTGGTTGTTCCACCAGGTGGAGCCTCTTACTGTTTAATACTGTAGAGACCAGAGGAGGCGTCACTCAGACTACAGGTCGTTCATGCTGGCGAGCAGAGAGCATTGTGGGAGTTTAGCTAGTAACGGGCACCATGACAAAGACTTCTGTGGTGGTTAATGACCTCCAAACAGAGCTGATATGTTTTAGGGTTAGGGGTTAGGGGACAGTGGATTAAAACAACCAACATTTTCTCATTTTCTCACTTGAAGTATTGTAGATTAGCTGTCGGAGCCTCCAGCTGTTTAATACTGTGGCGGCCAGACAACGTGGACAAGCAGGAAGCATTGTGGGGGTTTAGCCAGTAAAGGGGCACCATGACAAAGTCTTCTGTGCAGCTTAATGACCCCCGACCAGCACATGTATGGTAAATAAAGCTCTCTTTTCTTTGGTGAATTAGCCATTTTAATTATAGTGGTTGCCTCCTCCATGCTGAAGCATTTAGCTTTATCAGTATTTCGAGGGGACACCATCGCTACATCCTGGGCTTAGCTCCGCCCAGGACAATTGTGATCGAGCCGGAGTGTATTTTCCCAACTTTCCAATTATTCGTTTGACAATTAATCGTAAAATAATAACCGTTTCTTATTAATTACTGAGGCGAACAGACAAGGTGAACAAGCAGGGAGCATTGTGGGGGTTCAGCCAGTAAAGGGGCACCATGACAAAGACTTCTGTGCAGCTTAATGACCCCTGACCAGCACATGTATGGTAAATAAAGCACTTTTTTTGGTGAATTAGCCATTTTAATTATAGTGCTTGCCTCCTCCATGCTGAAGCATTTACCTGTATCAGTATTCTGAGGGGACACCATCGCTACATCCTGGGCTTTGCTCCGCCCAGGACAATTGTGATTAGTTTAAAATAACCTACATGGTCTAATTTAACTGTTAAACAGTTAATCATCAGCTGAAGTTTCCTGACCGTGAATCTCTGCTGATGGAAAATGGAAACAAGATGCAGCGATTTGCTCTCAGGAATGTTGCTTCCGTGTTTAGCTTCAGTCGGTAAACCAGAGAAAGGGTCAGGCTTTAAAGCAGGGAACCTTCCCATAACTCAGTCTCTTAAAGACGAGTCTCGGCTTTGATGACAAACTCACGAGACGAAAGGGTCTTTTATTGCAAGTTAGTTTAGTTTATCCTCCTCCTCACCTCTCTGATTTGCCTTTTTAGCACTCATTTGATCTTTTAGGGCCCAAGCACTACAGTGCAAGGACCCGATTGTTCACGTACTGTTTCTTTGTTTCTTTCTTTTTCTTATGCCGCTTTGAACCCCAATTTGACCCCTAAACATGCTCAGAAACGGTCAATGTGTATGGTGTATTATCACCGTTTTTTTCAGTGATAATACAAAATGAAAAACAGAAAACAGGCCCTAATTTATTATCCATTATCTGTTATCTGATTTAATTAGATGTGTTTGTAAATGGAAATTCAAATTAAAATACACCCGTGGAAAACTTATTTCTTTATTTCCTGTTGGTTTTGGCTCCGTGACCCGTCTGACTTCTGAAGAAGAGCTAGCAATTTAGCGCTAGCTCCGCTAAATGGCGGCGCTAGCGATTTAGCGCTAGCAATTTAGCGCTAGCTCCACTGCTAGCGCTAAATCGCTACTTTACTTTCTGGCAAAGCTAAAGTAACAGAAAACCTCCAAACCTCCCCAAAAACGTCCTGAAAAGCAGCCGAACGCTAGCGATTTAGCGCTAGCGGCAGAGCTAGCGGCACCACAAGGTCCCTCCAAAGGGACAAATAAACCCCACGCTGGTGAAAAGTCCACTGTGAAATAGTGAACAATGTGAGCCAAGCAACGTTTGGACCCCACAGTGGGTCTTCATCAGGCCACGGCACACAGCAAGGTCTGCTAACAGTGAGCTAACACTGGAGCTTTAGATACCAGATCCTTCCTCATCTGAAGTCAGACGGGTCACGGAGCCAAAACCAACAGGAAGTAGAGAAATAAGTTTTCCACGGGTGTATTTTAATTTTAATTTCCATTTACAAACACATCTAATTAAATCAGATAACAGATAATGGATAATGAATTAGGGCCGTTTTCCATTTTTCTTTTTATATTATCACTGAAAAAAAACAGGAAATGGTTTATTTTTCGTTTTTATTTTGAAATCTCAAAATAAGAAAACGAATGACCGCGATGTACACGGACCGTTCCCCCTTGTAGGCGGAGGTAATCAACAATAATGATCATAATAACATTAAAGCAAACAGAGCTCTGGTATCGGAAGTAGAAACGTGTCGGTCGGTGCTTCCCTAGTTTACACCCAGACTCTTACCCTGAAGGGACACTGAGGAGCTGGTGATGGAGAGTGAGAAACTGTCGACTTTAGATGAGGTGTAAATTTCATAGAAGGTGATTTACGCTCCACGTTGACGTGTAGTTGTTTGAACAGAATTATGGTTTATCATTTGCACGTCTCCAGTTATTCACCCAACATCTGGACATTCCTGCACACTGGGAATATTTCTGTTCCTGATTATTGCCTTTTTTAAATAAATCTTTGCCCTCGTCTTTAAAGATTCTCTTCAGTCATACACAGAAACACCAAGTCGACATGTCGCTCGGCCGCAAACAGACTCTGTGTTTTTTATTGCGCTGATGCTCAACAACAAGCCGTCAGTCTGTGTTGTTGCTCTTCGGGTCGATCGCAGTTCACTTGGCTGCAGACGGGTTTATAGTGTGTTAAGGAGGGAACAGTGGAGAGACTTGAGCAGCTGACGAACCAGAAACACGACAAGAAGCTGCAGCTGCGTAGATCGAATCAAGACTTTAAATGTGAGCTGAGTTTGTCCTTGCCTGTTTCAGGGAGTGCATCGAGTGCCGACTCTTCAACTCAGGACGACTCGCAGACAATCAGACCTGCCAGAGGCTCTGCAAGGATGAAATCATCACCGTGGAGACGCTCAGTGAGTCGACACAAACACACAACCGGCACAAACACAGACTCAGCTTCCATTAAACTCTACTGGAGTCCGGTTTAACTCCAGACATGTTTAATCATCTGTTGATCAGGCCTCAAGGCGAAGTTAAAGCTGAAATATTTCAGCCGCATTCTGAGAATTTCACACATTTTCACCCTTAAATAGAAACCTGTGAAGCCATTTTTAATGTTCAGTATCCCCAGAAATAAAACTCCCACAGCCGTGACATGTGGTGAAGAAACAGGCAGAATAGTTTATAGTAGATCAGAATGATTGAATGGATCCAGATTTATAATTATTGGACCTTAAAAATGGGAAAAAAGAGCAAAATCCTCCAACAAGCCTGGTGTTGTATCACCAGAAAGTTCATGTAAGTGTATATCTATGGATGGATCCATGTTTCCTACTGAAAATACAGTCTTTGGTGGACATTTTACCAACGTTTGAGGCTCTAACATCAGTAGGATATGATTTGTGGAAAGTTTGACAAGACAAGGTTCCAGTTTTTAGATATTTTATAAGAATAAAATATCAATATCGGTCCATTTGGACAGTTTTGGTTATTTCAGACAATTTTTAAAGTTGTTCTGGAGAAGTTTTCTGTCATTTTTGGGCAAATTTTTAAATTATTTGAGACAGTTTCCCCCAGAAAGTTCCTATAAGTGTATATATATGGATGGATCCATGTTTCCTGCTAAAAATACAGTCTTTGGTCGACATTTCACCAACGTTTGAGGCTCTAACATCAGTAGAATCTGATGTGTGGAAAGTTTGACAAGACAAGTTTCCAGTTTTTAGATATTTTGACATGAAAACTGTCCAAAATTATGCAAAAAATAGTCCATGAAGACTCAAAAATTACAAAAATGAATAATTATTGGGCCTAGAAAAAGGAAGAAAGAGCAAAATCTTCAAAGAAGGCTGGTATAGTGGCTCCATAAAGTTCCTATAAGTGTATATAAGTAGATGGATCCATGTTTCCTACTAAAACACAATATTTAGTTGACATTTCGCCAACTGTTAAAGCTCTAACATCAGTGGAACTGGATGTGTGGAAAGTCTGGCAAGACAAGTTTCCAGTTTTTAGATATTTTAAAAGAATAAACTGTCAATATGGGTCCATTTGGACAGTTTAGGTCATTTCGGACAATTTTTAAAGTTGTTTTGGACAGATTTTGTGTCATTTTTGGACAAATTTTTAAATTAATTCAGACATTTTCCCCCAGAAAGTTCCTATAAGCGTATATATATGGATGGATCCATGTTTCCTGCTAAAATATATAGACTTTGGTCGACGTTTCACCAACGTTTGAGGCTCTAACATCAGTAGAAGTTGATTTGTGGAAATATGACGAGACAAGGTTTCAGTTTTTTGGTATTTTGACATGAAATCAGTCCAAAATTATGCAAAAAAATAGTCCATGAAGACTCAAAAATTACAAAAATGAATAATTATTGGGCCTTGAAAAAGGAAGAAAGAGCAAAATCTTTAAAGAAGGCTGGTATAGTGGCTCCATAAAGTTCCTATAGGTGAATATATATGGATGGATCCATATTTCCTACTAAAATACAGTCTTTAGTTGATATTTCACCAACGTTTGAGGCTCTAACATCAGTAGGGTTTGATTTGTGGAAAGTTTGACAAGACAAGGTTCAATGTTTTTAGATATTTTGTAAGAATAAAATGTCAATATGAGTCCATTTGGACAGTTTTGGTTATTTCAGACAAGTATTAAGTTATTTTGGACATAGACAAAATAGTTTCCAGCAGATATTAATGACTGAATGTTTCCAGCAGAGGAACCAATTATTGATTATTTCATTGTTATTACCTAACAACGAATAACTATCTAATTATTGGCCACTGAAAATAGAAAAAAGGTGCAGAAGTCCAATCCTGGGTGGTGGTGTGTCCCCATAAAGTTCCTATAAGTGCATATATATGGATGGATCCATGTTTCCTTCTAAAAATACTGTCTTTGGTCGACATTTCACCAACGTTTGAGGCTCTAACATCAGTAGAATCTGATTTGTTGCAATCCTCTTAAGACAAAGTTCCAATTTTTAGATATTTTGCATTAAATATGTCCAAAATTATGCAAAATCTATCTACAAAAGTTTCTAAATTTGTCCAAAATTACCTGAAATTGTCAAAAATTACAATAATGAATAATTATTGACCATTGACAATGGAAAAAAGTGCGTAAGTTTCAAACCAGGCTATTTTTTATGTACCCAGAAAGTTCCTATAAGCGTATATCTATGGATGGATCCATGTTTCCTACTAAAAATACAGTCTGTGGTTGACATTTCACCAACGTTTGAGGCTCTAACATCAGTAGAATTTGATATGTGGCCAACATCGCAAGACAAAGTCCCATTTTTTAGGTATTTTGACGTGAAACTTGTCTGAAATTACACAAAAAATAGTCCAAGGTGACACAAATCGGTCCACAATGACTCAAAATTGTCAAAAATTAAAATAATGAATAATTATTGGTCTTTGAAAATGACAAATATGTGAAGGTTTCCAATAAGGCTGCTATAGTGGCTCCAGAAAGTTCCTATAAGTGTATATATATGGATGGATCCATGTTTCCTACTAAAAATACAGACTCTGGTCAACATTTCACCAACGTTTGAGGCTCTAACATCAGTAGAAGTTGACTAAATGTTGATGTGGACTCAGTAACTGGTGTTGGTAGACGTCTCCTGACTCAGTGAACACATTTTAAATCTTCACACAGACACAGGGTTCGGATGATGAAATGCTCGTACTGTAATTACAGTAACTTTGTTCTGTCAATAAATTACCGTAGAAGATTATTAGTGTCTGCCGTTGGTTTTTATTCCAGTCAGAGCTGACGGCAGGCGACCAGTAAAGAGCAGAGTCCTCTTTGTTGAGTGTGTCGCTTTAATGAGAGCCATAAATATGAAGCTGTGTTGGTCTTTTAAACTGTGTCTGTTGTATTTTTGGCTTCTTTCCTTCGGTCCTCTCATGACGATATCATCTGTGGTTCAAATATCTCAGGCTGCCGTCGAGATATTAATGTGTTAATTTATGTTCATTAGCAGCTGCTGAGTCGGTCCCACTGTCGCTGGGATCAAACTTGATTAAACCAGAAGGAGACTCTGGAGCCAGATTAAACAAAATGACTTACTTCAGACCAAACAACCGACCAGTTAATAATCCACATTGAACATCGTCATCCTGTGCAGCCTAAATATGAGTTTTAGACATGTTTGTTCACCAGTTCAGCATCAACGTCCAGGTTTTACATGAGCAGAAGCTGAATTGTCAGATTTCTGGATTATTACTGGTCAAGGAGACTCATCAGTGTTTAGGACGGATATATGTTTACGGTGAAAATGAAAATCTGCGTAAATTTTTCAACAATTTGCTGTTATTCTACAGATTTTCCCTGATTTGTTAAATTCTAGACAATAATTTTGTAAAATCTTAGAGAAAAAACTATTAATTTACATGGTAACTGTAAAAAAAACCATATAAAATATAAAATTATTCACCACTTCTGCTGTGTTGGGCACGTTTAGGCCCTCAAAAACGCGACTCTTCCATCAGTAGAAAAATAATAATAATTAAAGCTGCAAGCAGCGTCGAACGGGCCCTCGCTCCTGATCATGCTCCTCTCCACACAACCTTGTCTAGGGGGCGCCGTAGGGCCGATTAGAATTTTGACTGTGCAAATCTGTTGGTCTTGGGATACTATATGTATGCACCAAATTTCATGTTTGTAAGATAAAGCAGTGATTTTATATGAGTATTTCAATATTTTTAGGGGGCGCTGTGGAGCCGTTTGACCACGCCCATTTCTGAATTGTATATTAAATATTAGGTCTTGAGATTAATGAGGTTTTGTGTGGATTTGGTGATTTTACATGGATCCCTTCACCTCCAAAACCCATTTCGTTCCACATGGCGATTTTGTTCAAAATGGCCGCCATGCCACGCCCACACCGTGTGACGCGCCACGAGATTTTAATAACTTTTCATCCTGGAGGGGCCTAGATGCCACACAAATTTCCTGTGTACCAAATTTCATGAGTTTACGTGAAACTAGCCGTATTAACTCCACTAAAGCCCAATTTTCTAGGTGGCGCTATTGAGTCATTTTGCCATTCATATGTGTAATTCCCCCAAAATATCAAATTTTTCACCAGTCCTGATGTGTGTGCCAAATTTGGGGAGTTTTTGAGCATGTTTAGGGGGTCAAATTAGGGTTCAAAGTGGCGTAAGAAAAAGAAACCACCAAACCGCCAAACACAAGAGGAACAATAGGGTCCTTGCACTGTAGTGCTTCGGGCCCTAATAAAAACGAATACAGTTCCAGTGGGGTTGGTGCTCGGGCCCTAAAAACTGTAAATTGTTAATGCTAAAATTACAGTTTTTACTTCATTAAAATCAGCAAAAGTAGTATTACTTCACAGATATTTGATTGTATATCAGAGAAAAACTGTGTATATGAAGGAAAACAGAGGCTCTTTAAAACGAGTACTTTTTAAAAATGATTTTTTTTTTTTAATATTATTTTTTGGGGGGAGATTTTTGAAGCTTTATTGATAGGGTGAAGTGCAGCACAGGGTCGTGAGCCGGACTCGAACTCACGAGCTGCTGGCGACCTGCTCCCACATGGTAACGCCTTGACTCATTGAGCTACACGGTGGTTTACCAGTGGTCCCTGAACGCCTCACATGCTGACTAGACACTGACAGGCGGCTGCAGCGTAGCACCAGTTGTACACAGATTTATCCAGGTTGAAACCGAGTGATTTTTATCGACTGCGCTGTTTTCTAATAGCAGAGTTTTCTACGAGTGGATCGCATTATAAATGTCAGTACCAGTGGATCATGTTTATATAGACAAAACTGTGATCAATGTTAAAATGTGAGCCATCAACACTGAATGTTTGGGCTACTGTTTCTTCTTAACTGACTCAGTGGAGATCTCTCTGCTGCACCTGAACACTTTGATCACCAGGTGTGTCGGACCTCTCCTCCTCTCTCCTCACTGTTATTTAACATAATCGGCTGTAGATCGTTTCATCACTGGATCAAAGTAACAGTGAAATTGACAGTTTAACACATCGGACATGGAGAGACCGAGTCAATGTGGAAGATACTGAACTATTTCCACCCACAGAAACTTGCACAGCAGCTACCTGTGGTGACGGAAGGAACCAGATCAGCTGATGATCATCATTCACTCGCACGTTAAATTTCAATTTACACACTCTTAATAAAGGTCGTGTATGCAGCCATATTGTTTGCATCTGGAGCCCTGCTATAATATTAAAAATGTAATTAATCTACCGGATTAAGAAAAACACATTCCCCACGGTCACATTCGGCACATGTGGTCTAGACAAATGTAAAAGGTAAATCAAAGGATGTTCACTTACCGGTTGAGATAAAAGTTAAGTTTCGAACGTTATTCTGATGGTTGACATGATGATACTACACCAACTTAATATTTCATGTAATTTACACTCAAATTTCTGCGTTTGTTGATTTGAAACTAAACTCAAGTTGAGGTGATTTAATGAAACTAGCTTGATAACTAGAAAAGCCCTCAGAGAGCTCAGACCTCCACCAAGGACCTTCAGTCCACCCCCAACACAATCTCCCAATTCACATATTTTCTATGGAACGTTACAGATACTAATGTAATTACAGACAGTTCAAATGTCCTACCAACAATGCAGCCTTCACCCCATCCGACCTAATGAACAGGCGCGGCCTCTAGCGCGGCAGCTCCTAACAGCGTTCCAGTTCTCAACTGGTGGGTCGGGACCCAAAAGTGGGTCGCGAAGCCATTTTTAGAGGTTGCAGAAGCAAAAAGTAGTGGTATAAAGTCTTTTATTTTAAAGGACGTGTTTCTTATGACAGTTTGCTTTCAGTAGCAGGATATTTAGTGGTGGTGACACCAGTAGTTGCCCACTATTAACCTCTAGATCTGTCTCTGCCAGCTTATTGGAGAAATTTATGCCAAAACGAGCCAAAAATGAACCAAAATGTGCTCAGAATCTGTCAAAATGGGCCAAAATATGCCCAAAACTTGGCATTAATGTCCAAATATACCAAAATGAGCAAAAAATAAGCCAAAATTTTCCTAAGTTGTATCAAAATGCGTTGAGACTTCACCCAAATAAACCTTAATTTCTTAACAGGAACAGCAAACTTCAAAAATCTGGGTCGCGACCGTTATTAATAGAGACATAGTGGATCCTGAGGCTGGACCAGTTGAGAACCACTGGTCTAGAAGTTATTTTGAGAAGCGATAGCCAAAATAAAGAAAAACAAGAATCAACAGAAGAACGCTCATTTGTAGTTCTGAACATATTTAGATTTTTGTCTCTTTAACGACGTTGCTCCTGTCTCCTACAGCGTCTTCCAATTACATGCAAATGCCCAAATATGCAAATTAGCGATGATGTCATTAGCGAGTTCTAGTGACTTTTAGGACAACCAATAGCTACTTTCCTTACTGAGGAGGTTGTTTAAAAGGTGAGTCACACCTGTGTCATCGTGGGCTAAACCTGCCTGATGAAACCGACCCTGTTGTCATGAAGCAGGTTTCAGTTTCTGATCCAGAGTCGGAGTTCATCATCATCATCATCATCGTCGTCATCAGGCTCAGGAGGAGAGTATTAATAACTCGGGGTGATTTACGGCCTCCGTCACGCCGCAGACTGAAGGCTCTGTGGCTCTGAAGTGGCCCCGGTCCAGTTCTGACGTGGTTCTGGGCTTTAATAGCCTCCACATGCACATTCCAGATAGTTGGAGGATGAAATCAGGAGGACCAGCCTGGCCTCTCCCTGCCTCGCGGGTTTTAAGTCTGCTTGGATGAAGGACCGTCGTGATTCAACGGCCGAGAAATTCAAACAACGTGACCGACGGAGTTTCTCTCTGTTAGATCCTGAATCTGAACCAAACCTGAAGCAGACATTAATAAACAAGAAACTGAGAAGGTGCAGGACACTGTAAAAAAATCCGGTTTTAACTGTAGTTTACTGCTCTGTGTGCAGATATAGATAATAAATAGTAGAAATCACAGAGAAACAGGAAAAAAATAAATTATAAATGTAAATTATTAACCGTAATTGTTCTTTAGCAGTGCTTACCCATGAAATTTCACTTTTTTTATTGTGTTAAAATCAGCAAAACTATTCTTACTTTGCGGGAATTTGCTTTATATAAAAGAAAACCTGTATAATAAGATGGAAAATGGTTACCGACATTCTCTGTTTGGGTGAATTACAGGTAATATCTGGTAAATAACAGGAAAAACCAACATGTTGACTGTAAAAATAAGAAAATACACGCCAAACGGTAAACCATGTTCATATCACATCTGTATTTTAATGAATAATAATGGAAAAAGTGTTTGACAAAGAGTCATTTTGCTGCTATTTGAAAGAACAAATCTGAAACTGAGTCGACTTGGTCCCTGTTTTCTTAAATTACAGCTAATAATCATCATTTTTAACGATTATTTTACAGTTTTTGTTAAATTACATATTTTTAAGAAAAGGGCCAAAACTGTAAATAACATCAAACATCTGTGTTTTTATTGACGTTAATTTGCTGTTTTGTTTTGTTTGTTTGTTTGTTTGTTTGTTTGTCTTTTTATATCTGATTTTAGTAATTTTCCATTTTTTTGTTGACATTTTGTCTGTTTATGGTTATTTTTTGTCCCATTTCTGATATTTTGTGTCTCGTGTTTTTCATTTTGCTTCTCTTTATGGTTGTTTTTTATTGCATTCGAGACATTTTGTGTCTTTTTCCTTCTCTTTGTTGCCGTTTTGTCTCTTTGTGGTTGTTTTTTTTGGCCCATTTCAGTCATTTTGTGTCTCATTTTGTTAATTTTTGTGTGTCTTTTTGGTCATTTTGCTTCTCTTTATGGTTGTTTTTGTTCCTTTTTGTCAATTTTGTATCTTATTTTAGTAATTTTGTGTCTCTTTGTCGCCATTTTGTCTGTTTGTGGTTATTTTTTGTCCCATTTCTGATATTTTGTGTCACTTATTGTTCGTTTTGCTTCTCTTTATGGTTGTTTTTTGTTCCTTTTTGTCAATTTTGTATCTTATTTTCTTAATTTTGTGTCTCTTATTGTTCATTTTGCTTCTCTTTATGGTCGTTTTTGTTCCTTTTTGTCAATTTTGTATCTTATTTTCTTAATTTTGTGTCTCTTATTGTTCATTTTGCTTCTCTTTATGGTCGTTTTTGTCTCATTTTGACAGTTTTGTGTCATATCTTGATTATTTTGCGTCTGTTTGTAGCTGTCCGTCTGTTTAAATAAGATGCAGCCACACTGACGTCTGCAGCTTCACTTTGAACTTGTTTTTTAAAAGCGAAACTCAACTGTAAAATTAGCCCATATTTATTACCCGTATTCAAATTAGCAAAAAATAATTTGCTGTTAGTCGGAAGAAAAAAATAAAATAAATAAATAAAAATATTTGCAGACACCCAGTAAAAAAAACACAGAAAAAAATAGTAATTTACACGTTGGATGTAAAAATAAAGATAATAAAATAAAAATATAAACAGGACAACACTGTAAAAAAATGTCCACGTCAAAAATCTGTATTTACAAACAGTAATTTGTATTTTTACAATGTGTGACGCTGTTTAACTGTTAGAATCAGCTAAGAATGTCATTATGTGATGATGATGTTATGTTTGCTGCTATTTTCAACGTTTCTTTAAATTCCTCTTTATGTTTTCTGGAACTCTGTGGGTCGATAAATGAATTTATTCTGGAGAAGCTCCTTGTTTCCGACACGTTCATGCTTTTTTCTGTAATGAGATGAAACTAAAGTCTTTTCTAACTAATTTAATTTTCTTTTTTCTTCTCTTTTTGCTTTATTCGGTGAGTTTCCTGAAGCTGACGTCGTGTCTTTCTCTGGTTTTCTCTCCGTCCAGAAACCGACGACCCCAACGCCGTCCTCTGCCTCTACAAGACCGACGACGACTGCGTGATGAAGTTCACGTACTCGGAACACGCCAGCGGCCTGTCGGTCCTCTCGGCGCTCAAAGAACCGGGTCAGAACCTCAGAACTGCACGACACCGGTCCTCGCTGGGCTGATCGCAACCAATCAATCAATCAATCAATCAGTCAGACATGTTTATACAGTGGAAATGGAACACAAAGGGCTGTTTATAGTTTTATAGTTATAGTTTATACAGCGGATGAGATAAAATAGAATAAAATTAAATTAGATTAAATTAATTAAAATGAAATTAAATATAACAAAATAAAGTAAATAGATATGACTAAACACAATAAATTAATTAATTAATATTTTAAAATTATTTTACAGATAATAATCGACATTATCTGTCATTTAATTTCTTAGATTACAGATAATGTCGATTAAAATCACAGAAAAAATATAATAATAATAAGAAGAAGACAAAAACAACAGACCAGAGCTGTAAATAACGTCCACATCAAACGTTGTTTATTTTTATAAATAGTTATTGGTCTTTTATACAATTCGACTGTGAAATTACACGTTTACCTGTATTTAAATTAGCAAAAAAAAAGCTGTTGGTTAAAATTTTAAAAATGATATAGGTCCGTTATATTAAACAGATTTTTCCTATTTTTTGTTTGTTTTTTTAAATTATAGATTTCTAGTAAAATCATAGGAAAAAAGTTTATTAATTTACATTTTAAAATAAAAACTGTAAAAAATAGTAATAATGATATTAATAAAGATAGAAAAATAAAAGCAGCTCAGAACTGTAAAAAAAAAATGTCCACTTCAGAAATCTCTATTTTTATATGTAGTAATATAATATAACAAGGTAAAGAAATAAAACATATTAATAATAAATACCTTTTATTATAGAGTTTCTTTTTAAATTCTATATATCCAGTAAAAAGACAGAGGGGCAAAGTAATAATTTACAAGTTAAATAAAAACAGTAAAAAATAGTGAATAAATAGTATAAATAATAATAATAAAGGAATAAAAGCAGCCCAGACCTGTAAATAATAATGTCCTCATCATTAATCTGTATTTTTACAAACTCTAATTTGTTCTTTTACAATGTGGACCATAAATTTCGCTGTCTAACTTTATTAAAACCTGTTAAAATGTCATTATTTCTCAGACATTTGCTGTTTTATTCATTATTTTATTCATTATATGATCAAATACTTGTTGCTGAAGTAACTCTGTTCACATTTTAAACTGAGCTGTGAAACTCTGACAGCTCGTCTGACTGTGTTTAGCCTCTAACATAACTTCATCCTCTGGGCCCTCAGAGTGCAGCCGGGGTCCGGACGCCCTCATGGTCCTGCTGGCGGTGGTCGGCAGCATCCTGCTGGTCGGAGTGGTTCTGCTCGCCGCCTGGAAGCTCGTCATCACGATTCACGACCGCAGAGAGTTCGCTCGCTTCCAGAGCGCCCGGTCACGAGCTCGATACGAGATGGTAAGGAGGAGGCCGCTTCAACAACTAGAACAGAAAAGACAACCTGGAGAATGAGAGGAGGGTCTTAAAACCGCTGACACAAAGAATATCCATCCATCCATCCGTCATCTATACACCGAATAATCCTCTGTAGGGTCACGGGGGGGTCTGGAGTCTATCCCAGCCGACTCGGGCGAAGGCAGCGGAGGCTTCTAACCACCGAGCCCCTAAAGAATATGTTATTAAAAACGTTCTCAAGTAGAGACTTTAGGCCTAGTTTTAGTTTAAAAAAAAAAAGACCCTGATAAAAGAAATATTGACAAAATACATATATTTTCTCCCAGACGTTATTTTTCATCTGTTTGACTAGCTAGTATCACTACCGCTAAATGTTAAATATGTCTTTTTGCCGGGGTGGCTCGGTAGTCAGCAGCGTCTCCTCACAGCTAGAAGATCCCCGGTTCGCGTCCCGGTTAGGACGCCTGGGATCTTTCTGTGTGGAGTTTGCATGTTCTCTCCGGGTTCTCCAGCTTCCTCCCACAGTCCAAAAACATGCTGAGGTTAACTGATGATTCTAAATTGTCTGTAGGTGTGAATGAGAGTGTGCTTGGTTGTCTGTCTCTATGTAGCCCTGTGATAGACTGGAGACCTGTCTACGTGTCCCCTTCCTTCGCCCAAGTCGGCTGGGATAGACTCCAGCCCCGGGTGACCCTACAAAGGATTAAGCGATGGATGGATCTATGGATGGATGGATGGATCTATGGATGGATGGATGGATGGATGGATGGATGGATCTATGGATGGATGGATGGATCTATGGATCTATGGATGGATGGATGGATGGATGGATCTATGGATGGATGGATGGATGGATGGATCTATGGATGGATGGATGGATGGATGATGGATGGATCTATGGATGGATGGATGGATGGATGATGGATGGATCTATGGATGATGGATGGATGGATCTATGGATGATGGATGGATGGATGGATGGATGATGGATGGATGGATCTATGGATGGATGGATGGATCTATGGATCTATGGATGGATGGATGGATGGATGGATCTATGGATGGATGGATGGATGGATCTATGGATGGATGGATGGATGGATGGATGGATGATGGATGGATCTATGGATGGATGGATGGATGGATGATGGATGGATCTATGGATGATGGATGGATGGATCTATGGATGATGGATGGATGGATCTATGGATGATGGATGGATGGATGGATGGATGGATGGATGGATGGATGGATCTATGGATGATGGATGGATGGATGGATGATGGATGGATGGATGGATGGATGGATGGATGGATGGATCTATGGATGATGGATGGATGGATGGATGATGGATGGATGGATGATGGATGATGGATGGATGGATGGGTGGATGGATGGATGGTTGGATGGATGGATGGATCTATAGATAGATGGTGGATGGATGGATCTATCTATAGATGGATGATGGATCTATAGATGGATCTATAGAACTTATGGATGGATGGATGGATGATGGATGTATATCTTTTCGTCTATTTGTGATCATTTTTTCTCTCTTTCTGATTTTTGTTGTTCCATTCTGGTCTTTTTGTGTCACGTCCTGACTGCTCTGCATCTCTTTGTGACCATTCTTCTTGATTTTTCTTCCCTTTTCTTGCACTCACAAGTTTACGCTCGACTTTTTGTCCATCAGTCTGAACAAAAAGCTCAAACGCCAACAACTTCTTTGTCAGTTTGGAGTCGACTCAGAGTGAACGTCCAGTAAATGTTGAATAAGCTGCTGCTCTTTGGCTGTTTTATGTCTCAAACTGTTAATTTTGTGTCTCTCTGTGGTCGTTTTGCATCTCGTTTTGGTTGTTTTCGTCTAGATTTTGGTAGTTTTGTGTCTCATTTTGGTCATTTTCCTTAGTTTGACTCCAACTAAACGTTCAGTCAGTGTTAAATAAGCTACACCCTACAGCCTGCATGGCCCAGTTGAACCAGTTTAAAATGATGAAACCTCGGGGGTGTTCAGAGGTAATTGGTTCCTCCTGCTGCTAAAAATAATGGATGAACCCTGGAGAGCTGCTGATGTACAACTTCTCTCCTTATAAAAGTAAAAAACAGATTGTCTGAACAATGAGAATCCACGCCCTGGACGTTACAGACGACCAGACGGAAGCATTAGTTGATTATGTTGCGTCTTCCACCCATATTTATGATGCCTAAAACGGCAAATAAAACATTTTTGTGAGGCTGAAGTCAAGTTTATTTGTGCTGCAGATTTTAATAGTATTAGGCATCCAGACGATGTGTCTTAAGGAAATATAAAAACGGCCTTTCCGGAGTTAAATAGAGAACAAAAAGTCGGATAAAGTGGAAAATAAACAGTTACAGTGCAGTTAAAGGTATTCAAAAGCTTCAGTGAATTCAGAGGCAAACAGGAAAGTCTTTGGCGTTGATGGTTCTAAGAGTTTGTTCCAGAAATGTGGCGCGTAAAAACTGAAAACTGCCTCCCAGAGTTTGGTTTTAAATTTGTTGGACCTGAGAGGTTCTCGCGGTTCATAACGGAGGTCAGAAATGTGTTTTATAAACCAACAGTGGCATTTTAAAGTCAGTTAAGATGAGATAAACTACACTGATCCCTCACAGGAGATGCAGCAGGTTTTCTTCTGTGTGGTTTATTCATCTTTCCCTCGGTTCTCCCTCCCTGTAGCATGATGCTGCCACCGCCGTGCCTACCGTAAAGGCCTGACTGATGAGAGCAGCTGAGATGGTTCTCCAGAGAACTTCTGAGCTCTGGGACCGTTGGGTTCACTGGAAAAACTGCCCCTCCCAAAACAAGATAAATAAACTTACTTCAAGGCACTTTTACTTTGAAATAAGTGTAAAAATCTGCCAATAGAACAAGTGAACATTTACTTGGTCAGATTTCTTGAAATAAGACATGATATTTAGAATATTGAGGTCTTAAAATTAGCAGGGAAAACTTATTTGAAGCTATATTTTAGCAGCATTGTCAAGCTGAGGTGTCTTAGAATAAACCAGACATGCTAAAGAATTAAATAGATTTTAGCTTTAATAAGTTTAATGTCAGCTTCTTAATCTGAGATGTGTTCAACTTATTTTAGTTGTATTATCGTGGCTCTTCTCTAGATTTAAGACCATCTTGTACTTGAAATAAGATCACACAGATTAATTGAAGCATTCTGAGATATAATGTCTTCTCACAGTTGGCTAGAAATCCTAATATTTAGTGGTGTTTGACAGCATTTGAAGGTGTTGTGTTTTAGGTGAAGCCAGCTACGCCCAAAAGGAGGTGTTTTAACTCAAAAGCAGACATTTGCTTTGTTTTTTTAACACATTTTCCACATGCAGCTGTTTTCTGATATGAATTGGTGATTTTCCAATAAAATGCATTTACTTTATTTCTTAAATCCAGATTATTTATCTGATACAAACAACAGCTCAGCTTGAAACATGGATGAAATGAAATGAACCTTGTTTCTGGTAAAATACAACTAAAACAAGATCATTTCAAGATTGTTTGACTTAACAAGATATTTAAGATGCGTTGTCTTAAAACACGTCCCTCCATCTGCTGAAATGTTACCTGGAAAGTGAATTTATCTGGAATCAAGTGGGTTGAGACATTTGGACTAAAAATAAGACAAATAAACTGGTAAGATGTGGAGTTTTTGCAGTGTTCTTGGTCTCCTCCCTGATCAAGAACCTTTTTAACTTCTCGGTTACTCAGTTGGACTGGACAACCGACTCTATGAAGAGTCCTCCATCCACACGTCACTCTACCAGCAACATTTCCCAGTTCCTCCTCATGGATCCTGGGGCGTTCCCAGGCCAGATGAGATATATAATATATGTCATCCCTCCTGTTAGTTCTGGGTTTACTTTCCTTTCTTTCTCAGACTGCCAAACAGACGTTCTGGTGTCTCTTAGGTCAAAATGTGTTCCAATTAGCTCAGGGGTGCCCAGTCCTGGACCTCAAGGGCCACTATCCTGCATGTTTTAGATCAGTGGTTCTCAACTGGTCCAGCCTCAGGACCCACTACGTCTCTATTAATAACGGTTGTGACCCAAATTGTTGAAGTTTGCTGTTCCTGTTAACAGATTAAGGTTTATTTGGGTGCAGTCTCGACACATTTTGATGCAACTTGGGAAAATTTTGGCTTATTTTTTGCTCATTTTAGTAGATTTGGATGCTTTTGCATAGTTTTGGGCATATTTTGGCCCATTTTGACAGATTCTGAGTGCATTTTGGTTCATTTTTGCTACGTTTTGGCTTATATTTCTCCAATAAACTGGCAGAGACAGATCTAGAGGTTAATAGTGGGCAACTACTGGTGTCACCACCACTAAATATCCTGCTATTGAAAGCAAACGGTGTCATAAGAAACACATCCTTTAAAATAAAAGACTTTATAACACTACTTTTTGCTTCTGCGACCCTCTAAAAATGGCTTCGCAACCCACTTTCGGGTCCCGACCCACCAGTTGAGACCACTGCTCTAGATGTTTCCTTCTTCCAACACACCTGATTCAATTGATCAGCTGATAATAATCCTGATCCTGAACATGCAGGACAGTGGCCCTCGAGGACCAGGATTGGGCACCCCTGATTTAGCTGCTCTACCATAAAGGCCTGATTGATGAGAGCTGCCGAGGTGTTCCCCGTCTCTGCAGAGGACTTGGCATGATGCTGCCACCACCGTGCTTCACTGTACCGGTCTTTCTCAGACTCCCAACAAGGCCTTCAAGTATCTCTTATGTCAAAGTGTGTTCCGTTTAGCTCGAGGCGTCCAATCCTGGTCCTCTAGGGCCACTATCCTGCATGTTTTAGATGTTTCCCTCCACCAACACACCTGATTCAAATGGTCAGGATGTTCCTCGTCTCTGCAGAGGACTTAGCATGATGCTGCCACCACCGTGCTTCACTGTACCGTCCTTCTCAGTTTTGCCTGGTGCATGAAATTTGTAGAAACAAACGTCTTTAGTTGACCGTAAGCATCAGAAATGAACCCAGTTAGCTAAATATGATCAGCTTTGCACATGTATGTTACGTAACCGTGCGTGTTTTCTGTGTTTCCCAGGCGTCCAACCCTCTGTACAAGCAGCCCGTCACCACGCACTTCGTAGAAACCGACTTCAACATGTTCGGGAAGTCGTACAACGGAGGCGTCCACTGATCCGGCGGCTCGGCAGGACCGGTCCGACCCACAGAACCCCGGAGGACGGATCCCTGGACAGGAAGCTGAAAAAACTGAGCCCGACGGCGGGGGTGGTGGTGGGGATCCGTGGCCTTTTTGTACCTTCGCAGAGGAGATCGAAGCCACCGCAGAGGCGTGATGAGATTCTTTACCTGTCGGTGGAGCAGCAGCAGAACGATCCTGTTGAAGAGACGCAGCAGGGAAGGGAGTTGGTCTGCATCTGAAAAGCTAAACTCCTGCCACGTTACAGCAGCGCTCAGCCTTTGTACAGCAGCAATTTGTATATTTTTTATAGACTTTAAAGACGCATTTTTAGCCTAAACTTTGCAGCCAACAGGACTCTGAGCTGCAGCACATAATTCACACCTTTATTAAGAAGCACATGTTTCTGATGTCCTGGTACTACTAACATTTACTAAGCAATAGACGTCTTACCTTCATTTTGCACAGGAGTTATTACGATTTTCTTGTATGTTGTTGGCGTGTTTGTTCTGCACAACTCTTAAATCTGACCACCAGCATCTGAACCTTTACAGGCAAGGCTTTTCTTATTGTCAACAAAAAGAGCAAAACCAACATTTTCTGAGTTTAAGCTCGTTTTTTCCTCCCTGAGCCGGCCCCAGATGTTTATTTTTGCTTTAGTTTTGGTGTTTGGTGACCCCTCCAGGCATTTTAGAGTCGGATTCACCAGAATTACTGCAATATTGTCTATAAACCGGAACAAAACGCGCGTCGGTTTGAGCCTCGTGGTCAAATAACGGCCTGAAAAATGACGTGGAAGGTGCAAAGCGTCTGGACTCTTGAGCCTAATTCTAGAGTTAAAACTAAAAAACCCTGATAGAAACTTACTACAGAGCCCCTAAAGGGACGGGTAGAAAAAATTAAAATGTAAGTTTCTTGTGCACACGAGATAATTCCCTGTTTGTTCACTGCAGGCGTCTGAAAATGATAATGCAGGAAAGATATTCACAGATTCAGACTTCCGACATCAATAACTCATTAGTGATAAGTTGTCAAAACATAATCGATGCCTCTTTCCATCGTTGTCAGGTAGACAATGTGCTACAAGCTCAGCTTTATCAACAGTAGCTGTCTTTCAGGCTGCAGAAATAACACTGGTGTCTATGAGCAGCCGGCTGGGAGATGAGTGAACAGGGACCGTCTGCAAATTGCAATTTTGCAGACGGTGTGATTTTTATATCTACATGTATCTCAAACCAAGTGTTGTGGTCTGATCAACAGGAGCCAGTCGATGGCTGCAGTGATTCTGGTGACACAACAGTGTATCAGGGTGACTTTATTGAACATCCATGTGGTGTCTCTCGTTTTGCAATTTGCAGACGGTCCCTGGACACTCATCACCCAGCCGGCTGCTCATAGACACCAGTGTTATTTCTGCAGCTTGAAAGACAGCTACTGTTGATAAAGCTGGGCTTGTAGCACATTGTCTACCTGACAACGATGGAAAGAGGCATCGATTATGATTTGACAACGTGTCACTAATGAGTTATTGACGCTGGAAGTTTGCGTGCACACGAGAAACTTACATTTTAATTTTTTTCCGTCAATGTCCCTTCAGGGGCTCCGTAACATTCTGACCAAACAGATTATTTTCTTTAGGACGTTATTTTTCTTCCGTTTGCACAAATTGCAGAAACAGTGCCGACTTTTACGTCACCGGTCAGTTTGACTCCTGGAAAAACGTTGAGTGCATTTTCGCCGTTTTGTTTATTTGCAGTCATTTTACGTCGCTTTATGATTTTTTTTTTTTTGCTCCATTTTGTGCCTCATTTTGCCCCAGTTTAGATCCATGAGCCTGAGATATTGAGAAAATAGACATAACATTGCTTAAATGGACGGAATAAAGTGAGTTTGCAGGAGGTTATCTAACAGTTTAACACACATTTGGAATATTTCATAAGCTTATTGCGTATTTCATGTAAGGAGATGATGATCCAAGATGGAAATTAGTATTTCTTGGATTTAGAAAAATGACATTTGCACGGATGAATTAGATATTAAGAGAGATTTTTGTTTTCGTTTCTTTCCACAGCAGAGTTGCGAGAAAAACACTTTGACGTTTTTATGTTAACGAGGAGGTTTGTCCTGCTTTAGAGCCTCTGGGGGGCGACTCCATTAAATCTGCTCCCAGTAGGGACAATTAATCTTTGTGATCTGGCAGACAGCTGTGGGTTTTCTTCTTATTTCTGACATTAGAAAAGCAGTTAAGTTTGAGTTACTGAAACCCCTCTGTGAAATCAACCAAGACTTCTGTTGGGGGGACAAATATGTTTGCTTTAAGCCCAGATTTGGCCAAATGGTTGCCATGTTGCTGCCACCGATGTACCTTTAAAAAAGAGTTTACTGCTCCTCCTCCTGTTTTAATTTGGTAAATGTTTGGGGTTTTTTTACCATTGCACCTAATATGAAGAAATATGAAGACGAATTAGTAAATTGTGACGCAATCACGGGTTGATTTTTGATGTTTTGGTGATGAAAGTAGCTCGGAGTTGCAGCAACAGTTGGTGGAATTGATTTAAAATAAACTTCAGTAGCTTCAGCGTGTTCGTCAGAATTATCATGTACTGTTTGTCTTTAATACTTTTTGGACAAATAACGGCGGAATGGTTTTCCTTCAGTTCCAACCGGCCTCTCCATAGCATGATGCTGCCGCCACCGTGCTTCCCTGCACTTTTCTTTCCTTTAAACTCCTTCATGTGTCTTTCATGTCGAAGTGTGTTTGATTTAGCTGCTCTACCATAAAGGCCAGACTGATGAGAGCTGCTGAGGTGGTTCTCCAACATCTGAAGCTCTGGGTTCTTCTACTTACCCCGATCAAGCACCTTTTTAACGTCTTGGTTGCTTAGATAAGTAGTAAATGTGCACAAAAACTTCTTGAGCTTCAACTTTTGACAAATTCTCACCCACTAAGTGAATCCACAGCCTGGTCAGGTGACTTTAAAGCACAATGATCAGATATTTTGACCAGCTGACAGACGTTTCTTCAACCAGAGGCAATAGAAGACCTCCTTATAATGCAGCTTCGTACAAATGATAAGACACGATTCCACCAGTTTAAACCTGAGAAATCACTTCTGGATGTCCGACAGCTTGATTCTGCTCCCAAAAATGTCCGACAGCTTCGCCAAGTCCTTCGGGAAAAGTCAGACTGCGTTCGACAAGCTGCATCAACGACCTCATTAAGTCAGGGAGCTGAGAATAGGCTTGGTAGTTTGGTGACATGCGTTCTGTTGCAGCAACAGATGCTTATTTCTCCATGTGAAAAGAAGATTTGAAGATCTTGCAGGCCGCGTTTGGGTTTTTGTTCAGCGTAAATGAGGAAATGCGGTTGAGTTGCATAGAAACGCATTGATTGGCAGACGCAAATCTGATTTTCTGGAAAGTATTTGATAATTTTGCATTTCTGTTCAGAATTAGTGCTGCAGAAACAGCATTTCAACCACTGCTCGGTTACTTTTTCGGTTAAAATTGGTTTTAGTTGCATCGTTTATGACCCCGCTCTGTATCTGACCATTATCAAACCAGTATAGTCGTACTTTTGAGAGTTAAATCAATAAAACCACAAGCCTGGGGTGCTGCATGGGTATCATTGGTCTTCTTTCCTTACTTCTGGTGCTCATCAGTGCTGGGATCCAAATGCTGGTTACTTGTAGGAACTGAGGCACTCAGAGTTGGGCTGAGATTAGAAAGCCTTTATGTCAACATGGCCAAACAAGTTAAAAACTACAGCCGACGGGTTGCGGCCAACGGGCCTTCATCAGGGCTGATACAAGATGGCCGCCCATATGTGTACTCATAGACATATATATGTAGACGCTGCGTTGACTGCTGCTGCCGATTGGAGCCGACGTGCCTACGCGGCGGCCATCTTGGTACAGTGCCACTCGCCCCTACAGTGCATTACGTCTATAGAGGAATGACATGTCTGCACTATAAAAGTGATCATAAATCCATCAGTTGTCAACATATATTGTTTGTTACAAACGTCAGACATGGAGGACGGACAGGCAGACATAAATAGAACAAAAGCATCCAAGCATCCTGTGTCAAAGCTACATGTGTGACGTTTTTAACAAACCAAACCGTTTGGAAATTGGTCGAAAATTCAGTGAATAATTCTACTTTAAGATTGTGGAGTACCTCTTACCTCCATAGACTCACATTCACTCCCCCCTCTGCTAGCCCTGTACCAAGATGGCGGAGCTTTAGGCACGTCCCTCCACAGTCAATGCGGCATCTACGTATATATGTCTATGTGTGTACTCCTATGTACAGGGAGAGGTCACATGACTGGGCGGAGCTTAAAGACAAAGATTTTAAACAGACAAGGAAAACAGAGCGATACGTGGGATATAAGCAAACAACAATATAGGACATTTCAAGCTCTATAAACCTTCACATTAGATAAATCATCAGGAATAAACAGATAAACAATAAGGGGTTTTAATCAGGAGGCCGATGGGGGGCACTAATAAGCCAACAGGTCTGGATCCCACCTAAGTCAGAGAAAAGGGGAGAAGTCAAGTTCACCATCAAGGCCTGTGTATTGTGTAGCTTTCAGGGTATATATCCAGAAGGATTCCCTCTGTAGGAGCCTTTTTAACGTGTCTCCTCCCCTTACTGAACTTGTTCTATGCCCGAGATCTTCAAGGTATTACAGCTGCTGTGGTTGGTCTCCTTGTGAGCTGCTGTGGTTGGTCTCCTTGTGAGCTGCTGTGGTAGGTCTCCTTGTGAGCTGCTGTGGTTGGTCTCCTTGTGAGCTGCTGTGGTTGGTCTCCTTGTGATGTAAAGCCATAGGATACTGGGTTTCACCTGTCCTGATGGCATTTTTATGCTCAGCTAGTCGTACCTTCAGTTTGCGTTTCGTTCTCCCAGCAGTCATGCTTTGTCGTTTCATGGCTGCTGTAGAGATGCAGCTTGTTGGAACAGCAAATAATTAAGAATGGATTGAGTTTAATTCTAAAAAGTGATGCATCTTTTGTTCATTTCAGGCTCCAGATAGATGACAAACTCCTCTTATGATCACTTCAGTGTTGGTTTTGTGTGTTTTTTTATTGAATTTTATTGACAATAAGAAAAATCTAAAGCATCACCAGCCTCTGAAATCAGCTGCATTAAACCTCCTCATGGCTTCAGACAGACAGTTGCAGTTCTTTTTGGGCTGGTGTGGACTTTGGGCAGTAATATGTCTGGATTGTGACTGTGTCCACCCTGCCGGCTGTGGGTGGGAGTGGGGCGGGTGGAAATAAGTCATAAATCTAACGTCAGCGTTCCCGGAGGAGGAGGAGGCCGAGTCTGGACGAGGATCTGCTCTGTGGCAGGAGCTGGGAGTGTGTTCGAGTGACGAGAGTGTAAATAGTACTACATGGTGTGTACGTTCAGTGCCAAATGAAATGTTGTGATTCGACACCGTTTACTAAAACCACCGCCTCAGCTCCGACGTGAATCTGTAGTCTGAAGTTCCTCCTGAGCGTTTTCACAGCCGAGGACTCACAGCTGAACATGTTTATGTAACACTGCAACACAATAAATCTGCTTACGTCAAATAAACAGCGAGTTTCTCGTGTTTGGATCCATCGTACGTTGGGTTTTCAAAGGAGAGCCGACATAAATCTGAGGCCCGGACAAAGTCTTTTGAAACATGTGTTTGCTCTGAGATGTTTGAAGTTGGTCGACTGGTTGGATCCTCCCAGATATGATGATGTTGTTCTAGCTTTTATAACGTGGCTCTGTAATTATGTTTCTTTCACTCACTTCAAATTATCACACTGATATGTCATTTTAAAGCTGCGCCTCTGTGGAGTCATTATTGTCGCTCCACCACCGGCTATTATGGGTGAAGAGCTGTGTAATGTTTGTGTGAGATTCAGTTCACACAAATCAAAGAGTTATAGTTTGACAACACTCGCACACAATATTCGTCCAATAAAGGCCCGATACAGCTGCTTAGAAGGTTCAGCACATTTTATTATGTTGTGGATTTCATTTTAAATATTAAAGGTCCCATATTATGCTCCTTTTCAGCAGGTTCCCATCGGTCTCAGAGGTCCCAGAACAGTCAATTTGAAGTTTGTTGCCGAAAAACTCAGTTTGTTCCCGGACTTTAGCCAGCCTGTAACTCCCTCTCATGAGCTCTAGGAATATTAGAATACCCAAATATTTGTTTGTTGTGATGGTATTCGAATAATAATTTTGATATTTAAGCGCTCTGCAACGCTCTGCAACGCTCTGCAACGCTCTGCAACGCTCGGCGACGCTCGGCGGCACCCAGCGGCGTACTACAGCATCGCTGAACGCTGCCGAGTGTTACCAAAGCTGTAGTACACTGCCAGGCACCGCCAAGCGTCACCGAATGCTGCCGAGCGTTGCCGATGCTGTAGTTTGCCACCGAGGCTCTACAACGCCGCAGTGGTTCTAGTACCCCCAGCCAACACCGCGGGACAAACCGAGTATTCAGCGAATATACATCGTATACGGATTTCTACATGCCTAAAGTTCCGCCGCCAGTTTCCACTTGTTTCTGTTACGGTGTCGTAGCGCCACCTATCAGGCCTGGCATGTGTTTTACATCATTTTCAAACATATCAAGTGAATTCATGTGGACGGACACGTTTACTGGAACAGCTTCAAGCGTTTTGGCTTCATGTGGGCCTCATTCATCTTTCCTTCAGTTCTCTCCAGCCTCCCTGTAGCATGATGCTGCCACCGCCGTGCCTGCCATGAAGGCCTGACTGATGAGAGCTGCTGAGATGGTTCTCCAGAGAACTTCTGAAGCTCTGGGACCGTTGGGTTCTTGGTCTCCTCCCTGGTCAAGAACCTTTTTAACTTTTCGGTTACTTAGTTGAACTGGACAGCCGACTCTATGAAGAGGCCTCCATCCAGACGTCACTCTACCTGCAACATTTCCTATTTCCTCCTTGCCAATCCTGAGGCGTTCCCAGGCCAGATGAGATATATAATATATGTAATCCCTCCTGTTAGTTCTGGGTTTACTTCAGGGTGTCTTCTGAGCTGGAAGTCCCTGGAAAACCTCTAAAGGAAGGCGACCAGGACGCATATTAACCAGACACCTGAACCACCTCAGCTGGCTGCTTCAGATAAACAGTGATTCTCTGTGGCTTTTCCTTCATCTCTACCCGGAGATCACGACCATCAACGAGGGACGGAACCAACAATAAACCAAGAGCTCTGCCTTCCTGCTCGACTCCTTCGTCACCATTATCGGTAAACGGCTCCCCCAAGAAAGATGTGGAATCCCAAAAAGCTTTAACAGAGGAAAATAAAGCTGCAGCAGCTGGAGGCTAATTAGCAGATCTGACCTCGTTAACAGAATCAATGTCTTGATTAGCTTCCTGACACTCGGCTCAGGGGGCTGATGGAGGACTGACTGTAGAGAAAGTAAATGTGTTTAAGAGGTGTTGAACAGTTTCCCTTTAATTATAATTAATATTTGATTGTTGCCATTGATTAATAACAAATGAGAAGCATGAAACTCAAAGAGCTCAAGGGCTGATGTAGGAGAGGATCGATCAGGGGAACTCAGAGCAACAAGAAGGACTGGAGGATTAAAACGATCAGCTATAAAAACACTGAAGAACTGATTTAATTCAGCCGAACACGTACATGCCTGTTTGTGTGCGTGACTGTGGATAAATAAGCGTGTGTGGATGGTACCGTGTGTGTGTGTTAAACCTTTATTGGTTTGACTTCCAACGTGCTGCTGAATCTCTTCCTATTCTCCCACATGAACCTGTACAGACACATATCATGCCTTAGTTTGAACCACAGAGAGGCAGAGGGTTTGTTGTTGACATCAGATCCCTTCTTCAGCTGCAGTTCCAGTGTAATCTGCAGGGCTCTGCTGCCCCCTGCTGGCTGGACGAGGAACTACTGCCAACTGGCTTCAACACTGATCAATGAGGGACTTCAATATTTAAACTAATCAGTTAAATTAGTTCAGTAAGTAAGACTGTGGTGTCTTCACTGTGGTATTCACATTATTCTTGTAGGGTTTATCATTATTATTGAATGTTCACCTGGACAGGTAACCAGTCCATCACAAGGCGGTAAAATTATATAATAAAAACACTGTAGAGTATTAATCTAATATTTAAATTAATCTGGTACATTTTTATTTGCAGATTTGAACTAGAGTGTAAATTAGTATTCTATGACATTGGAGAGTGTTAACATTAATTTAAAGCAAATATGATCATTTGTATTATATATGAAATTATAGGATCTTAACCTCAATATTTAAACTATTTAGTTTATTCAGTAAATAATATTTTTGGGTTCTAGCATTATTGTTTAAAGTACTTGGTTTAGTTTAAATGAGTCTGATAATTTTATAGAATAAATCATATTCTTGGGTTTTCTATTATATTAGAGGATTTTAACATAATTTGTTAAATGTTTGACATTTAAATCAGGTAAAATGATATAATAAATTATATTATAGGGTGTTAACCTTAATATTTAAATTAATCTGGTAATTATTTTATGATACATAATGTTGAAGCCTCTTTGATGTTTACATGAGTCAGGCTGGTTCTGTGTCGTCACAGCTGGAAGGTCCTGGTTAGAATCTGGTTCTGGGATCTTTCTGTGTGGAGTTTAGATGTTCTGATGGTTCCTCTGAGAGACCAAAGACATGCTGAGGTCAACTGATGATTCTAAATTGTCCGTAGGTGTGAATGAGAGTGTGTTTGGGTTTGGGTTGTCTGTCTCTATGTGTAGCCCTGTCATAGACTGGTTACCTGTCCAGGTGAACCTGCCTTCACCCTCAGCCGGCTGGGATTGGCTCCGCCCCCCAATACCCTACAGAGGGTTAAGAGGTGTAGAGATGATGTTGGTTAATTCTGGAGGGTGTTTAATTTCAAAATACTTTGCATCTAAGTTAGTTGGATAAACTTATAATAAACTGTAGGGTCTTCACCTGTAGTTTACCATGTGACCACTGGGAGGCGGTGCAGCTCCTCAGAAGTCAAAGTTCTTCTGGTTCAGGGTTTGAACTGCAGGATGAAGTCGCCTGTATCAGCAGGGAAAGTAACCAAGGACGTTTAGAGTTCACACTAACCTTAACCCTGTTGGTCACAGCTGAGTCGTCATGAACAGGAAGTTTCCTTTGTTGTTTTTATCTTTTACACGAATAATTTAATCAAAATGTTTTTTCTGTCTTTTCTCCAGATGTCAGCTGATGTTTAACAAAACAAGGAAAATCTGTAAAACAACAGTTAAAATATTTTTACCATCTTTAATTTACATAATTTTTCTCTTGAAAAAGCAGCAAATATCCGTAAATTAAATTTTTTCCCGCTGATTTTTAAATAGAATAAAATTTGTGTAATTTTACGGTCAAATGAAAAAAAAAATTACCATCTATAAAAATACAAGTTTCTGATGTCCATGTTGTTACAGTTTGGCCTGTTTTTTTTATGGTTGTTTATTTGTTTTTTATTTACAATTAACATTTAAATAAGTATTTTTTTCTGTGATTTAAAAAATATATATTATTTGTAATTTAACAAAATTGGGTAAATATGTAAATTAACAGGTTTTTGCCGCCTTTAAACCCTTAATATACGTAATTTTCTCTCAAAAAACAGCAGAATTATTTTTTTAGCTGATATAAATACAGTACGATTTGTGGAATTTTACGACAAAATGTAAAAAAATAACCTTTTATGAAAATATAAAAACGTTTTGGCCTGTTTTTGTTGTTGTTTGTTTGTTTTATTTAAAAACTAACATGTACATTGACTTTTTTCCTCTGTGATTTTCTAGATATAATAATTTAACAAAAAAGAAAATCTGTAAAATAATAGTGAAAAATTTTATAGCTAATATGCAGAATTTCTCCCTCAACAAATATCTCCACAATATTTCTCTTTGCTGATTTAAATGCAGTAAAAATTGTGTAATTTCACAGTAAAACATTGTAGAGCAGCAAATAGCATTTATAAAAATATTAATTTTTTAGGTGGATATTTTTTTACGGTTTTGTCCCTTTTTTAAAATTTCGTTTTGCTTCTTTTTGATTCCCTTTTTTTTAAACAATTACTGTGTAAATTCTTATATTTTTCTCTTATTTCACTCGATCTCATCTGTATTTAAACAAAAAAGGAAAAAGCTGTGAAATAATAGTTGAAAAAAAATTAGCATTTGTTGATTCTTAATATACGTAACTTATCTTTTATATAAAATCTCCACAATAATTCTGTTTTCTGATTTAAATACAGTGAAAAACAACTAACAGCATTTATACAATAGAGGTTTTTAATGTGGACGTTATTTAAAGTTTTGGAGTTCGACAGGACAGAGGAGATCTGGTTTAAAGATGTTGAGGACTTTATTCACAGTGTGTGACTGGGTGGGTTTGTGTGTCACAGACCACCAGAGAGAGGAAACCCCCACCTCCAGAACCAGAACCCCGTCCAGAACCTCCAGGAGGTCCGGTTCGACCGACACAGAGCCAGAATGTGAAGTCATGGCAGTCGGTCAGTGCAGGACCAAACAGAGAGCCTTTATCCTCCTGCGTCTTCGGTCCGTCGTATCTGAGTCCACATGGGGGATTTCTGCAGCAGAACCTCTGAGAGTCTGAACCCGGAACTGATCCAGAAACGTGTTGGACATGTGTGCAGGAGGTCTGACGTCATTTCAGGGCAGTGATTCGAGTTTCCTGGAACAGCTGAGAGTTTCCCAACAGCCTCAGCTCCACCACAACAATGGATTATATTTCTATATGTTCAGATTCAGGAGAACTCAGATTATAATGAAGGACTTTAAAGCTGCAGAAGGAAGGATGTCGTGTGTCTGGTAAATATAACTAAGTGGGCGACTAGTTATCCTGCATTACTTTCAGAGTGTTTAAGCTACTTGATGAACTCAACAGTTTGCATTGGTCTTTTTTTTAGTTTATACAAATTCAAACTAGAAAAGCACTCATAGAGCACAGACCTCCGCCAAGCAGCTCCACCCCCAACACAATCTCCCAATGATAAAGTGTCCTTAAAAAAAGTTAATTGTCCGGTAATCTCTCTCACACTGTAGCACTGCTGTGGTTGAGCATGAGCGGCCAACACCCACCATATATGTGCAATGTACTTTTCTACCACAAGGCGGCACTGCAAGGCTTTCTAACACTCCCAAAGTTAAAGAATCTTTTAAAAACATCCTGGATCCAGACGGTGATCCGGATCAGTCCCACAATGTCATCATTTGTTCCTTGTCCCATTTCACACATTTCCTAAAAAATTCATCCAAATCCGTCCATGAGTTTTCCAGTTATTTCGAACGCAAACAAACAAACAAACAAACCAACGCCGGCAAAAACATAACCTCCTTTGTGGAGGTAATAATAAGGCTGACCTTAAGGCCAAGTACGGTGTAGTTCCAAGTAGCCTAGAGTGGCTAAGTTAGCTAACCAACAGTATGGTAGCTTAGCTGCTTTACAGACGGAATATTAGGGCTGGTCCCAATATAGGAAGATCTGAATATTGGTTGGTTGTGGTGGGATTGGGATAATAATTTTGATATTGGAATAGCCCTACACACTGCCTCCGGGCATTGCCGAGGCTGTAGTACGCCAACGAGTGCCGTCAAGGCTCTGGAACGCCACCGTGGTTCTAGTACACGGACCTGCCAACTCCGGTGTCAAAAACTCAAAACGCTTTCCAATAACACAGTAGCCAACACAATACTAGGCAGGTGGTCATGATGTTATGGTGGTCGGTGTAGCTGCTGCCCTGTTCAGCCAACAGGCGCCTTCGTTCTGGAGATCTTTTAAGTGACGTAACGAAAACAAAACAAAAGGGCCCAGTGGTTCAGTTTCAGAGTTGACTTTCCAGTGTTTTTGGAAAGAATCTGACTGGTTTGTTTTCAGCGCAGCGAAGAAATGAGCGACAAAACTTCCTGCCACGCCGCAGATATCATTTAGGAATGTTAGAGGAACACGACCAGAGTTCAAGGTGACTCCAAATTCCCCAGGTCCTGATGTGATGGGACATCTCTGTGATTCATGGAGGCTCCAAAACACAACTTTCAAATGATCTGCTGAGGTAAGTAAATGTGACTTTACTTTAGAAGTATTGCATTTTTACCTCCACCAAGGAGGTTATGTTTTTGCTGGCGCTGGTTGGTTTGTTTGTTTGTGTTTGAAATAACTGGAAAACTCATGCACATATTTGGATGAAATTTTCAGGAAATGTGTGAAATGGGACAAAGAACAAATGATGACATGTTGGGACTGATCCGGATCACCGTCTGGATCCAGGATTGTTTTTTAATTTAAGGATACTTAGCCGTTGGTAGATTGTGTTGGAAGTGGACTGAAGCTGCTTGGTGGAGGTCTGAGCTCTCTGAGGGCTTTTCTACTTTTATTTTTATCCACCCAAAGTTGAAACACTGTGCTGTTGGAAAGCATTTTGAGTTTTTGACACCGGAGATGGCAGGTCCTCGTACTAGAACCATGGTGGCGTACTAGAGCCTCGGAAACACTCGGCAACACTCGGCGGCGCTCGGCGGCGCTTGGCAGCAGCACACAAGACTATTTCAATATCAAAATTATTAACCCAGTACCAACACAACCAACCAATATTCAGATATTCCTATATTGGGGACCAGCCCTTATATTAGGTTTGTAAAGCAGCTAAGCTACCATACTGTTGGTTAGCTAACTTAGCCACTCTAGGCTACTTGGAACTACACCGTACTTGGCCTTAAGGTCAGCCTTATTCCATCTTGCTCAAACCTCCTGCTGCTTATTTCTTGTCACAAAGCTGTAAATTGGGACGTCTTGTTCAAACTAAGTAGTTGTTTTTCACATAGAGCTGTTTGTCCTCAAACGCAGCTGCAACAGAAGTCCTATTTAGCAAAACCAAACCAGATTCTCCAGAGGAACATTTCTGGTTTTATCCTACTTATTTTATCCATTGAGCATCCTCCAGTTAATCTGTTCAGAATAAAGAACCAACATATGTTTCTGTGTCCTGTCCAGTGTTGATTTCACCAGACTACACCATGATACTCTGTCATTGGTAGATTGTGTTGGGGTGGACTGAAGCTGCTTGGCGGAGGTCTGCGCTCTATGAGGGCGTTTCTAGTTGTTTAATGTTGTTGTTCCGCCTTAAAATTGGCAAATGACATTAACTAAAATGTCGGCAACTTCTGTGAAACAAGTTATTTATTCAGTTTTAAGTTTGAATCTGAAGCCCTGGTGTCAGTCTGCTGAGTTTTAATGGAGTCAGTTACAAACTTCTCTGTTTAAACCAGTGACGGCATTCAGATATAAACTATGCTAAACCCCAGAAGCCTCCTTTTCCCGCCTCTGCTGCTTCTATTTCTGAGCACGTTCGGCGTGTTTGTGCTGCGTTTACAGCCTCCTGACAGACATGATGTCAGCCGGATGAATAATTTAGAGCTTTTTTACTGTAGTTTAATTGTGATGCAGCGTGACCAGTCGCCCTCTTCATGGAAACCGTGATGAGTCTCTGTTGAACGCAGCTGGAATATACAGTTGGTCACTACTTTCCACGTGTGGGTTTGAACGGGAGGCTCAGAGAAATGGCAAACATCATTTCCTCGCAGATCTGGAACCAATTCAGGACAATTTACCCAACGTCAGTGTGTTCATGTGTGTGTCCTCGTGTTAACCTGTGAATATCAGGTTCCAGATGAGGGTCTCCTGTTGTTTACTGAGGCTGTGGTCTTGAAATATCCCTCTTGAACACCAGATCCAGTGTGAGAAGATTCATATGTGGATTTTCCAAGGACTCTATATAAAAGTCTTGTATATTTTACTCCAAGAGCTCTGCAGTCCCTCATTGTTTGACATAAATGTTCTATGCAAGGAACTAATCAACCAAGTTTTGATCCAAAAGAGGCTAAATGTTGCAGGCAGCGTCTTCTTTGGAGTCTTACAGTGAAAACAACAAATTACTCAACATGCAGGTCCCTTTATAGATGACAAAAAAGGTGACTTGTTGGGAAAGCTCAAATAAAAATGGTGAAAGTCTGGCATCAAGAGTGCCAGAGGAGAAATCAGTCCCAACATGTTCAGTTTACACTGTAAAAAAACAAAGAACAGCGGATATAGTAATGTTCAAAAGCTAAATGGTAAATGGTCTGCACTTATATAGCGCTTTTCTCTACCCTAGTGGCATCCAAAACGCTCGCCAAAGCAATGGCGACAGAGCTGCCATGCGAGGTGCTAATCTACCATTGGGAGCAATTTGGGGTTCAGCGTCTTGCCCAAGGACACTTCGGCATGCGGAGGGGTTGGGGATCGAACCGCCAACCTTGCGATCAGCGGACAACCTGCTCTACCGCCTGAGCCACAGTCGTCCTGAGTGTAAAACCAGCAAATATCTATAGAATAATTATATTTTTAGTAGATTTAAATACAGTAAAACAGTGTAATTTTACAGTCACACGGGTAAAAGAACAAATTCACTGGCACCTTAAGTCTCGAAGTCTTACCACGAGGTTGAAATCGCTGCAGGCTTTAGAAAGTGAGTCCGACACGTTTTGCAGTTGTTGTTGAGAAAGAGCAAAGAGAGCAGCGTCATCTGCAAACAACATGTCTCTGACGGTAACATGGGCTGCCTGGTGGTTAGCAGCGTCGCCTCACAGCTAGAAGATCCCCGGTTCGCGTCCCGGTTAGGATGTCTGGGATCTTCCTGTGTGGAGTTTGCATGTTCTCCCCAGGTTCTCCAGCTTCCTCCCACAGTCCAGAAACATGCTGAGGTTAACTGATGATTCTAAATTGATTGTCTGAGAGTGTCCTTGGTTGTCTGTCTCTATGTTGAGACCTGTCCAGGGTGTCCTCTGCCTTCGTTCGAGTCGGCTGGGATAGACTCCAGCCCCCCACGACCCTGATAGATAATGGATGGGTGGACGCACATTATAGGCCTTGTAGTTGGGCGGACATACATTTTGGGAGGCGTCCGCACAAACTTTGGTGTAATTTACATCAAGCGGACCTTCCATATTTGTTGGCATGGAAAGTATGAAGAAGAATTCATAGTTCTGACGGGGTTCTATTCATGCCACAGCTGGGGTTTGTCAGCATTATGCATTCAGGTTGTAGAAAGGAACAAACTCAATTAAAGAAACTTACCGGGTTGTACGGGTACTCTCAGAAAATCAATTTAGAATCATCAGTTAACCTCAGCATGTTTCTGTACTGTGGAAGGAAGCTGGACTACCTGGAGAAAACCCACGTTGGACAGGGAGAACATGCAAACTCCACACAGGAAGATCCCAGGCGTCCTAACCGGGGATCTTCTAGCTGTGAGGCGACGCTGCTGACCACCGAGCCCCCGTGCCGTCCGTCCAATGGTGTTCATGTATAGAACAAAGTCCTCCAAGTGACTCAACAGTAAATATCTGCAAGGGAGTCTGGGTAAATTCTCAGTTATCCAGGTCACGGTGATCTTACAAGCTTCAGAAAAAAGAAGCTTTACTCTTCTTGTAGGTTCCTGAAGACGTTTCACCTTCATCCGAAAGGCTTCTTGATTTCCAACTGACTGATGGGGAGTTTTAGGTGTTTAGAGTCACTCTAGCTCAGCGGAAACTCATTTCAGCTGCTTGTGTCTCATTTTTTAGATAGATTTAGAGGTAAATCAAGAGCTTCGACCTCCAGTTCAGCTCCATCACCCATCACTCATGAACAACATCCAAGGACAGCTAAACTCCTCCAGCCTATTTATACCAACTGTTGGCTCTAAACTACAAACTCTTTCTGCAATTTTGACAAATGAAAAGTCTAATATTCAGTTCTTTTTAGCTCGGTTTTGGTCTCTACCTCCAACTTCTGAGATAATTCAACAGCACGGCCTTCACCAGGTGGTCACTACCTGTGTTTTTCAGCTGGTTGGCGTTGGGCAGGTCATGTAGGGTGGAGTAGAGCTGGTGGCTAAACTAATACAGTGAGGTGAAAGATGCTGACGAGTTTAGAAAGATTGTTTCACAATAAAGACAGTCAGTTCAGCCAGTGTTTGATACATATCGATTAGAGTAGGTTTAAGAAGTGCCACATAAAACGGGAAACCTTTCAGAGAAAACCCTTTGGGCAACCAGGGTGATGTTTGACTCGTGTTTCAGTTGCTGCTGTTTAAATTCTCAGGATATTCTCCAAAGACTCCTGTTGTGAAATTGACCTGATCTGTTTCCAAACTGCTGAGAAAACACTTTTCACCTCAGGATGCGCCTCCATCACTGAGAAAAAACATCTGGAAAACCCCGCGGATGCTGCTGTACACTGATCCTTTCATTCGGAGGAGCCTCCCGTGGTCTGAGATGTTGAGTAACCGTCTGCAGGGGAGCTGAGGAGCTTTAATCCCTTTCCACTGTTAGAGAGCCCAAACTCTGCTTCCGTCCTTCAGCCTCTTACAAAGCTGCCTTCAGTGCATTTTAACCCCTTAACGCCGGTTGTCGCTAATTTGCAACATACCGCTGCAGCCGAGACAGCGTATGCATCCCCCCAGTGCTGGTTTGTGCATATTCAATACATAGATGGAACCTTTTGCAAGCACTGGTTTCTCTTAGGACCGGTTAAAGTGGCATTTGTGGCATCAATAAACATTTTCTACCGTTAATACCTGTTGCATTATATCTATTCTATGTGCTACAGACAAATTAACAATCTCCACTTAATTTAACATCAGCTTGAAGCATAAACACAAATAATTACTTTTTATACATATAATTATGAATAAATTCAGGCATCAAGGAGCTACAGGTCAAAGCACTGGTTTGTTTGTTTGTTTGTTTGTGTTTGAAATAACTTAAAAACTCATGGACGGATTTGGATGAAATTTTCAGGAAATGTGTGAAGTTGAAACTCTTTGCTGTTGGAAAGCGTTTTGAGCTTTTGACACCGGAGTTGGCAGGTCCGCATACTAGAACCACGGCGGCATTCTAGAGCCTCGGCAACGCCCGGCGGTGGTGCGCAGGACTATTCCAATATCAAAATTATCATCCCAACACCACCACAACCAATACATATTCGGATATTTGTATATTCGGGACCACCCCTAATATTACGTTTGTAAAGCAGGTAAGCTACCATACTGCTGGTTATCCGTGAGAAACTATCTTGTGCGCACGAGATAGTTTTAGCTTGTGCACGAGATAATTCCCTGTTTGTTCACTGCAGACGTCTGAAAATGATAATACAGGAAAGATATTCACAGATTGGGACTTCCAGCATCAATAACTCATTAGTGACACGTTGTAAAAACATAATCGATGCCTCTTTCCATCGTTGTCAGGTAGACAATGTGCTACAAGCTCAGCTTTATCAACAGTAGCTGTCTTTCAGGCTGCAGAAATAACACTGGTGTCTATGAGCAGCCGGCTGGGCGATGAGTGAACAGGGACCGTCTGCAAATTGCAATTTTGCAGACGGTGTGATTTTTATATCTACATGTATGTCAAACCAAGTGTTGTGGTCTGATCAACAGGAGCCAGTCGACGGCTGCAGTGATTCTGGTGACACTACAGTGTATCAGGGTGACGTTATTAAATATCTGTGTGGTGTCTCTCTATGCTGTTGCAGTGGTTTGTAATTTGTAGACGGTCCCTGTTCACTCGTCTCCCAGCCGGCTGCTCATAGATACCAGTGTTATCTGTGCAGCTTGAAAGACAGCTACTGTTGATAAAGCTGGGCTTGTAGCACATTGTCTACCTGACAACGATGGAAAGAGGCATCGATTATGTTCTGACAACGTGTCGCTAATGAGTTATTGATGCTGGAAGTTCACGTGCACACAAGAAACTTACATTTTAATTTTTGTCTGCCCATGTCCCTTTAGGGGCTCCGTACACTACATCTTCTCCTATAGCTGATAATACACATTATCCATACTGCTTATATTAGACATTCCTATCCATCGTTTTAAGCCAATAATTATCCCTAATTATCAACTTAAAACTTGTTTGTGCTGCCAGTGATTCAGTAATTGATAATTTAAGAGTAGAAGCTGGTGTTGGTTGAGCACAGTTTCATTAGAAGTTGTTTTAACTTAAGAAGATCGCTCAAACATGATTTATTAGAGCAGTGGTTTTTAACTGGTCCAGCCTCAGGACCCACTACGTCTCTATTAATAACGGTTGTGACCAGTGTGTGTGAAGTTTGCTGTTCCTGTTAACAGATTAAGGTTTATTTGGGTGGAGTCTCAACACATTTTGATGTAACTTGGGAAAATTTTGGCTTATTTTTTGCTCATTTTGGATGCTTTTGCATAGTTTTGGGCATATTTTGGCCCATTTTGACAGATTCTTAGCACATTTTGGTTTATTTTTTGTCACGTTTTAGCTTAAATTTCTCCAGTAAACTGCCAGAGACAGATCTAGAGGTTAATAGTGGGCAACTACTGGTGTCACCACCACTAAATATCCTTCTATTGAAAGCAAACTGTGTCATAAGAAACACGTCCTTCAGAAAAATGCTTCTGCGACCCTCTAAAAATGGCTTCGCGACCCACTTTTGGGCCCCGACCCACCAGTTGAGAACCACTGTTTTAGAGTGTATCAGGTGGCTTGGCTGGAAATGAGGTCTTGCTGCCTGATAAACCCACCACAGTAGTTTGGAGGTGGATCGGTGGTTGGTTCTCAGCTGCTGGTTCCTCCCCTTCAGTCGGTGTTTAAAGCAGCAGCAGCAGCTCTGGTCTCCTGAAACCCTCCGCCAGCTGCAGGATGCTGATCTTCACCCTGGTCTGGACTCTGAGCGTCCTGCTGACGGAGACGCAGTCGTGGGGCTTCAAAAATGGAATATTTCACAACTCGATATGGCTCGGTGAGTTCCCGTAGTGAGTAGAAGGAGACATCTGGAAGCTGTTTGTTGGGAAGTTCATAATGATAAATGTCCATGATGTCATTTACTGTGAGGTTTATTCCAGCAGAGTTTCCTCACGTGTGATCAGTGGCTATAGTAAAGTAATGATGGTAGTGAAGAACGTTAACTCACTGTTACGTCCTACATTAATTGATAAGCAACTAAATTAGCCTGATTTCAGTTCTTTGAATGTTTATTTTACACCCATGTTTTGGTTGTTTTATAAAGAAATGAAGCTATTTTGAAATATTTGCGTATCTATTACACATTAAAGAGTAATAAACTTTCACAGAACACAAATTATGCTGACTTTCCATTCATGTGTGAGCTGTGAATTGACTTTCCTCGATTGATAATTCACATTAATAATAACTTTACTTACATGACAGCTCTCTAAATCAAAGTTTCGAGGTGCTGCAGATTAAAATACAGCAGGTAAAGCACCGAATATGCAAAAGAACGAATTAAAATATGAATAAAAGCAAACCCAAGCTGGTCAGTATTATAAAATATATGAAGAACAAAGTGAAATATACAAGCACAAAATAAAATAAGCAGTTCTAAGTAATGTTTCAAGCAGCCATCAGGTCCAGATCTAATGTAAGACTTTCAAAACAAGTGATAAAATCCTAAAAATCAACTTTAAAAATAGCTGGAAGAACTGAAAGAACTGCACCAATGTGGTCACCTCAAGCTACATCCTGCATTGTTTCATGTTTTAAATCACTGTGAGTCGTGATGTATGAGTTAAATATATGGTTTCTGCTCTATTATAAAGGCTGACTTCAGCTGCTTCTACCTGTGATTATGAGAGATTCTTTTTTTTTGCGAACGCTGCAGAAGGTTTTCCCACATAAAGCCGCACTGTGAGAGGATTAATAGGCTATACAGCGGCTCTCTCCGGGCCAAGCTGCATGTTTATGACCTGGCTGAGTGATGCAGTAAACACGAGGAGGTGACTTCATCTCAGGACTTTCCAAAAAATCACAAGAACAACAAGCTTCCTCTTTCTGTAATATCACCGGGATGGTTTAAACTCCAGCGTTGAGGCTCAAGCTGCCGGCTTTCCCACACATGCACCTCAGATTCTCACTTCATCAGCATCGTCTTTTAAGGTTTATGGGGTGGGAATGAAAGCGTGTTTCAGTCTGCTAATGGGCATGTTTTAATACGAATTCATGCAGCTTTCATCCTCTGCTGCAGGTTTAACTCAACGTTTTTCGTCGAAATGTGCACTGAAGTCGGACAAATCACCTCTAGCTCTGAGCACGACAGTTTAATTAGAGTCCAAACATTCGGCAAACGGGTTTAAAAAGATCAAAATATCAACCGGTGGCTAATTTCGAGTGTGTTCTGCCAAGTTTTGCAGTCATGCATGCCGAGGCTGGATCAGCAGAGGGCTCCCCGTCGACAGCAGCAAGCGACCAAACTGTTGTTGAGCTTCCAAAGTAGAAAAAATGTCATTCGGTCAGACTTTTTTGTTCACTTTTAGGTCAGCAGTCTCACTAAAAACAGTGAAAAGTAAATCAAAGGACGTTCACTTACCGGTTGAGATAAAAGTTAAGTTTCGAATGTTATTCTGATGGTTGACATGATGATACTACACCAACTTAATATTTCATTTACACTCAGATTTCTGCGTTTGTTGATTTGAAACTAAACTCAAGTTGAGGTGATTTAATGAAACTAGCTTGATAACTAGAAAAGCCCTCAGAGAGCTCATACCTCCACCAAGCAGCTTCAGTCCACCCCCAACACAATCTACCAATTCACATATTTTGTGTGGAACGTTACAGATACTAATGTAATTACATACAGTTCAAATGTCCTACCAACAATGCAGCCTTCAACCCATCCGACCTAATGAACAGGCGCGGCCTCTAGCGCGGCAGCTCCTAACAGCCTCCCAGCTTCTTAGACCGGTGGTTCTCAACTGGTGGGTCGCGAAGCCATTTTTAGAGGGTCACAGAAGCCCCCCCCAAAAAAAGCAGTGGTATAAAGTCTTTTATTTTAAAGGACGTGTTTCTTATTGACACAGTTTGCTTTCAATAGCAGGATATTTAGTGGTGGTGACACCAGTAGCAGCCCAATATTAACCTCTGGATTTGGCTCTGTCAGTTTATTGGAGAAATTTATGCTAAAACGTCCCAAAAATGAACCAAAATGTGGTCAGAATCCGTCAAAATGGGCCAAAAAAGACCCAAAAACTTAGTAAAAACGTCCAAATATACCAAAATTAGCAAAAAAATAAGCCAAAATTTTCCAAAGCTGTATCAAAATGCGTTGAGACTCCACCCAAATATACCTTAATTTGTTAACAGGAACAGCAAACTTCAACAATTTGGGTCGCGACTGTTATTAATAGAGACATAGTGGGTCCTGAGGCTGGACCAGTTGAGAACCACTGTCTTAGACAACCGGAGATAAGAATGCCGGCCCAACCGTGCGTATGTCGCTCAGGAAGGAAAGAGAACTCCGTCACTGTCGCTGTCTGTCGCGTGGAGACCCAAAATGTCATGTGGTCACAGGGGGTTACTAGCTAGTTCAACTTAGGATTTAACCCAGCGCTGTGTGTCAGTCGAAAGTAGCATCACATTTTTACTGATGTCCAGACACAAAACCAGCCACTGGGATATGAATGAACTGTACCAGTTTATTCCAACTTCATTTAACACATGAGCTCTAGACGGAGGTTATTAAGGGTCACATAAGACTTCATCATGGTGCCCCCTTGCTGGCTAAACTCCCACAATGCTCTCTGCTAGCCAACATGGAACTGTCTGCCTCTGTGGTTTCTACGGTATTTAACAGTAAGAGACTCCACAGCTAATCTACAATACATGAGGTGTGTTTTATCAAGTAAAACAATATCAGCAGATACTAAATATTAAATGACTCTGATCAGATCGGGATATCCTGAATGGAAATACTAGTTGGAACCACTCATCGTCCGTCCAGACTAGAGTCCTACCAGCTCGTCCACTCGTTTTTGCCGCCACCATGTTCTATGTTTACATCCTATACAGATTTCTAAAGTCCCGCCGCCAGTTTTCCGCTTGTTTCTGTTACGGCGTCATAGCGCCACCAACAGGCCTGGCATGTGTTTGACATCGTAAACATGGACGGACACGTTTACTGAAACAGCTCCGTCTTTATGGAGAACGTTTTTGAAGCTATAAGCGTTTCGGCTTCATGTGGACGGAGCCTTAGCATCAGTAGAAAGTAAATTCACATTTTTATTTACATGTAGACGCATTAACAAACCACCGTGATGTAAAGTTACTGTACCAGTTTATTCCAACTTATTGGAGCTTTGGACGGAGGTCATTAAGCGTCACGTAAGACTTTGTCATGGTGCCCCTTGTATTAGCTAGACCCCTATAATAATGATGACCAGCTTAAAGACTTGTGTTTACGTCGCCAATCATTCAGTAATTGAAGTAAAGTAAAGAGGTAAAGCTGATTCCTCTAAGTTGACGTAGTTTGTTCGTTGAGCATAATTTTATTAGAAGTTCTCGATGCAAATTGTTTCGTTGAGCTCAAACCTTATTTTTAGAGTGTATCGGGTCGTTTTGGTAAAAATGAGTGTTATCGCTCATGACACTTCTTATTGACATTTGGACACATAAAGAAGCTGTAAAACCAGCTGTTTAAAGTACAACTGGGATATAAATGTGCCAGTTTATTCCAGCTTGCGTTAACACATGAGCTCTGGATGGAGGCCATTAAGCATCACAAAAGACTTTTTCATGGTGCCCCTTTACGAGCTAAAGTCACATAAAGCTCTCTGCTGGCTGACATGCACTGCAAAAAATCAACATCTTACCAGTTTATTCGTCTTATTTTTAGTCAAAATGTTTCAACCCACTTGATTTAAGATAAATTCACTTTCCAGGTAACATTTCAGCAGATGGAGGGACGTGTTTTAAGACAACGCATCTTAAATATCTTGTTAAGTCAAACAATCTTGAAATGATCTTGTTTTAGTTGTATTTTACCAGAAACAAGGTTCATTTCATTTCATACATGTTTCAAGCTGAGCTGTTGTTTGTATCAGATAAATAATCTGGATTTAAGGAATAAAGTAAATGCATTTTATTGGAAAATCACCAATTCATATCAGAAAACAGCTGCATGTGGAAAATGTGTGAAAAAAACAAAGCAAATGTCTGCTTTTGAGTTAAAACACCTCCTTTTGGGCGTAGCTGGCTTCACCTAAAACACAACACCTTCAAATGCTGTCAAACACCACTAAATATTAGGATTTCTAGCCAACTGTGAGAAGACATTATATCTCAGAATGCTTCAATTAATCTGTGTGATCTGATTTCAAGTACAAGATGGTCTTAAATCTAGAGAAGAGCCACGATAATACAACTAAAATAAGTTGAACACATCTCAAATTAAGAAGCTGACATTAAACTTATTAAAGCTAAAATCTATTTAATTCTTTAGCATGTCTGGTTTATTCTAAGACACCTCAGCTTGACAATGCTGCTAAAATATAGCTTCAAATAAGTTTTCCCTGCTGATTTTAAGACCTCAATATTCTAAATATCATGTCTTATTTCAAGAAATCTGACCAAGCAAATGTTCACTTGTTCTATTGGCAGATTTTTACACTTTTCAAGGTAAAAGTGCCTTGAAAGAAGGTTTTTTTTCTTGTTTTTTGGAGAGGCATTTTTTACAGTGTGGAACTGTCTGCTAACTTGATGTTCGTTGGTTTTTGTCTTAACACAAAAAGGTTGCTGCGAACTGTTTTGTTGAGCTCAAACATTATTAGTTTTTAGAGTGTATCAGGTAGTTTTGGATGGAAATGAATGTTGCTGCTGCAGAAGTGATCAACTCTCTCTCTGGTTCTTTGACAGAACAAGCAGCAGGAGTTTACCACCGGGAATCACGTAAAGGCAGATACCAGCTGACGTACAAAGAGGCCAAAGCTGTCTGCAAGTACGAAGGCGGGACGCTGGCGACGTACGAACAGCTGGAGGCAGCCCGACAGATAGGTCTGTACACCAACACGTCTTCATCTTTACCCCGGAGGTCATCATTCATCATCTGTGACTCACTCAGACCAATCGAAGCCTCCCAAACTGAACCCTGTTTCACGAGCAGTTTACATGATCGAACCTTCTCAGGCAGGAAGAGCCGTGTTTACTCTGCCGTTCTCCCGTGAAATACATTAAACATGAGGCTGCTCTAATGTAACAGCGCCAACACGTCTCTGGAATGCTTTTAACATACAGGGAAGGAGGCTCATGTGTTCTCGGGGTAAAGGTCAGCGAGCGGAACACTTATTTCCACGAGTGTTTCGTTGTTTCTGCGGCCCCGTGCTCGGCTTTAAACGGCCTCCCAAGCATTGTAAAAGCCTGTTAGCGCCTTCTTGGGAGGGTGATATTGTAGTTTCCAGAGCAGAGATTGAATCCAGCCTCCTGTCGGCCCACCTTGGAGGTCCTCATTTATCTGGGCTGATTGTAACTCTGAGCTAAACAAGAAAAGCAACTGCCTCCACAAACGGTCGCCATCAGGCTTCAATCCAACCGTCTTCCTTTGCAAAGTGAAAGTGCAGCTGGCAGCAGACAGTGGCTCATTTGTCCGAACACCACTGGAGGCTCTTTGGGGTTTAGCTTAAAAACAAAAACACTGTTTGTCGTCTGCTTTCCAGGTTTTCATGTGTGTGCAGCCGGATGGTTCGATAAAGGACGGGTTGGATATCCAATCGTCAAAGCAGGATCCAACTGTGGCTTCGGTAGAGTTGGCATCATCGACTACGGGTACCGACTGAACAAAAGCGAGAAATGGGATGTTTACTGCTACAATCCAAACTGTGAGTCCAGTTTCTACTTCAGATTCTGCTTGTTGTGCTTTTAAAGGGTCTGCAAAAGTCTTCTTCCAGGAGTAAAGTCTGCCTCTTACTTGCCTGAAACACCTCGTTTGAAATCCAGGTTTTTCTTCTATCTACATCACCTTGTGACGTATTAGCATGACTCCTGCTAGCAGCTAGTTTGGCCTCGAACACAGAACGATCAGCTGGCTTCAGTCTGACATTATTCAGTCTCTACAGCTGCTTGTGTCCTCAGAGATGGTTTCTAAGCAGCGTTTCCTGGCTTTGGTTGGGCCAATCAACCAATCAGAGCAGACTGGACTTAATCATGTCAGTCACCTGTTGTACAGTCGTGAGCAAAAGTTTCCAACCACTTATGAAGGTCATCTATATCATGCCAGTCTTGAGTTTCCAGTGTCTCCTGAAGCTGCTTTGAAATGTCTCCAAGTGACTTTCTGACTTGTTCAAGTCATTGTTTTGCTTCTTCAGATCTTTGCTGAGCTCCTCAGACTTTCCCATTGCGGAGTTTGAGCCTAATGAGTTGATCAGATGGGTCCTATTTAAATTGACTGAGAAGAGTCAGCAGCTGTAGTCAAATCAAAATCACTCCAATGAAGTTAAGAGGCCATGAAACTAAGAATATGTGATTAACACAACGTTCTATATCACCAAACTGACAATTGAAGTTGCTGTGTGTATGTTTTTGACCCAGCAGATAAGTTCTTTCCAGAAGAACTTAAAATAAAGAATGTGCCTTTTAGATTGAGTTATAGGAGTCATTGGAAACTCAGACTGACATGATGACTAAAATTCAGAGAGTTTCAGAGAGACTGAGAGGAAAATCAAACCTACTGGATCAATAGAATAAATGCAGCACAGCTCAGAAACAGTGAACAGAGGAGACAGTAGTTGAAGATACATCCAGCATGGAGGAACATCTTCCTACAGATGATGAGCAGAGTAGAGAGGAGAAGACTGGAAACATGGAGATAGTTGAATATCTGTAGTATGTGGAGATGAAACGACAACAAAGAGACAAACTGTGACATAAAGTGACATAAACGATACACAAAACAATAAATATGGGACAACATGAGAACAAGAAGACACAAAGGAGACAAAACGGTCACAAAAAGACAAAAAATGACAAGAAACGCAACACAAAACAACGAAACACGACACGAAACGACAAAAACAACAAAAACAACAAAAACGAGAAACGAAAAACAAGGACGACAAACGAAATAACAAAAAAAAGATGCAAAACAAAAAACAAGACAAGAAACAACAAAAATGCAAAACGAAACAGAAAGGAGACACGAAACAACAAAAACAAGATACAAAACAACAAAAATGAGACACACAACAACAAAAACAAGACACACAACAACAAAAACAAGACACAAAATGACAAAAACAAGACACAAAACAACAAAAACGACACAAAACAACAAAAACGAGACACAAAATTACAAAAACAAGACACAAAACAACAAAAACGAGACACAAAACAACAAAAACAAGACACAAAACGACAATAACAAGACATAAAACAACATAAACGAGACACGAAACAACAAAAACGCAACACAAAACAAAAAAATGATACACAAAACAACAAAAACAACACAAAACAACAAAAACAAGACAAAAAAAATGAGACACAAAACAACAAAAACGAGCAATAAAAGGACAGAAAGTTTGTCTGAGTTGAGTCTGTAGAGGCTGTAAACATGTAAATAGGTAAATATCTGTAGTGTGTGGAGACAACATTTTCCTAACGGCATGATAATTCTAATTTCTTTCACTTTTTGTACTAGAAATAATCAAAAAGTCACATTTTAGTCTTTCTTTTTTCTGATTTCCATCGTTCTAACTGGGTCCTGAGTTCTCTCTGCTTCTTCTTGGTTGTTCTGGTTCCATAGAGGGTCAGGACTTTATACTGCGGTGAAAAACGAGCCACAGTGAGGAAAAATGAGACAAATTTTTAATGCAAATTTTCATGTTTATGGTTTTGAAACCTTCGCCGAATCTCCGAGGAGGTTCAGGAGACGCCATCTGGTTGTTATTAAGAGGAAGCCTGACTTGGAATCAGTCATGAGGCGTGACGCTGCACAGACTCAGTGTGACGGAGAAGCGAACCAGCTCAGGGTGAGACCACGGAGGACGACGGGCTTCTGCAGTCTGAGTCAAAACCACAATCTCAGTTCCACCCTGTGGGTTATCAGCAGGACCAGAATAAAGCTGGAGGACGTGGATAAGAGCTGAGCAACAGATAGCTGCGACTCAGCGTGACGAACGAGGGTTTACTAAGGTTTCACCATCAGCCTGAGTCAAACTGAAGCCTTTAAAATGCACCGGGGAAGCATTTGGAGCGACACTTAATAATGAACGGCAGAATAAACAACCAGAGACACTGTCCTGCATTTATCATCTCATTTACACCAAGAGCTATGGTTTATAGGAATCTATATTAATAGAAAACAATGAAAAACACTTGAAAATGTCTGTTTTTGATATTTTTTTGACCCATAAACTCCTCATCTTTCCACATTTAATTTACACACTACATAAATTCATATAAACGTATTTAATTTCTGATTTATTTCACAAAAGAGCAGCTTACAACACTTTCCAAAGTAGCACTGGCCGCTGTACGTTGGGTCTTTATGGGTAATTATACTGAAAAGCGGCTTTAATTTGTCGGGAATTTGAAGCGGAGCGGCGTTTAAAAAGCTGTGTTTCAGAAATAGATGGCAGAATAAACAACCAAAGACAGAATCCTGCATTAACTTCTCATTTATATGTCAGTGTAACACCAACAACTGCGGTTCTGCAACATAAAACTAAAGCAGACGAGTGCCAGCATGTCCAGGTGTTGGTGTTTAGCTGAGCACTGCTTGTTTATAACATCAGCGGCCGTTTAGATGAATAGAAAATACTGAAAAAGAGCTCGTAAATGTCTGTTTTTGATTCGCTTTGACCCCTTAAACTCCCCAAAGGTGCCTCTTCCCTTTTACAGTTTACACATTACGCCAATAAACATGCACACATTTAATTTCTGATCTGTTTTACACAACAGCAGCTTAAACACCGACTATCCAAAGCCTCACTGGAGACGGGTACAGGATTATAAATGGTGTAAAACCTTTTTTATACCGAAAAATGTCTGTAGTTTGTAGTGAATTTGAAGTGGAACGGCATTTAAAAGGCTGTATCTTAGGAGTAACTGGCAGAATAAACAGCCGGTGACACTGCCCTGCATTTATCTTCTAATTTTGACCTCCATCCAACACCATAACCATGTATATTTAGCATGTGTCTTGTGTATTTTGCACAAGAGCAGCTTAAACTATGACTGTCCAAAGTTGCGTTGGACACTCTTGTTTTTGGGGTAACTCCCTCTGACCACATGACATTTTGAGTCTCCACGCGACAGACAGCGACAGTGACGGAGTTCTCTTTCCTTCCTGAGCGACATACGCACGGTTGGGCCGGCATTCTTATCTCCGGTTGTCTAAAACAGTGGTTCTCAACCGGTCCAGCCTCAGGACCCACTATGTCTCTATTAATAACGGTCACGACCCAACTTTTTTAAGTTCGCTGTTCCTGTTAACAAATTAAGGTATATTTGGGTGGAGTCTCAACGCATTTTGATACAGCTTTGGAAAATTTTGGCTTATTTTTTTGCTAATTTTGGTATATTTGGACGTTTTTACTAAGTTTTTGGGTCTTTTTTGGCCCATTTTGACGGATTCTGACCACATTTTGGTTCATTTTTGGGACGTTTTAGCATAAATTTCTCCAATAAACTGACAGAGCCAAATCCAGAGGTTAATATTGGGCTGCTACTGGTGTCACCACCACTAAATATCCTGCTATTGAAAGCAAACTGTGTCAATAAGAAACACGTCCTTTAAAATAAAAGACTTTATACCACTGCTTTTTTTGGGGGGGGCTTCTGTGACCCTCTAAAAATGGCTTCGCGACCCACCAGTTGAGAACCACCGGTCTAAGAAGCTGGGAGGCTGTTAGGAGCTGCCGCGCTAGAGGCCGCGCCTGTTCATTAGGTCGGATGGGGTGAAGGCCGCATTGTTGGTAGGACATTTGAACTGTCTGTAATTACATTTGTATCTGTAACGTTCCAAGTTACGCAGCATTTTAGTTTGTCTTTTTAGGTGTTTTCACTCCAGAATAACTGGGAGATGAAGATGGTAAAAAACCAATATAACATATCAGAGTGTGATAATTACATATTAGCTGATATGTTTATTTATCCTTTAATATAACAGTATCTTAAACTCAGTATAGAAACACAATGTCGGCACCGCTTTTACATATTATAACCCTAAAGCACGAGCAGACTCTTGCTTCTTGCTCCTTTTAGCCCTGCTTTTGGTCTCCACCAGCTTTTAGAAAACATCCATCTCTTCACTGTGGCTCGTTTTTCACTGCAGCATAAAGTCCTAACCTTCTTTGGAACCAGAACAACCAAGAAGAAGCAGAGAGAACTCAGACATGTCTTCTGTCAGTAGGACACAATTAGAACGATGGAAATCACAAAAAAGAAAGACTAAAACACGACTGTCTTTGATTATTTGTTGTAAAAAAAAAAGTGAAAGAAATTAGAATTATCATGCCGTTAGAAAAATGTTGTGTCCACATGCTACAGATATTTAACTATCTCCATGTTTACAGCCTCTCCAGACTCAACTCAAACAAACTTTGTCTTTTTTATGTCTCATTTTTGTTGTTTTATGCTGCGTTTCTTGTCATTTTATGTCTTTTTGGGACCATTTTGTCTCCTTTGTGTCTTGTTTTTCACATTTCATCTCCACACACAACATATATTCAACTATCTCCATGTTTCCAGCCTCTCCAGTCTTCTCCTCTCCACTCTGCTCATCATCTCTATAAAGATGTTCCTCCATGCTGGATGTATCTCCAACTACTTTCTCCTCATTGTTCACTGTTTCTGAGCCATGCTGCATTTATTCTATTGATCCAGTCGGTTTGATTTTCCTCTCAGTCTCTCTGTGGAAACACTACCCGCAACCTGGAAACTCTGAATTTTTGTCAGAGGGTTTGTCAGAGCTGCATACATCAGTCGCTCAGTAGCCCTTTAGAGATAAATTTAATGGTGCATGGTGGTACAGAAAGTAGCAGCATACACCATTAAGAGAGGCGAACAGTTCTGTGTTGGCAAGCAGAGAGCATTGTGGGAGTTTAGCTAGTAAAGGGGCACCATGACAAAGCCTTATGTAGCACGTCATGACCTCCGTCCAGAGCTAATGTGTTCAAATACCCCTGACTCCAGTGTGCAGTTTGGGGCGGAGCTCAACGCTGCTCATCGTCGGCAAGCTATTCCAATCCAACTTTATTTATAATGCACTTTAAAATCAGCAACACAGTTGACCACAAACCATTCCATAACGTTGGGCCAGCGACTGAAAAGGAGCAGCCACCTCTGAGTTCCTTTTTAGTCTTAGGGACTAACAAAGACTGATCTGCTGACCTGAGGGATCGAGTGGGGCTGTATTGGCTGATTGGGGCGGAGCTCAACGCTGCTCAACGTCGGCATGCTATTGGCTGAATCTAACATTTGACTCCGCCCACTGGGACATTGCCTACATGTAGGAACGAACGCCATCTTACGCTTCTGGCATAGTCACAATCCTGTATTTGGCCCTGTATGTGGTTCCACTTTGAATTGCATTAGATATTCACGTTCCTGAAGGGTTAAGGTGAGGGTTAGATCGCCACCAAACTGTTGTAAAATGAAGTAAAGTTGTCTGTAATAAGACTGAACTTGATTGGTTTATGGAACGTTGAGATGGGTGGAGTCAAACGTTGAGCTCACATGTTCATCTATAGATGACAGAAAGGTGAGAAACTACTGGTTTGTTGTGCTCGTATTTGTATAACTCAGAAAAAATCTTATTAAAAAAAAGTTGTTTGGTGGTTTTTGGAGTTTTCACTGACAACATGTTGGATGATGACGACAGATGAACCAAACTGAAGATGTAAAACCCCCAAATCAACGAGCAGAAACGTGGTTTAGAGGCTCCAGAGAGCTGAGAGGAGCTGCAGGGTTTAATGGTGATGATCTGTGAGTCTGAGCAGCGTCTCTTCTGACGCCACACAACCACCCGTTGTTAATATAAATCGACATTTAGACTAATTATGTTTTAAATAAACCTCAGCTGGTTCGTGGGCTGCACGTGTTATAAGGAAGGCAACAGGAGAAATACGTGGAAAGGATAAAAACAACCGAACAGTAACTCAGAATGACGTCGATATAAAATGCTATGGAAGGAAAGTGAACAGGAAAACAGCTTGTAAGATCTAAAATGAAAGAAATATAGAATAATATTGACCAACCTTAAGCCTTTGAAAGCAAATACAACTTGTGGTTTTCCTTAAAAGTGTTAGCAGATGAGGCTTTAATCGAACTTTGGCTCTACTAAGACCCTAAATATTAACTAAATTTAATTATTAAACAGCAGTAATTAATGTGGAATAGAAACTCGTGGCTGCTCCCTGGTGGACAAACTGCAGAACTGCTTCTGTTAGTGATTTCTAATAATTAATACAGTCAGAACAGACGAATCTGTCATCTGCAAATATAGAAAATACCTACCTGATGAAACCTTCTACATGATAAAATATGAGCGTCTAACCAGACTCAGTTTCCCTCTAATGGCTTGTATTTAGTGGCTATTAGAGTCTAAACCTTCACGGATCAGACGTTTTGCTGGAGTCCTTTCTGCTCTAATCGTGAACAAATGAGAAACGATGTCCGACACGGAGCTTCGTTTGCCTTCAGGACGTCTGGCGGGAAAAGCTTTTGATGCTTCTGAACATGTGCGTTTGATTTAACCCGGGTTCTGAATTTACTCTGGGCTCTCACGGAACAGACGAAGCCCCCCGACCAGAGTCCTGCACATGTGGATGTAAAGTTAGCAGAACTGTTTGTATGCAGCTGAATAAAAATCTGTGATGTACAAACAGGACAGATCAGTTCTATTTAGTGTTGAAACTCCTGCGTCACTGAGGTGAATATTAACATGCAGGTGATGCTTGATGTGATGTTTCCCTCCAGCGAAGGAGTGTGGAGGCGTCCTGACGGAGCAGCAGAAGATGATCCAGTCGCCTGGTTTCCCCGAGGAGTATGAGGACGAGCAGATCTGCTACTGGCACATCAGAGTCCGTCTGGGCCAGAGGATCCGGCTGAACTTCCTGGAGTTCGACGTGGAGGACGACACGGCGTGTTTGGCCGATTACCTGGAGGTTTACGACAGCTATGATGACGTGTCGGGGTTCGCTGGAAGGTGAGACGAAGAAACAAACCAGTGATTACATCAGGACCGTCACAAATATGGGTCATAACACTCGAGTATGAGTAATTTACACTGAACAAAACTGTAAAGGCCCCATGTGAAATATTGATGCCACATGAAGTGCACCACCCAAAGTGAGCGTATACTGTCTGGTACTTGGACAAAATGGATATTTCTCTTGATTAGTGTCCCGTTCCCTCATGACCGGAGTCATCTGAGGCGTTGCTGCTTTGGTCAACATGTGACATGTTGGGGTGGCCTTTTATTGTCCCCAGTATAAGGAGTGTCTGAGTGCTGCTCATTGTGTTGGAGCAGCGTCTGGATATGCCACACCCATGGACTGAATGGAATTAATGCATCACTGACGCAGTGGTGGACTCAGATTTGGGACATTAATCAAGAGAAATATCCATTTAGTCCAAGTACCAGACAGTATACGCTCACTTTGGGTGGTGCACTTCATGTGGCATCAATATTTCACATGGGGCCTTTATATTTTTGTTCAGTGTATGTTATAATTAAGTTCATAAAATGTCAGAGAATAGTCAACGCGTCCATCAAAGTTTTTATTTTGCTTATTCTTGGCTAAACAGTAAAAAAAATCCATTTAACCAGAGAAAATCTCATAAAAAACTAGGTTGCGAGTTTGTCAGAAGCAAATAAGTGGTGGAATACTGTAAAAACTGGTAAAAATAACAGCAAAAAATCGTAAAATAACTATATTATTAGCAGACTTAAATGCTATGTGTACAGTTTGTAAATAACAGTTTCCAAATGTATATACTGTATTTCTATTTCTATCCTTTTATTTTACTTTTTACGTTTTATTTTACTGTTTTACAACTGTTGTTACCATTTTTCTGTCAGATAACAGCAAATATCTCTAAAATAATGATAATATTAGCTGATTTAAATACAGTGGTTTTTTTACAGTCACATTTTTAAAAGACCAGAGTACTTGATGCAAACGTCATTTACTTAAATTTAAATTTTCGATATTTTTTTAAAGTTAACACGTGAATTTTTTTCTGTGACTGTAAAATGCATCTTTATTTTAACCAAACAAGAAAAAATTAAAAAAATGTATTTTACTGTTTTTAAATCTGTGAAACAGTGTGTAAAATTATAATATTTTATCAGATTTAAATGCAGTAAAAAAGAGGCTTAAACACTGCAAAAGAACAATTTTAAAAATATAAATTTTTGATGGTTGAACATTTAAATTAATGTTTTTTTTCTGTGATTTTACTGGTTATTATCGGAACTTTAACCAAACAGAGAAAAATCTGAAAAATAACAATAAATTATTCAAAAAATTACAGCTAAGAACAGGTTGAAACGTTAATTTTTTACAGTGTACAGTCATATAAAACAAATAAATATGCTCTCTCTGTCTCCAGGTTCTGTGGTGATTATTTACCTGATGACATGATCAGTACAGGTGAGTCACTTCTCCACACCTGAGGAGTCGTTTGGATCTTTGAACCTGCAGAATCTGAAGCTCTTGTGTTCGTCTGCTGTGTTTTCAGGAAACGTGATGACGCTGAAGTTCCTGTCCGACGCCTCGGTCACGGCCGGAGGCTTCCAGCTGCAGTACACGGCCGTCAACGCGTCGCTGCTCCCACACAATCACACCCACAGCTTCACCTGAGCAGCAGCTCCACAAACTGACGCATCCCCATGCTGTATTTATGAAGCTGCCGCTGACCTCGTTTACTGTGATGAGTCTTTGGAGGTGGTTCGAGGAAGACTTCTGTAAAATAAAACAAGCTGAACAGTCATGACGTTGCCTTCTTCTGTCCTTTCAGGATCATTTCATGGGAAATAAATGTTGTTGGTGGCTATTCCAAGTTCATTTAACTCAAATATTTAATGATATCTCAAAGATTTTCCCTGTTTTGTTAAAGTACAAATAATAATGAATAAAACCACAGAAAAACGCTTTAATTTAAATGTTAGTCATAAAAATACTGGTCAGAACTGTAAATATGTTCCACATCCATCCATCCATCCATCCATCCATCCATCCATCCATCCATCCATCCATCATCCATCCATCCATCCATCCATCCATCCATCCATCCATCCATCAATCCATCCAACCATCCATCCATCTATAGATCCATCCATCCATCCATCTATAGATCCATCAATCCATCCATCTATAGATCCATCCATCCATCTATAGATCCATCAATCCATCCAACCATCCATCCATCTATAGATCCATCCATCTATAGATCCATCATCCATCCATCATCCATCCATCCATCCATCCATCCATCCATCCATCCATCCATCCATCCATCCATCATCCATCCATCCATCCATCCATCCATCCATCCATCCATCCATCCATCCATCCATCCATCTATAGATCCATCCATCCATCTATAGATCCATCATCCATCCATCCATCTATAGATCCATCATCCATCCATCCATCCATCCATCCATCCATCCATCATCCATCCATCCATCCATCCATCCGTCCATCCATCCATCCATCCATCCATCCGTCCATCCATCCATCCATCCATCCATCCATCCATCCATCCATCCATCCATCTATAGATCCATCCATCCATCCATCCATCTATAGATCCATCCATCCATCCATCCATCCATCCATCCATCCATCCATCCATCCATCCATCCATCTGTCCATCCATCCATCCATCCACCCATCCATCCATCAATCCATCCATCCATCCATCCATCAATCCATCCATCCATCCATCATCCATCTATAGATCCATCCATCCATCCATCCATCCATCCATCCATCCATCCATCCACCCATCCATCCATCAATCCATCCATCCATCCATCCATCCATCCATCCATCCATCCATCCATCCATCCACCCATCCATCCATCCATCCATCCATCCATCCATCCATCCATCCATCCATCCATCCATCCATCCATCATCCATCTATAGATCCATCCATCCATCCATCCATCCATCCATCCATCCATCCATCCATCCATCCATCCATCCATCCATCATCCATCTATAGATCCATCCATCCATCCATCCATCCATCCATCCATCCATCCACCCATCCATCCATCAATCCATCCATCCAACCATCCATCCATCCATCAATCCATCCATCCATACATCCATACATCCATCCATCGCTTAATCCTCTGTAGCGTCACCGGGGGAGTCTATCCCAGCCACTTAGGTGAAGGCAAGGGACATCCTGCACAGGTTGCCAGCCTATCACACGGTCAATTTAGAATAATCAATTAACCTCAGCATGTTTTTGGACTGTGGGAGGAAGCCGGTGAAAACCCACGTTGCACAGGGAGAACATGCAAACTCCACACAGAAAGACTCCAGGCGTCCAAACCGGGACGTGAACCGGGGACCTTCTAGCTGTGAGGCGACGCTGCTAACCTGCTGGATTTTTGTTAATTTGTATGGTGACAGTAGTCATGACCACTACATTTGATGAACATGTATTTATATCAACATGGATGCACATCTATCAGTTTTACTGCAGACCTGGAAGTATAAACACACTCATGTAGATAATGTAATACTAAAGCTGCTTCTGAACGGACAGTTTGACTGAATATTTTATTGCAGATTTAGATTGAATATCTGTTTTTCTGTGGCAGTGATGGAGTTAACTAAGTAAAGTTACTCAAGTACTGCATGTATCTTTGAAGGACTTGACTTGAGTACTTCCATGTTTTTCCACTTCGTCCTTCTGTTTTACACTTCAGAGGTAAGTATTTTCACTTTCTACACTTTCCACTACACTTATCTGACGGCATTTCAGACACAGATTGGACACAGTGGATGATATATTAACGCACAGTTACAGGTTAAACCTTCCGACCTTCGTGTCTTCTTCCAAAAATCAGTGTGCTGTTGGAGCCACGTTACAGATGTGTGAATTGATTTCAGCTGCAGCAAATTTAGAATTTTCTTTCTAATATCTATTATTTTTATATTTGTTCCAATGATCCAACATATCAGCAAAAATCAAAGATTACAGGAAAGCTTCTTCTTTTTATTGTTCTTCTCCTTAATATTATTAGTTATTCTTATTACCGTTCTTCTTATTCTTTTCATTTTTATTACCTTACTTCCTCTTATTATTATTATCATCATTGTTATTGCTCTTCCTCTTATTAATTCCATTGATCTTCTTCTTCTTATTTCTCTTCTTGTTGGTCTTCTTCTTCTTTTTGTTCGTCCTATTTTTTATTGTTCTTCTTGTTATGTTCTTCTTATTACTGTTATTATTACCTTTGTTTTTCTTTTTATTACTTGTATTATTCTTGTTAATATTATTACTGTTCCTTTTCTTCTTCTTCTTCTTCTTCTTCTTATTATTATTAGTAGTATTGTTGTTGTTGTTATTATTATTATTATTAGTAAATTTGGTGTCAGTATTATTATTAGTATTAGCGTTTGCGTTTTTGCTGAATCTCCTTATAAGGTAAAGTGGGCGGTCCTGGAGGTGTGACGTGGAGGGTCAAAGGTAATTTCGTACGTCGGCGTGGTGGTTTGGCGCCAGCAGATTTCGCGGGGTCCCAGCAGCGGAAGGAGCCGCGGAGCAGAACCAGAGGAAGGAGGCTCGAACCGTGAACGTTCACCGCGGCTTCAGAGCCACGAGCACCGGACAGAGGAGCGACCAGCCCGGCGGAGCGGAGCGGAGAGTCCCGGAGCTTCCCGTCCCGTTGAAAGACTCCCACCGAGGTGAGCAGTCGGAGCTCCGGCGGAGGCTGCGGAGTGTCTCCGCTGAGACGGACACAGCAGGCGGAGGAATGTGTGTCTGTCGGGCTGCTAGCTGAGTGTGTGTTTGCTAGTTGTGAGTCTGTCTAAACTCCTGGACAGGTGATCGGACAGGTTAGACGCTGCTAGCAGGAAAACTTTGCTAGCCGCAGACATGTAGCCTGCTAACGCTGCTGCTAACCTGCTAGTTAACATTAGCAGCTGCTGCAGCTTCGGTTCGGAGGTTTCAGGGTCCGAACAGAACCAGGCGGCACTTCAGGGTTTAACACGGCAGCTGAGTTCACTGACAGACTGGCTTCAGCAACTTAAACGTGACTGGAGGTGGAATTAAACGTTGTGTTTACATCCTGAGCTAGCCTTCCTGCTCCTGCACATGTTCCCTGCTAACCTGCTTCACTGCCTGTTTCAGCTGAAGACACAGTGGAGGGAGAGCAGAGCCTCACTGCAGCTCACTGAGGTACCTGCATGTCCGTTTATTTCTTCACTTTGGTTCAATAATTTGAGCTGCTAAGGAATTCAAACTGCTGCACTACAAACCTGATAATGGAAGATGTAAAAGGAACATTGTATAGTCAAAACAGTGGAGCTGAATGATCTGCAAAACAAATATATTGCTAATATTTTGATATATTGCATTATAAATGGGTCATTTTTCATTCTTTTCAACCGAAAACAATATAAAAATACTTTATTGAACCCCCACCGAATAAATTTACCTGTTGCAACAGCTGGATACAGATGGAGAAGTACATTAAGGCTAAAAATAAAGCATTATATTAAGATCTCATAAAGACGCTGCACACGGCATGATGAATCTGCATGTAGATATGTGCAGATATGACACAGACATAAAAAACAGGATGGTTTTCTGCTAAAGTCGGCACCAAATCGTCATGTTCTGGAACATCTGGACAGCATCGTTTGTAGGCTGGAGCATCGCTGCAGCACAATGCTTTATTTATTATGGTGTGTTGTAATAATAATGATGGTAGTTTTCAAAGTGCATTTCAAAGTACAAAGTGCTTCACAAGGCTGCAAATTAAAAACGGACGAGTCGTAAAATCATAACATGGCGTATAAAACCAACACTGTGTCAAAGATGGTGGAACAATATAATGTAATTGTCAAAAAGCCACACATGGACATTTTTGGATGAAGCCCTGGACAATTAATTGTACAGCAGATTAACAGAGCAACAAAAACTCCATCTAAGGCAAGAAAAACTCTAAATAAAACGTGTTAAGGAATAGGTTAGTGGGACTCACTGGATGTAGATTGTGTTTATAATTCTGCTATAGCTTTTTCAAAATGTCTTTCACTATAAGAAACAACAAAAACAACCTGAGTAGTGACCTGCTGGCTGAAATGTTCAGGTTTTGTAGAGTGTTTGGATGTTTGTGGAGCCTTGCTATTTTTTTTCTTCTGGGGAATTATTCATCCATCCATCCATCCTCTATACATCGCTTAATCCTCTGTAGGGTCATAGGGGCCTGGAGTCTATCCCATCCGACTCAGGTGAAGGCAGTGGACACCTGGACAGGTCACCAGCCTATCTCAGGGCTACACATAGAGACAGACAACCAATCACACTCTTATTCAAACCTACAGACAATTTAGAATCATCAGTTAACCTCAGCATGTTTTTGGACTGTGGGAGGAAGCTGGAGAACCTGGTGAGAACATGCAAACTCCACACAGGAAGATCCCAGGCGTCCTAACCGGGACGCGAACCGGGGATCTCCTAGCTGTGAGGCGACGATGCTAATTTTTTTTTTAAGATAACAAAAGCTAAAAGCTAAAAACTGATTCCATTTGCATCAGATCTGAATGATTTGGGGGAAATCATTTACAATAGTTTATAATAATAATAACTTAAATCTCGACTGTGTCTTTTTAAAAGTACAGTTTACAAAGACAAGTCAAAAAAGAGGACACGTGAAGAAGATACTACAACAGGAAGTCACTCAGGCCAAACAGGAAGACAAAAGATGCAAAACGCAAGATGCAGAGTTTTAATGTACATGGATGGAAGATAAACCAAACACCAACTGACACTAATATAATAATGAAAGCACCAGAGGAAAGTCTGCTGGCTGCAAAATCTGCCTGGATGTAGCAGAACATCCACGTATATTTGGTGTGCAGTGATCCCTCGTATGTCGCAAGGGTTAGGTTCCAGAACCCCGCGAAGTATTTTATTGTTTAGATATATTTTAAGGCTTTTTAAACCCTCCCTGGACTGATACTAACCTTTCCCACACTCTTCTAAACCCCTCCTATGCTGTTAAACCTACGTCATATAAAATTCTACATGGGTTCAGCCGCGTAGCTTCTCCCTTCCTTCAGCGTGTCGAGGAGTTCCACCTTTTCTGCGATGGTAAGCATCTTCCTCTGGCACTTGGGTTCAGAAGCCTCAGAAGGTGCAGAACGTTTGGGTGACATCGTAGGGCTGAAATAAACCCAACACTACGCACAGCGACCAGACGTCCATGTGGAACGGACAAGGATGCTGAATGCATGCTATACGAGGGTGGAGGAGGCTGATGCTACGGTCGCTGAGCCAATCAGAGCCCAGGATGCAGAACGCAGCGCTCTGATTGGTTGCCTCCCATCCATCAGCCAATAGCGTGCCGTGTAGCATCTCACGTGGGCGAACCAGCTCAAGAGGAAGAATTTAAAAATCCGCAATACAGTGAGACCGCAATATGACGAGGGACGACTGTACTACACGTGACATACCATGTATTGGGATATACTAAATATTTTTTAGTGTGTAGTATAGTAGTGTGGATACTGGAATGCACCCATGTTCTTTGATTCATAACACGCATGCATCCTGAGCTCCACTTAAATCAGAGTTAGTTACCAACATGACTGCGTAAAATAAGGAAACGGATAATCAGCTTATAAATAAATGAGATTACAACAACCGTCATGTGTCTCCAACATGGCTGCCGTCCTGTTTCCTAACATTCCTCTCCTGTTTTTTTCCTCAAAGGCCTCGAGGAGGTGAGTAATAATGATGGCGACTGCAGGGCCTCCGAGCAGCTCCAGCTTCCTCCCTCTGTTGGAGTCCCTGGAGGACGTCGCTGCCGGGCAGTCGGAGCAGACGGACGCGTACCTCACCATCGCCAGGTGAGTCCTCCGTCGTCTTCTGGGGAGGTTTAGTCTTTAATAAGAGCGAGGAAATAAGTTGTCCTTTGTTTTCAGCCGGCTCAGCGGAGAGGAGGGACGACAGTTTCTGCCTGCAGTTGAAAAGCACTTTTCTCGTTTGGGTAAAGCCATCCTGGTGAGTTTTAAACGTTCTGCAACAACATTAAAAAGCTGCAGGAGATTCTAAATCTTAAATGGCTCTTTATGTACCGATCTGTGATGTCATTTCTGTCTCTTGTTGCTTCCAGGCTCACATAGCCAGTCCGAATGCAGAGCTGAGCCAAGCTGCTTTACAGGCTTTAGGGTTTTGTGTTTATCATTCTCATGTTGTCTCTGGAGCTCCTGGTAAGTTCAGTTTCACACACAACACCTGATCTCACCTTAAATTCTGTGATCCGAGTGTGATTCTCTGCTGTTTTTCCAGAAGTCTTGGCAGCAGAGATACTTTCAGCACTTTGCTCTCTCGTGGTGAAGTCGACCGATAAGAACACATGCACCAGAGCGTTATGGGTCGTCTCCAAACAGAGCTTTCCTGCAGACGTGGTCGCTAAGAAGGTGAGCGGAGGTTTGAATTCAGATTGAAAACTCAACAGCGATGGTGGTTTCAGGTGTCACGGTCAGCGTGTGTTGATCTTTCACTCAGGTTCCGTTGATACTGTCGACCCTGGAGAGCGTCTGGAGCAGGGAGGACGTCCAGTCGTTGGTGATGGAGCACGAAGCCTTGAATGTTGTCATCAGGTAAAGGCTGTTTGATTGACGTTTATTTCAGGATGCATTTGGGGAAAAGAGGAATCGCATTTCTACAGGAACATGAGAAATTTAACAGACATACAGTGTCTCTAAAAAGTATTCAACCCTCTTGGATATTTTCTTTTTTATTGACTTTCAACATTGAGTCATGGTTAATTTAATTTGGCTTTTTTGACAAGTATTTACCAAACACTGCAAATCATCACCAAACACATCATCCGCACTGTGAAGCATGGTGGTGGCAGTATCATCATGTGAAGCATGGTGGTGGCAGTATCATGTGACGCATGGTGGTGGCAGCATCATGACGTGAAGTACAGTGGCGACAGCATCACAATTTGAAGCACGGTGGCGACAGCGTCATGATGTAAAGCATGGTGGTGGCAGCATCATGATGTAGAGCATGGTGGTGGCAGTATCATGATGTGAAGCATGGTGGTGGCAGTATCATGTGACGCATGGTGGTGGCAGCATCATGACGTGAAGTACAGTGGCGACAGCATCACAATTTGAAGCACGGTGGCGACAGCGTCATGATGTAAAGCATGGTGGTGGCAGCATTATGATGTGAAGCACGGTGGTGGCAGCATTATGATGTGAAGCACGGTGGTGGCAGCATTATGATGTGAAGCACGGTGGTGGCAGCATTATGATGTGAAGCACGGTGGTGGCAGCATTATGATGTGAAGCACGGTGGCGGCAGTGTCATGATGTAAAGCATGGTGGTGGCAGCATCCTGATGTAGAGCATGGTGGTGGCAGTATCATAATCTGAAACATGGTGGTGGCAGCATTGTGATGTGAAGCAAGGCGGCGACAGCATCATGATTTGAAGCATGGTGGCGGCGGCATCATGATATGAAGCATGGTGGTGGCAGCATCATGATGTGAAGCACGGTGGCGGCAGTGTCATGATGTGATGCATGGTGGCGGCAGTGTCATAATTTGAAGCACGGTGGTGGCAGCATCATAATTTGAAGCATGGTGGCAACAGCGCCATGATGTGAAGCACGGTGGCGGCAGCATCATGATGTGAAACATGGTGGCGGCAGCATCATGACGTGAAACATGGTGGTGGCAGCATCATGATGTGAAACACGGTGGTGGCAGCATCATGATGTGAAGCATGGTGGTGGCAGCATCATGATGTAGAGCATGGTGTTGGCAGCATCATAATGTGAAGCATGGTGTTGGCAGCATCATAATGTGAAGCATGGTGGTGGCAGCATCATGATGTAGAGCATGGTGTTGGCAGCATCATAATGTGAAGCATGGTGGTGGCAGCATTGTGACTAATTGAGACCAACAGAGGATCAATGATTTAACTGCAGCCAAACGTGCTTCTACTAAATACTGAAATCTGTTTTCACTTTAACATCAAAGACACTTTTTGTAAATTCTTGTCAAAAAAGCCAAATTATATCTACCAAAATCCTCTGTATAGTTCTGGGTCTGTTTTAGATATATTGTGTCTTTTTCAGTATAAATACCCTCCATGTTTACACTGTATTGTTCATACTGAATTACTATATAACTTAGCATCACATTGGTTGTGGTTCTTGCTGGTGTTTGTAGGATGCTGGAGCAGGTCCCGACCCAGATGAGTGATGGAGCTGTCCAGTGGGCGAAGCTGGTCGTCCCTCTGGTGGTCCACTCGGCATCCAAGGTCCGACTGCGGGCGGCAGCAGCAATGGAGCTGGGTTTACCTCTGCTGCTGGAGAAACAGATGGAGGTGGCTGCTATCATCGAGCCAATGATGTCTACGGTGAGTATTTGTGGGTTACCGCCCAAAAATTATTGTTGATGTTCATGTGGTTATTTCGATGTTTGATTTGCAACAAAAGGGCTGAGCTAAAACATCAGGTAGTGTTAGATTAGGACCAACATAGAAGCTCGCGTTATTTTGTTTAAAGCAACATAGCAACTAACATTATCTTGTTGAAGTGGCTAATTTACTGTCTTTAAGTTCATGTAAAGGCTAATATTACCTTGCCTAAGCTAACATAGTAGCCAATGTTATCTTGTTTGAGCTAACATAGAGGCTAACATTGTCTTGCTTACGCTAAAGAATGTAGCGATTAGCATTACCTTGGGTATGCTAACATAGCAGATAACGTTACCTTGTTAAGACTGATGTCGCAGCTAGCATTACCTTGTTTAAGCTAACGTGAAGGCAGTGGTTATCTTGTTCAGGCTAATGTATTAACAGTTAACTTTATATAGCAGCAAACGCTACCTTGTTAACGTTGAAAATAACATTATCACACTCAGCTCTTGTTTAAGCTAACATCAGCAACTAACATTACCTTGTTGAAGTGGCTAATTTACCGTCTTTAAGTTCATGTAAAGGCTAACGTTACCCTGCCTAAGCTAACATAGCAGCTATTGTTATCTTGTTTGAGCTAACATTGAGGCTAACATCACCTTGCTTACTTTAAAAAATGTAGAGGTTAGCATTACCTTGGTTATGCTGACATAGCAGATAACGTTGCCTTGTAAATACTAATGTAGCAACTAGCATTACCTTGTTTAAGCTAACGTGAAGGCAGTGGTCATCTTGTTGAGGCTGATGTATTAACAGTTAACTTTATATAGCAGCTAACGCTACCTTGTTAACGTTGAAAATAACATTATCTCATGTCAGCTCTTGTTTAAGCTAACATCAGCAACTAATGTTACCTTGTTGAAGTGGCTAATTTACCGTCTTTAAGTTCATTTAAAGCCTAGCACTGCCCTGCCTAAGCTAACATAGCAACTAATGTTATCTTGTTTGAGCTAACATGGAGGCTAACATCATCTTGCTTATGCTAAAGAATGTGGAGATTAGCATTAACTTGGTTATGCTAACATAGCAGATAACGTTATCTTGTAAATACTAATGTAGCAGCTAGGATTACCTTGTTTAAGCTAACATGAACGCAGCTGTCATCTTGTCCAGGCTAATGAATTAACATTTACCTTTATATAGCAGCTAACGTTACCTTGTTAACATTGAAAATAACATTATCTCATGTCAGCTCTTGTTTAAGCTAACGTATCAGCTACTGAGGCCTAAAGGAGTTAAGTTTAAGGCTGTAGCTAATTATAATTTTCATTGTCAGTTATTCTGGTGATTGTTTTCTTCATTAATTGATCTAAAATGTCAGAAAATGATGAAAGACAACAAGATGACTCAGTGATATTTAGTTTACCTTCATGGAGGAGGAAGGAAACCAGCAAAAAGTTAATTTTAAGAAGCTGCAATCAAAAACTGAGACTTCATTTACTTTAAATAACCACTCAAACTGACTAACTAAGCAACTTTAGGAGACTTGTATGTAATAAACCTTTCTGCATTTGTCTTTACAGAAGCTGATCCCAGAACTACAAAAGCTTTTCATGTCCAAAAACGAGACGAACGTCCTGAAGCTCTGGCCTTTATTTGTCAAACTGCTTGGGAAGGTAAAGTGTTGACGTTCGTCTGCATGTTCTGTCTCTGAAATATTAATAGATAAAGGTGGAGAAGCACAAATCCTAATAATGTCCGTGAAAAACGTCAGAAGGTTTCCAAATTTAGATTTACTCGTCTGTTTGGATCACAGAAGCGGCTTTTAAAAGCTCTCAAACTGTCAAACATTTATAAACTGCTGCTAATTTTATATGTGGGCTGAGTTTTGACAAAGTGAAGCTGTTTTATGACAAATTTAATGCTGGATTCAACTCAGGTTCACCGTTTTTCAGTTTTAAAATACAAAATAAACGGGGGATGACACCAGAGCGGGTCCGCATACTACAACCAGGGCGACGTTCTAGAGCCTCGGCGGTGTACGAGAGCATTACCTTGTTTAAGCTAACGTGAAGGCAGTGGTTATCTTGTTCAGGCTTATGTATTAACACTTAACTTTATATAGCAGCTAATGCTACCTTGTTAGTGTTGAAAATAACATTATCTCATGTCAACTCTTGTTAAAGCTAACATCAGCAACTAACATTACCTTGTTGAAGTGGCTAATTTACCATCTTTAAGTTCATGTAAAGGCTAACGTTACCCTGCCTAAGCTAACATAGCAGCTATTGTTATTTTGTTTGAGCTAACATAGAGGCTAATATCTTGCTTACGCTAAAGAATGTAGAAGTTAGCATCACCTTGGTTATGCTAACATAGCAGATAACGTTACCTTGTTAATACTAATGTAGCAGCTAGCATTACCTTGTTTAAGCTAACATGAAGGCAGTGGTTATCTTGTTCAGGCTGATGTATAAACATTTATCTTTATATAGCAGCTAACGCTACTTTGTTAACGTTGAAAATAACATTATCTCATGTCAGCTCTTGTTAAAGCTAACATCAGCAACTAACATTACCTTGTTGAAGTGGCTAATTTACCATCTTTAAGTTCTTGTAAAGGCTAATGTTACCCTGCCTAAGCTAACATAGCAGCTATTGTTATCTTGTTTGAGCTAACATAGAGGCTAACATCATCTTGCTTACGCTAAAGAATGTAGAGGTTAGCATTACCTTGGTTATGCTGACATAGCAGATAACGTTACCTTGTTAATACTAATGTAGCAGCTAGCATTACCTTGTTTAAGCTTACGTGAAGGCAGTGGTCATCTTGTTCAGCCTAATATATTAACATTTAACTTTATATAGCAGCTAACGCTACCTTGTTAACGTTGAAAATAACATTATCTCATGTCAGCTCTTTTTTTCAGCTAACATCAGCAACTAACATTACCTTGTTGAAGTGGCTAATTTACCATTTTTAAGTTTGTGTAAAAGCAAACATTACCTTGCCTAAGCTAACATAGCAGCTAATGTTATCTTGTTTGAGCTAACATGGAGACTAACATCATCTTGCTTACGCTAAGGAATGTAGAGGTTAGCATCACCTTGGTTATGCTAACATAGCAGATAACATTACCTTGTTAATACTAATGTAGCAGCTAGCATTACCTTGTTTAAGCTAACATGAAGACAGTGGTTATCTTGTTCAGGCTGATGTATAAACATTTAACTTTATATAGCAGCTAACGCTACCTTGTTAAGGTTGGAAATAACATTATCTCATGTCAGCTCTTGTTAAAGCTAACATCAGCAACTAACATTACCTTGTTGAAGTGGCTAATTTACCATCTTTAAGTTCCTGTAAAGGCTAATGTTACCCTGCCTAAGCTAACATAGCAGCTATTGTTATCTTGTTTGAGCTAACATGGAGACTAACATCATCTTGCTTATGCTAAAGAATGTAGAAGTTAGCATCACCTTGGTTATGCTAACATAGCAGATAACGTTACCTTGTTAATACTAATGTAGCAGCTAGCATTACCTTGTTTAAGCTAACGTGAAGGCAGTGGTTATCTTGTTCAGGCTGACGTATAAACATTTAACTTTATATAGCAGCAAACGCTACCTTGTTAACGTTGAAAATAACATTATCTTATGTTAGCTCTTTTTTCAGCTAACATCAGCAACTAACATTACCTTGTTGAAGTGGCTAATTTACCGTCTTTAAGTTCATGTAAAGGCTAACGTTACCCTGCCTAAGCTAACATAGTAGCTAATGTTATCTTGTTTGAGCTAACATGGAGACTAACATCATCTTGCTTACGCTAAAGAATGTAGAGGTTAGCATTACCTTGGTTATGCTAACATAGCAGATAACGTTACCTTGTTAATACTAATGTAGCAGCTAGCATTACCTTATTTAAGCTAACATAAAGGCAGCGGTTATCATGTTCAGGCTAATGTATTAACATTTAACTTTATATAGCAGCAAACGCTACCTTGTTAATGTTGAAAATAACATTATCTCATGTCAGCTCTTGTTAAAGCTAACATCAGCAACTAACATTACCTTGTTGAAGTGGCTAATTTACCATTTTTAAGTTAATGTAAAGGCTAACGTTACCCTGCCTAAGCTAACATCGCAGTTAATGTTATCTTGTTTGAGCTAACATTGAGGCTAACATCTTGCTTACGCTAAAGAATGTAGCGATTAGCATTACCTTGGTTATGCTGACATAGCAGATAACGTTACCTTGTTAAGACTGATGTCGCAGCTAGCATTACCTTGTTTAAGCTAACGTGAAGGCAGTGGTTATCTTGTTCAGGCTAATGTATTAACAGTTAACTTTATATAGCAGCTAACGCTACCTTGTTAACGTTGAAAATAACATTATCACACTCAGCTCTTGTTTAAGCTAACATCAGCAACTGAAGTGGCTAATTTACCATTTTTAAGTTAATGTAAAGGCTAATGTTACCCTGCCTAAGCTAACATAGCAACTAATGTTATCTTGTTTGAGCTAACATAGAGGCTAACACTATCAGAGCTTGGCAGTGCCCCCCAGCAGCGGTGCCCGGCAGCACACGACTATTCCAATATCAAAAATATTATCTCAATACCACCACAACCAACCAATATTCCCATATTCCAATATTTACGACCAGCCCTAGTCAGATGTCTTCTTCTCACACCGTAAACAAAGTCCACTCTGGTCAGTGCCGCCATGCTGCTCGTTTATCTCTGCCCGTGCAGTCTGATGACATCACACACACTTTTAAAGCTAGAGACTCTTCCCATGTTGCCTCCCCAGCTGCTGCACAGAGGAGGGCCTTTCATCAACTCCCTGCTGCACCTGGAGGAACTCGGCTTCCGCAGTTCGTCTCCCACCATTAAGAAAATCGCCTTCATCGCCTGGAAGAGCCTCATCGATAACTTCGCCCTCAACCCGGGTGAGCAGCCGACTCCGCGGGTTCAGTTTTATTTTCTGTCTTTCATCAAACTGAAACCTCCTGTTTTCCTCTGCAGACATCCTGTGCAGCTCCAAACGCATGAAGCTCCTGATGCAGCCGCTGATGTCCATTAACGTCAGGACGGAAGCCCTGCTGCTCACCAAGGTGGAGGTCTGGTGGTACCTGGTGGTCCAACTGGGGCAGAACCTGTCGACCAACTTCGACCAGGTGAGAAACTCTCCAACACCCACTCAGGCTAGACGTGTTTCAACAACAGGAAACACTTCTTGAATGAAAGACTGAACTGTCAAGTGCCCTAATTTGTAATAATTTCCACAACAGAAATGTGAATATTGGATAAATCCAGCCTCAAAACACTTGAATCCATGTTCACTTGTTTAAAGTTGAGCCTGTAGATTTCCATATGATGTACTACTGAAGGCTGAAACCTTGTTCTGCTACTGATCAGTATCCGTCTCTCTCCAGGTTTCGGTTCCTCTGCTTCAGTGCGTCATCGGCTCCGACTCGTCCTTCGTCCCTGGCACTCCATCTAGACCCGTCACTCAAAACGGAGCCGCTACACCTGTCGCAAACAAGACAGGTAGGTTAGACACCTGCCTTTCAGTCAGCCAGAATACACAGAGACACCAGTGGAGAGTTTAATGTGCGTTCTCCGTTTGCCTCCAGGCTTCAACAGTCCAGCCAACACGTCTCGGATGAGCCTGAACTCCAGCGTCCAGGTTCCCTCCAGCTTCCCCTCCATCCAGCTGCTGGGGCTGGAGATGCTGCTTCATTACTTTCTGGGTCCGGACGTTGTGGCTGCTGCAGCAAAGAACAAACTCATCCTGAGTCTCGGTGGGTCTGAGCCTCACATCGCCTGTTGGTACCTGTTCTGCACTCACCTGCTGTAGATTTGTTGTTTGGTCGGTATCGTAATGGACTCTGCTGCATGGTAAACTGGGCGTCGGCACTAAGCATGTGGCAGATGTTGTACTTCCATCATAATACCTTGGAAATTGTATTTTTTGTTGAAGTAAATGTATTTGGGAAAAAAAGCTGCTACACACAATGTCTTAAGGGTAATGACAGTAACATGCTATCATTATTAGCTATGGCTACGTTAGCCTAAATAAGATGGCGCTAATCTTTACATTAGTTTAAACAAGACAATGTTCGTGGCTAATTTAGCCTTAACAACATAGCTTTAGCTGCTATGTTAGCCTCTGTGTTTATTTCAGTATTAATATATTAACCCTAAACAAAGTTGCATTAGCCTTTACGTTACATTACATGAGATGTTATCTGTCAAGTTTGTTTTAACAAGATGATGTTAGCCAAAATGTTAGCTTAAACATGGTAACATTAACCTGTGTGTGTATATATATATATATATATATATATATATATATATATATATATATATACACATAATTATGTTAGAATATGCTAGCCTCAGCAATAGCTTAAACAAGAAAATGTTAGCCAATATATTAGCTTAAATACAGTAACATTAACCTATACATATAAAGAATTATTATGTTGGAATATGTTAGCCTCAGCAAGAGCTTTAACAGGATAATGTTAGCTGCTATGTTAGCTTAAACGAAGTAAGTTTCCTTCCTTATTTAGCTCTTAAAATGTAACTGTAGCTGCTATGTTAGCCTCTGCATTAACTTAAAGATTAATACATTAGCCTAAATGAGATGCTAACTTACACGTTTGAATAAATACGATGCCATTTGTGTTGTTAGCCTTCACAAGGTAATGCTAGCCAGTTTGTTAGCTTATACAGGGTATCATTAACCTAAATGTTAACTTAAACATTAGTATGTTAGCCTAAACAAAAGCGCATATGAGATAACTTTAGCTTCTACTTTAACAAGGTAACGTTAGCTGCTTTCTTAGCTTAAACAAGGTAACATTAGCCTCTGTATGAGATTAAATGTTAATGCGTTGGCCTAAACAAGAGGACAATTGCCTTGCTAGCTTAAACAAGGTAATGCTAAGCTCTACATAAGGCTTAACAAGGTAACATTAGTCACTATGTTAGTTTAAACAAAATGTTAGCTACTATGTTAGTCCTAAACTAATGTTAGCTGGTATTTTAGCTTTAACAATGTGATGCTATCTGCTGTGTTAGTTTAAACAAGGTAATGTTAGCTTAAAGAAGAGAACACTAGACACTGTTGTAAGATATAGAAAACTTTATTATCAGTGTACCGCTGTGCAAGACAACAACTCAACAAAATTACAATGTCACTTCCTGAGTTAACACAATTTCTAAGACAAGTAAACAATTGACGTTAGCCGCTACATTAGCCTAAACATCATGGTGACGTCATTTAAGTTATGTGCATTCTAGCTTTTGGTCGTCCAAAGTAAAAACTTCTCTGTACGCAACAACTCAGTGTTTTGGTGAGTTGGTACAGAAAAATCAGTTGTCAGCACTAAAGCTAACTGCTGATAGCGCCCCCTACTGCAGTACTGAGTCTGCTAAAAATCTCCTTATTGAGTTGAACACATCACTTGATGCTAATGGACAAAAATACATTGTCTGAAGATGATGTTGGACTGAAAAATGAAGTGAAAGCAGCGTGTTAACTCCTCATTTCAGGCTTGTTTGTACAGTTTATGTTTCCCATGTGAACACGGGTGTTATGCGTTTCCTTTCAGAACCTTTAAACCACCCGCTGCTGTCTGGTGTTTCCTCCTTCACCAAACACGCTGCTGTGCTGATCTCCAACATCAGGGACGGCTTCATTAACATCGGAAAAGACGCTCCAGGTAAACGGCAGAACGTCACTGAGCCGATTTAGACTCACCTCAGACTCTTTACCCAGTCGTGTAAATGAGGTTTTCTTTCACTTTGGAGCGTCGGTGTTGTAAACGGTTAAATAAAATCCTGTCTCGCCTCCTGCTGGCATTTGGCAGATTGTCATTGTTGTCTGCAGAGTTTAATTTTATAGCTTTATGAGTAGCTCCAGAGGAACTGCAGGAGGCCGAGCCTGCGTAAATACTCCGAGTTCACAGATATGAAAACAGATGTTCTGGGTAATTAGTTTTTTGCCTGAAAACAGACTTTTAAACTGAAACGGCTCTTTAAAACTGCTCTGTTAGAGGGGCTGTGTTTGGAGAAAAAGGCTTGATGTTATCTGCTGAATCAAACAGTCGTTGCTATTAAGGAAACCTGAATTAATTCAAAACGGGGAGTTGATTTGGTTTAACCAGACTGACTCTGTTTAAATGAATTAGAGCTGCGGTTTAGCGGAAATTTAGCCTGAAACCTGGTGTGAATTAGAAACCATTTACAGGATGGTGGTGACTAATACTACAAGAAGTGAAAGTGAAAGTGAAAAGGCATCAGACAGGGGAAGTGCCTCAGTGTCACCACTATGGAGGAAACCGAGGAAATGCAATTAATATACATTAAACATGGCTGCTTGTTCTTTTTTCCAAAAGAGTTATTTTCTAAGTAGAGCTGTAGTGTCCAAGTCGATTAGTTGTTCAGTGTGTTCTCATTCGACTGAATTCTGCTTTGTCTGACGATCTCTGGTGTTAACTTAATGTGGAGGAATGTTTGACATCAGCAGCCTTCCAGGATTAATCCACCATTTTTGAACAGACTTCCTATGGACACCTTCATTTTGACAGTTGGGATTCTATTAAAGTCTGACTTTAACTGTAATGTGTTGGTCTGAATATGCTAGGTCTGACAAAACACCTTTTCATATCCCTGAAAATATTCAATCCTTGGTTCACAATTGCGTAACTGCTTGCTGTTAGCTTCAACCTGCCGTCCTGAGAGAGCATAAGAATATTTATCGTACCATCTTTTCTGTCCTACAGATTCTCTTCTGGCCGTCATTTGGACAAGTCTGGTCCGGTTTGTTAACTCGACCATAGAGTCTGGTAAGTGTGACAGTAAAGCTGGATGGTTTGTGTGTGATGGGTAGGTTACTAAACAACGGCAAACACAATTTAGCCAAGAAAAGACCTCAAGATGTATAAAAACAACTAAAGAAAACTAAGTAGTGAGCAGTTAGCTAGAAGACTCTACTGGCTGCTTTAGCTTTTATGTTATATTAAATTAGATAATCTGTGAAGTTTGTCTTAGCAAGATAATGTCAGTCGCTATATTAGCTTAAACAAGCTAACATTAGCCTGTACATACACAGAAATAGGAATGTTAGAATATGCTAGCCTCAACAACAGCTTAAACAAGATAATGTTAGCTGCCATGTCCACCTTAACTGGCAAACTTTAGCTGCTATGTTAGCTTAGCCTGATAAAATTAGCCTCTACATTACCTTTAATGTTCGCATGTTACCTTAAGCAAGATGACGTTAGCGTAAACAAAATAGTGTTCCCTTTTGACCTTGACAATGTAACTTTAGCTACTATGTTAGCTTAAACATGACAACATTGGCCTCTATATTACCTTCAATGTTCATATGTTACCATAAGCAAGACGACATCAGCGTAAACAAAATAATGTTCCATGCTTATTTAGCCTTAACAATTTATCTTTAATTGCTATGTTAGCCTCTACGTTAACTTAAAGATAAGTATTTTAGCCTGAATGAGATGTTAGCCTGTGCGTTTGATCAAATGAGATAATGTTGTCTGTGAAGTTTGTCTTAACAAGATAATGTTACCCGCCATATTCGCTAAAACTAGCTAACATTAACCTGTATATAAACAGAAATACGAATATGTTGGAACTGGTTATCCTCAACAAGAGTTTAAACAAGACAATGTTGTCTATGTCCACCTTGACAAGGTAACCTTAACTGCTATGTTAGCTTAAACAAAGCCTCTACATTACTTTAAACGTTCATAGGTTAGCTTAAACAAGATGAAGTTAGCTTAAACCAAATGTTCCCTGCTTATTTATCCTTAGCAATACAACTTTAGCTGCTATGTTAGCTTAAACAAAGGCTCTACATTACCTTGAACGTTTATAGTTATTCCAAAGCAAGATGAAGTTAGCTTAAACAAAATGTTCCGTACTTGTTTAGCCTTAGCAACGTAACTTTAGCTGCTATGTTAGCTGAAACAAAGCCTCTACATTACCTCAAACGTTTATAGTTTTGCCTAAGCAAGATGAAGTTAGCTTAAACAAAATGTTCCGTACTTATTTAGCCTTAGCAACGTAACTTTAGCTGCTATGTTAGCTGAAACAAAGCCTCTACGTTACCTTAAACGTTCATAGGTTAGCCTAAACAAAATAAAGTTAGCTGAAACTAAATGTTCCCTGCTTATTTAGCCTTAGCAACGTAACTTTAGCTGCTATGTTAGCTTAAACAAAGCCTCTAAGTTACCTTAAACTGTCCCATGTTAGCCTAAAAGTCTGTCTACCAGTAGTCAGACAGTAAAGAAAGGTAGTCTGGATGGTGTTATTGTGGCTGCTGCTCATCACGGTCGGCTCTTACAGTCGTGGGTTCGGCCTTGTAGCTCCACATAGATCAGTCAGTCTGGGTCTGGACTCTCATCGGAGGGGGACCAGCAGAACCTCGTCCTCCTCTTCAGCCCGACCCAGTCTCAGCTTCATCAGTTTAAGTCTGAGCGCTCAGATCCTCGAGGTCTGGACCGCTGTGACTGAAAAACACACTGAGGGCTTTAACCCCGATGATGACCCAAAGAAAACCCCAAAAACAAAGATCTCTTCCTGACTCTCTGCTGGATGCTAATGCAGGTTCTGGTTCTGTCAGTAGGTAGTAAGAAGGACCGGCAGGGCTGTGAGGTTCTGACTCTGATGCTTCAGGCTCTGCAGAACATCGTCACCTCAGAAGCTCTGCCTGCCGACAGAGTCCTGGTAAGAAACAATTAATCTGCATTGTTACAGCAGCAGATCGTGCAAACATTTAATAAATATCAGTGGAAACATAAACAGAAAACATACGTCAGTACTGGTTCAGACTGTCCCAACTCCTCTGGATGGAAAAAACAATACAACAATGGTAAAAACCTTCACGGCTGATCTTCTCAGCTTTATTGTTTTGTAAATTTTATTATAATTACAGCCAGAAATCAGTGTATTTAGTCAAAGGTAACACAAAGCTGTAAAAATCTGTACTGACAACAACTTTGCTGTTCTTTAAATATGGAAAAGTGATGTTTTAAATTATATTTATTATTGTTCAGATGTTTCAGCTTTTCTTTGTAGCGTCTTTTGTCATCTACACTCAACAAAAATATAAACGCCCCATGTGAAATAATGATGCCACATGAAGTGCACCACCCAAAGTGAGCGTATACTGTCTGGTACTTGGACTAAATGGATGTTTCTCTTGATTAATGTCTCAAATTTGAGTCCACCACTGCCTCAGTGATGCATTAATTCCATTCAGTCCATGGGTGTGGCATATCCAGACGCTGCTCCAACACAATGAGCAGTACTCAGACACTCCTTATACTGGGGACAATAAAAGGCCACCCCAACATGTCACATGTTGACCAAAGCAGCAACGCCTCAGATGACTCCGGTCATGAGGGAACGTGTCATTGGCATGTTGGTGTGATGCGTCTGTTGTCAGACCAAAGGTTTCATCTGCTGTACGTGTCGCTGGTCTGAGACCATCCCACAAGTGAACAAGCCGGATGTGTCCATCCTGTGCTGGGGTGGTCACACGTGGCCGACGTGGATGAGGTGGATTTGCAGTACTGCCCGTCTGTTGGAAACCAACTCTCAAACGTCCTGTCGTCTGATAGTGAACATTCAGCTGCACAGCGACCGCTCTGGTGGACATTCCTGCTTCCAACATGCCAATGACACGTTCCCTCATGACCAGAGTCATCTGAGGCGTTGCTGCTTTGGTCAACATGTGACATGTTGGGGTGGCCTTTTATTGTCCCCAGTATAAGGAGTGTCTGAGTACTGCTCATTGTGTTGGAGCAGCGTCTGGATATGCCACACCCATGGACTGAATGGAATTAATGCATCACTGAGGCAGTGTTGGACTCAAATTTGGGCACTAATGAAGAGAAATATCCATTTAGTACAAGTACCAGACAGTATACGCTCACTTTGGGTGGTGCACTTCATGTGGCATCAATATTTCACATGGGGCCTTTAAATTTTTGTTCAGTGTATTTTGGACAGCTGTAGATGACATTTTACTACCTGGCTGCTTTATTTAAAGGGAGTTTTGTTATATGTGAGCTTCACTTTTCAATGTTTAGAAGTGTTTGTTGGTAAAATCTAAACATCTCTGCTCTGTTCAACTGTGGGATCTTTGTATTTCAGGCTCTGTTTGAAGCTACACTTAAAGGAATCCCTCAGAGGGTCCTCGGTTCTGCTTCGTACCAAGTGGGGAAGATGGACGTTCTGAATGTGAGTTCTGTTCACAGTTTAACACGTGTTTACCGAAGTACTCGCAGGTTAAACTGGCTAAACTGTGTTTGTTTGTTCAGGGAACTCCGGCTCTGTTCCTCGTCCAGCTGCTCTACAACAGCAGCATGCTGTCGGCCTACATGGAGGACGAAAGGTGGGTCCAGTTTGGTTCTGCAGCGCCCTCTGGTGGCTGTTGACTGCAGGATGAAACCATGAACTGATAAATTACATCCCTGCACTCACTTTGTCCTTTTGTAATTTAGATTTTTAACAACCAGCCTGTAAAAATATAAACCATATGATCTAATTGGGTTTCTGAACCTCTCTTCCACATCTTCCAGGTTCTTCCAGAGCCTTCAGATGCTGGTCGGTTGCGGTCTGTCCGGTCCAACCTCCCCTCTGGCGTTCGCAGAGGCGGTCCTGGGAGCCGTCAATCGCAGCGCTGCTTCTCTGCAGAACAAAGAGCAGCTGTTCAGGATGTGGAGCATCGTGGTCGGTCCGCTCACCGAAACCATCACACAGGTGGGAAGGAAGTTATCCAGTGAGGATGTTTCAAAATAAAAGTTCCTAATGGGGGGATACTTACGGAGGATGAAAATGAAGTGTGGTGTTGGTCGGTGTTTGACTGAGTATCTTTAGTTTTACTCTGGGTTTTAGTCCCTCTCAGTTTTATCGATCCACCGACTGACATCCTGGCCGATCATTGGGGCCGATACCTGGCGTTTTTCAGATTAACATTTATTTTAATTAACCAAATTATCGATAAACGAAAAGCACTACTTTGACTCCGTCTGCGGTCTCAGCTGTGTTTTTCTAGCAGAGAAACAAACCGAGTGAGAAGCAAAAGCTGTCGCCACAAATCGGGGAATGATCTGCTTTCACAGCAGCTAATGCTATGCTAACAGCTAACAACTAGCAGCTAGGTTAGCAGGGAGAGTCTTGAAAGCAGTAACTAATAGAGCTTTAAGATGTGGAGCTTCGCGGGTAAGAAAAGTGACAGAACTGCAGGAGACGAACTAAATAATTTCAGCTAACCCAGTAAGCAGAGGAGAGCGTCCTGATATCCTGTGATGCTCGATGCTATCACTCCGGTTTCTAGTGTACATGTCCAAATAGAGCCTTTCGTTCCAAATATTGGTCATCAGTCTTTCCTGGTTGCTTGTTAATTATATGTCGGCCCTGAAAACCCCACGTCGGTCGGTCCCTCCTCCGCTTCTTGCTTTGAGCTCTGCTAAATGATTTTCCATCTTTTCACAGTCTAATGAAGTGAACCAAGGCGACGCTCTGGAGCACAACTTCAGCGCCATGCACTCTGCCCTGATGCTTCCCATCACGCACCACCTACAGGGGGCGCCACTGCAGCAGGTCTGTGGGCCTTCATTGACTGCTACTGTGAGTCACGTTTTCCCTCTAACCACGACCCGATTCTGATCCCTGTGTTCTGTTCAGGCCTCCCAGAAGTCGATGCTGTCTCTGTGGTCGAAGCTCTACAAGGTGTTCGCTCGCTGCTCCGCCCTGGTGGTCACGGCTGAGGAGAACATCTGCTGCGAGGAGCTCTGTGCAAAGATGGCCGCCGCAATAGACAGAGAGGCTCTAACGGTGAGTTCAGGAGAGCTTGATCGAATATCTGTAAATAAGCACAAGGCATCTAAAAACTAGGCATCTACTGAAGGAACTTAACAGAAGCTTCCTCAGTGCTGATTTTTCGACCCTGTTGATGTCCTCGTCTACAAAAACGACAGAATTTTCCATATATCCTGACATAACAAACCTCCATTGTTCTATTTCCTGCATAGGGCTGGAGTTACATCCAGTTACTGCTATTTACTGTCCAGTCCCTCCAGGTGTTTTTCCAGATTGTTGCTCCTAAAATGTCTGAATTTGCGGCAGCTTTTCTAAAAATTTGCGATGTTTGAAGCGTATTTGTTGTGATAAAATTGCTGGAGACGGTAAAAAATTGCTAAAAAGTTGCATTTTTTCTTTGTTTTGTTTAATTCATTTAATATGTTAAAAGTTTAAAAGGTTAATTTCCCATCCTGGCACACGCGTGTTCACACACACACGCTCACAGCTCGTCACGTCAGTTAATGAATCTAACTGACCTTCATTGTTTCAGTGCTGCCACAGATCTGGATGCAACAGCTTCATCACGGTGGTTTGTCTGGTCTGTGGTCCGCTGGTTTCACCCATTCTCCTGATATGTTTACGGTAGAAAAGTGTTTGTCAGTGGATGGTTTTGGTTTGTTTCCACCTCAATATTCCACGGGGTGAAAACAGTTTAGCTCCGCTTTGGTGAAGAACATCAGGGAATTGTTCTGCAGTAGTTTTTGTTGCATCTGTATCTTCAAACCATGAACAAGGAAGTGAATCCGGTGACGTACGTGCATTACTGGGGACTGCTGTGATTGGTGGAACTCACGGGAGGCGGGACAAAATTGCGGAAAAGTCACGGTGATTGGACGAAACTGCAAGGTGGCGCAGAATTCATGGAGATTGGTTGGATTAGCGTTAATTGTTGCGATCGTAGCATCTGACTGTTGTTTTGCTTCACTCTGAGTTAAAATCACGGCTGGTTTTTCATCATGATGTTATGAGAAGAGCTGAAAACGGAGCGGATCCTATAAACATCCTCACTGTGTCGTTTTCCTTCACTGAAAAATCTCCTTTTTGTATCGTCGTGATCAGAGATGAGAATATTTAAAGAGACATTTATAAAAAAAACAGCTGCAGTAAAAAGTGTTAAAGATATTTGTTTTGACTGATGAACACACACTACAATTCACTTGTATGAGAGGTGTTATATGAATAAATTGATTGACGTCGATGCTGCTCTGATCCTGCAGGTTCCATCCACACTAAACGCCGTCAGCAGCATCCTCCAGGTGATGATCGAATGCGTCGACTTCTCTCCGTACACTCCTCAGTTCCAGCAGAAGCTAAAATGTAAGAAAACTTATATCGGCTTTTATTTTAACCCTCGAAACCCCAGACAGTTTCTGGGTCTCGTTTTTCCTCACTGTGGCTCATTTTCACTGCAATATAAAGTCCTGTCACTATAAAACAGTTAAAATGGCATGAATTATGTAAAGAATGTGACTTTCTTTGATTATTTGTTGTGCAAAAAGGAAATTGTTACCAACACTGGAAAAATGGAGGCTCCACATACTACAGATATTTAACTATCTCCATGTTTCCAGTCTTCTCCTCTCTACTCTGCTCATCAGCTGTAGGAAGATGTTCCTCCATGCTGGATGTATCTTCAACTACTGTCTCCTCTGTTCACTGTTTCTGAGCCGTGCTGCATTTATTCTATCGATCCGGCATGTTTTTAATTTCCTCTCACGATCCTTTTTCTCCATTTTTGAGTCATTCTGGACAAATTTCAACTCACTTTGAATATTTTTAAAATCATTTTGGACAAGTGTGCCTGGTTTTTTGATGATTTTGATGATTTTTAGGTCATTTTTGAGTCATCTTGAATAATCTTTTTGATTATTTTGAACAACTTTATGTCATTTTGGACAACTGTTGAGTAATTTTGGACATAAATATCTCCATGTTTCCAGACTTCTCCTCTCTGCTCTGCTCATCAGCTGTAGAAAGATGTTCCTCCATGCTGGATGTATCGTCCAACAACTTCCTCCTCTGTTCACTGTTTTTGAGCCGTGCTGCATTTATTTTAGTGATCCAGCATGTTTTTATTTTCCTCTTATGATCCTTTTGTACAATTTCTGAGTCATTTTTGACACATTTTTGCATCTTCTTCAATAATCTTTGTCATTTTGGACAATTGTTGAGTGATTTTTGGACTTAAATATTTCTATTTTTGCAGCCTCTACTCACGTGGTCATTTTACACTGCCTGCAGTTCACTTGAATTTTTCACTGTTAGTCGCAGCTGAGTCAGTCATGGAGAATCAGTTGAGCAGCAGAGCTCAGAATTTTTTTAAATATGTTTTTACCAAATCTGCTGCAGTTGGTTCTGCTTTCGGTGATTTTATTTATTCTTTTTTTGGAATGAGACGTTTAGAATGAAGCGATTTTGAAGAACTATCGCACCTTGGAGTTTACAGAACCACACATCACACTTGATGCATTCATGGACTGTTGGAAAGTTTCGGTTTTTACAGTTTCTTCCTCTCATAAGTGGTGCCATTTCTTTTTTTTAATGAAAGAAAGCCTTTCAAGCAAAGAATAGACACGTCTGGGTGTAACGGTTCACAAAAATTAGGTTTTGGTGCGGAAGTCATGATTCGGCTCGGTTCGGTTCGGAACCCTCTGGAGTCGACGGACGCACCGGTGTGTCAAAATGAGATGACCGATTTAAGATGACGTAGCATCAAGACGCCTCGCTGAGTCTCTGTTCCAACTTGTGTCCAAAGTGTGGATTTCTAACTATCTACCAGTCTTTGAATCGTGTTGATCAACCAAGTAAAACCAGAGTTATGACCAATAATAAACACCATACTTTCTCTACGTTTGGAGCTCCTTACAGCTTTGGTCTGGTCCACTTGTTTTACTGCTTTTTCATACTTTACCAGGAAACCCAAGTGATCCCAGACGGGTGGTTTTAACCACGGCGGAGCGTCTTCCAGCTGTTAGCATTAGCATCCCATTAGCATTAGCCGTACGTCACAGAAGGCAGGAGAAAAAACGGTCCGACTGGAAACTCTTACTTCCTTTTAGTTCCACAATACTGTTCAACTGTGAGACGGAGAAGGTCCGACACAACTGTGGGAACTATGAGGTTCACATCGGTCATTCTTCGTAGTTTTAAAATGTTCATATTGCGTTACACCTCTGTACTGAATGGTTCAGTTTGGTTCGCTGTGTTGTTGCACCCCTAGGTCTGAGCTTCAGAGGGTGAAGTCGATGATTCACTTCTGTAAACTTTGCGTCTTGCAGCTCCTCACACTCCGGTGAACTGGATGCGAAAGAGGAGCAGAGCTCTGGGGAACCTGACAACCTTCCAGTCGCTGCTGGTGCAGAGTCTGGAGGTTTACCTGGAGGACCCCGAGGCGTCCCCCGAGTCGACGGGTTCAGCTCTGGCCTCTGTCCTGTCGACTCTCTTCACCAACCTGGTCCTCAACAACGCCGTCCAGGAAGCTCTGACCTCCCTGATTCACCCTCTGACGCTCTTCTACACACAAGCAGCCGCCGAGCCGCCGAAGTTCACCCCACAGGTCCTGGGGAAGGTGAGCTTCTTCTCTAATCCTACTCAGCTGTTACATATTTGTCTTTTTAAGCATCTAAAGCACCATCTGTCTGTGTTCTCCTACAGCTGGAGAAGCTTCTCGGTGACGTCCTCGGCTGCCTGCAGACCAGATCAACGTTGGCCTTCAACGACGAGCTCCTGGCTCTGCTTTGTCCTCTGCTTTGCGTTTTGTTTCCACACAAGAACAAGCAGCTGCGAACCTCCGTCGCCCACTTCTGGAACTCCACCTTCGCCAACACAGTCAGCCTCACGTACCCCGACGACATCAGGTGGAAAACCTTCAGTTGTGATGCTGTTTTTACCGGTTTGTGTGTCCGAGGTGATGATGAGTAACCGTCAGTGTTTGCTTCCAGGCCGATACTGAGCCAAGTGAAGCAGAAAACTCCCATCATCCTTCCGGGCTTTGAGGTCGTCAGCGTTCCCGATGAGCTCAGTGGACAGTATTCAGTGAGTTTCCATGAATACCCTTCTTCCAACTCCGTGTTCTGGTTTTCGTTTTACTCATCACTCTGTTTGGTGTTTCAGAGTGAGAGCTCCCAGCTGGAGACCAAACTCAGCGGGATTCCTGTTTCCTCTGCGGGGAAAAGAGACTCGCTGCTGGGGAAAGCTGCCGAGATGAAGGACAGGAGCTCGAAAGCCTCCAAACCAGTTTCTGTAAGCTCAGACTCAAACCAGACCAGGTTTCATGAAGGTCATGTTGCATTTCCAAGAGTTATCTGCAAAATATGTCAACTGAGGAAAACACTGACCTCTTTCTGTGGGCATTTAGCATCTCTTTGTGATGATTTAGCCAGAATGTGTGGTTATTTTGCATGTTTTAATGCTGATTTTGCATCTCTGTGGGATGATTTAACCTATTTTTGCAACAATTTTGCATCTTTTTATGGTGATTTTGCTCCGTTTTGTTGTAATTTCATGTCTTTTAATGGTGGCTTTGCACGTTATTGTGGGTTTTTTTGTGGTTATGTGTTGTTTTAAGGTGACTTTGAACCTATTTGTTGGTGTTTTTGCGTCTTTACGTGGTGATTTTGATCCCTTTTGTTGGGTATTTTATGTCCTTTAATGGTGGTTTTGCATGTTTTTGTGGTTATGTGTTGTTTTAAGGTGACTTTGAACCTATTTGTTGGTGTTTTTGCGTCTTTACGTGGTGATTTTGAACCCTTTTGTTGGGTATTTTATGTCCTTTAATGGTGGTTTTGCATGTTTTTGTGGGTAATGTGTTTTAAGGTGACTTTGAACCTATTTGTTGGTGTTTTTGCGTCTTTACGTGGTGATTTTGAACCCTTTTGTTGGGTATTTTATGTCCTTCAATGGTGGTTTTTCATGTTTTTGCAGTTATGTGTTGTTTTAAGGTGACTTTGAACCTATTTTTTGGTGATTTCGCGTCTTTACGTGGTGATTTTGAACCCTTTTGTTGGGTATTTTATGTCCTTTAATGGTGGTTTTGTATGTTTTTGTGGTTATGTTCTTGTTTTAAGGTGACTTTCAACCTATTTGTTGGTGTTTTTGCATCTTTACGTGGTGATTTTGAACCCTTTTGTTGGGTATATTATGTCCTTTAATGGTGGTTTTGCATGTTTTTGTGGTTATGTGTTGTTTTAAGGTGACTTTGAACCTATTTGTTGGTGTTTTTGCGTCTTTATGTGGTGATTTTGAACCCTTTTGTTGGGTATTTTATGTCCTTTAATGGTGGTTTTTCATGTTTTTGTAGTTATGTGTTGTTTTAAGGTGACTTTGAACCTATTTGTTGGTGATTTTGCGTCTTTACGTGGCGTTTTTGAACCCTTTTGTGGTTATTTTTCATCTTTTTGTACGTGTCTACTGAAATGATCAGAATAGCTGCACAGATTTATGATTTCTGAAAATGGAACCACATCAACTAAAGATTCACATGGTTCAGCTGGATAATTTTGGGCTATCTAACATGTTGAACAATCAGTTAGCTGTTTAGTCTGTAAAAATGCTCACACTCACTTTATTCTCCTTGTTTTTCTCTGTAAATCCCTTCTCGTCTCTTGATTCTCCGGTGTTCCCTCCTACAGACGAAGCTGGACTTCAGTTCTCCCAAACCTCCCCGCCGAGAGGTTTTAGAGGAGGAGGCCTCCATCGACTTCGTCTTCATTCCCCCTGAGACGAAGGAGAGGGTTCTGACCGAGCACCAGAAGGAGGTGAAGAGGACGAAAAGGTCAGACTTCTGCTTTGGTCCGTTGTCATCTGCAGTTTTCCCGTTGTCAGTTGTGTGACGCTGAAGCTCTCTTTGGAACAGGGTCGACATTCCCGCCATGTACAACAACCTGGACGCTTCTCTGGACACCACAGTGTTCAGCCAGTACACTCAGAGCCAGGAGGACTCCCTGTAAGTTCTGAATCATTTGAAGTTGATTTCTGCTCCTTCATTTAGACAAACAAGCTTATGATAAACCTTCATCCCACAGGGACAAAGTTCCGACTGAGCAGGCCGACAGCGTTGCCGGAGAGGCTCCTGAAAAGGTAATAAAGCATCACAGACAAAGAAAAATAATCTGTTCTGTTGTGTGTGGATGGATATATAAGAGAACTTTATTTACATAGCACCTTTTTAAAGACTGAGTTTGCAAAGTGAGTTTACAGACAGGACAAAAATGAGTAGAAGGAAACTTATAACTGATCAGCAGAAGGCCAGTCAGACCAAACGGAGGGAGAAACATAAAGTTAAACATGGTAAAAGACTTTCAGAATGTATTAGTGCAACAACACCTGATAAAATAATGAAATGCCACGTCCAAGTAAGGGAAGGAACAAGTGGAATTAAAGAAGACGGAGGGTAAAACCACGACCCGGCCCCGGATAAGCGATAGAAGATGGATGGAGGGTAAAACCATAAAGACAAGGCTAAAAATAACAGTAGTAGTAGAAGTAAATAATAAATATGCACATAAGTGAATAAATAAAGGGTTAAAGAATAAAATGAACAATAGAATAAAGTAAAAAAGAAATGAATTGGACAATAAAAATACCACTAAAAATAGAAATGGACTAGGAGAGGTAGCGAGCAAAGGTTTCACTGTTACCCTTAAAGGGAACATCTACAGCAGGGGTGTCCAGTTCTGGTCCTCGAGGGCCCCGATCCTGCATGTTCTAGATGTTTCCCTCTTCCAGCGCACCTGATTCAATCGATCAGCTCATCATCAAGCTCTGATAACGATCCTGATCATTTGAATCAGGTGTGTTGGAAGAGGGAAACATCGAAAACATGCAGGATAGTGGCCCTCGAGGACCAGAACTGCCCTGTTATAGAGCCTTGGCGACGCTTGGCGATGCTCGGCGGCGGCGTGCACAACTATTCCAATATCAAAATTATCCCAATACCACCACAGCCAACCAATATTCCCATATTCCAATATTCGGGACCAGCCCTAGTCAAATGTCTTCTTCTGACAAGGTAAACAAAGTCCACTCTGGTCAGTACCACGCCATGCTGCTTGTTTTTCTCTGCCCGCGCAGTCTGATGACATCACACACATACGACAGTACCATCGGGGAGGGGAGGGGTTGAGGAGCCAGGCATGAGGACAAACCACAACACACAGACCAACAGCAAAAACCAAGATTCCAAGTCTTTATTATCACTGGCTCATTTTATCGGCTCATTTTTTTATTATTCAAATTATTGGAATGACGTCATAATTGGCGATATTGACCGATAATTATCGGGCACCGATATTATCGTGCATCCCTAGTTTAATACTGCTCATTTCTCACCTAAACTTTCTCTTCTGAACTCGTCCTCCAGCTGCTCTTCATGTGTTTTAGAGCAGTGGTTCTCAACTGGTCCAGCCTTAGGACCCACTATGTCTCTATTAATAACAGTCGCGACCCAAATTTTTCAAGTTTGCAGTTTCTGTTAACAAATGAAGGTATATTTGGGTGTAGTCTCAACGCATTTTGATACAATTTAGGAAAATTTTAGCTTATTTTTTGATAATTTTGGTCTATTTGGACGCTTTTGCCAAGTTTTGGGCATATTTTGGCCCATTTTGACAGATTCTGGACACATTTCTGTCTGTTTTTGGGACATTTTAGCATAAATTTCTCCTAAAAGCTGGCAGAACCAAATCTAGAGGTTAATAGTGGGCAACTACTGGTGTCACCACCACTAAATATCCTGCTATTGAAAGCAAACTCTGTCATAAGAAACGCGTCCTTTAAAATAAAAGACTTTATACCACTACTTTTTGCTTCTGTGACCCTCTAAAAATGACTTTGCGACTCACTTTTGGGTCCCGACCCACCAGTTGAGAACTACTGTTTTAGAGGATAATATTTTTCTGGTTGTGTGCTTTCAGAATCTAAATTGCTGTTGCTGTTTCTACGATTCCACATTCCCTCTTTAGACTGAGCGTACTATTGTTTTGAAGAGCCCATATTCTGCATATTTACATGTTTTTTTAAGGGACTACTAAAGTATGTTTACATGATCTATGCTTCATGGATTTTACAGGTTTTTCCACTGGGCGATACAGGTTAGCATCCAACAGGGTCAACATGTGTAAACTTTTATGAACGCCCAGAAAGTGTGACCACTAAGGGAGCTGTAACAAGCAAAAATGCATTTGGCCTTACTTGGCAAAATCTACTGGCCTTGTTGTAGGTCTTCAAAAACAGTTCAAGTTCTTAAAAACCCATATTCTGCACATTTACAGAGGTATAATTTTCTTTCGGGGGTCTACTAGAACAGGTTTACCTGCTTTAATGTGATGCATATCTTACATTGCTTCCTGAAAAGTCCAGTCTGCTCTAGTTTGGTCAGCTAGTCCAGTTAAAGTCAGGTAATGTTGGTTAGTAACTCTTGAGTTTAGGCAGAGAGTCGGAGCTCAGCAGGTGGTTATTCTTATTCTTCTTTCTTTGAGGCCAAACTAGCTGCTAGCAGGAGTTATGCTAATGTGTTACATGGTGATGTAGACAAGTAACTGGGAAAAAAACAGGTGTTTCAGGCAGGTGAGGAGCAGAGTTTTCTGTTTGGTGTGAACCTTTTACCAAAAAAGCTACATACCACACTTGGGAGATAAGGGAGAAACACAAAAAGCAAACTATGGGCTCTTTAAATAGCAAGTTTTGGATTAAATGTGAGGATTTGAGACCTGTTTAGAGAAAAATTTACATAACTAGAACTGAAAATGTGTAAAGAACCATTCTGTTCTCATCAGACTCCTCCATGTACTTGCAGATGTGCAGTTTGACAGGATACCGAACTAACATTTCATACATATTCATAGCCAGATTATCAAAACATGGTTGATCTCTGTCTTATTTCGACGTGTCTGCAGACAGACTTAAAGATTTGCATTTGGTTTCTTTTAGGCTTCTCAGAAAGATGTGGAAAATGAGGACAATGCTGAAGTTCTAACGAAAGACACCCAAGACTACGTAAGCCCAAAAGATGCTGAGAACACAACAGAAAACCACCAGCAAGAAGAGGCCATCCCCGACTCTGCAGATGTTACGATGGAGGATGATACGAAGGGCGACGATAATGCAGAAGGGACGAGTCCCAACGTCTCGGCTTCTTCAGATTTGGTTTCAGGAACACCGCAGAAACCCAACAGCCGCCGCCAGTCGTTCATCACTTTGGAGAAGTATGCTGAGGGAAAGTCTGCCAGTCCGAGCAGCGTTTCCTCGTTTACAGGCCCTCTGGTAAAGACCTCCAGTCAGAGATCCTCATCCACTGATCCAGATTCTCAGGATTCGCAGTCCTCTCAGACAAAGCCAGTAAACACTGTGAGCTCTGTGAACGACGTCCCAGAGTCTCCACGAAGGCCGAAGGAGTCCAGGACGAAAACTGAGCCTGTGAAGCTGACTGAAAGGCTTCCTTGTGACACTACAGAAGATGATGACGTTATCCCAGATACTCAGACAGAGGTGGAGACTGTAAAAATTACTTCATCATCAGAGGAAGAAATGAAGCCTTCAAGCCAGGAAGAGGAATCAGAAGCAGTGATGGATGATTCTCAATTATCTCTGAGCCAGGTGTCTCATGACAAACCCAGACGAGTCGGACGCCCCAGAGGCCGATCTTCGCTTCCCGGAGAGAACCCCGAGGAACAGGAAGCGAAAGATGTTTCCATCAAAAAGAGACGTTCTAGAGAAGCGAGTTTAATTGAATCTCCACAGCCGGAACAAAGCCGGCCAAACACAAGGAGTAAGCAGGCGGCCGAAGAGAACAGTGGCAAAAAACGATTACGAAGACGAACTCAGCGGGACGAGAGCGAGTCGAGCCAAAGTAACTCCCAGAGTCGAGAAAACAAACGCAAGAAAATCAGACTGTTCAGCAATTCAGAGGACTTTCTCGCTCAACCCGAACGCAAACGGAAAAGCACCAGCGACCATGCGTCCAGCCAAAGTGACGTACAGTCGCAATCCGATCACGAAAGCCAGCCGCGAGGTCGCCGCGGTCGACGGAGCAAAGCATCACCGGCAGAGCAGCCCACAAAAGATGACGGCAAGCTAAAGAGAGACTCCCAGACGGTCGAGCTTGTAGGGAAGATGGACAACCAAGTCTTCATGTCTTCACCTCAAGCAGAAGGCCAATCCCAAGAGTCTGGACCTGCAGAACAGACCGAAAAAGATGAACCAAAGGATTCTCAGATGTCTTCGCCTCAGGATGAAGGCCAATCCCAAGAGTATGAACTTGCAGAACAGACTGAAAAAGACAATGAACTAAAGACGGACTCTCAAATGTCTTTGCCTCAAGTTGAAGGCCAATCCCAAGAGTATGAACTTGCAGAACAGACTGGAAAAGGCGATGAACCCACAAAGGATTTTGAGATGTCTTTGCCTCAAGATGAAGTCCAATCCCAAGAGTCTGGACTTACAGGGCAGATAGAAAAAGACAATGAACTGAAGACGGACTCTCAAATGTCTTTGCCTCAAGATGAAGGCCAATCCCAAGAGTTTGACCTTGCAGAACAGGCTGGAAAAGGCGATGAACCCACAAAGGATTCTGAGATGTCTTCGTCTCAAGATGAAGTCCAATCCCAAGAGTCTGAGCCTGAAGAAAAGACCGCTAAGGATGAAGGGGTTTCCCAGATCGTCGCCTCTTCTCCAAAGAATGACGAGTACCAAAAAGGAACAAGCAGAGAAGAAAGCGAGACAACAGAAGCTGTCGATGACAACCTCAGTCAAGAGGACTCTCAGGTGATCACGCCGTCATCTTCTGACAGCCAGTCTAAACGTAGATCAAGAAGAACTAAGGTATCCCCAGAGGCTGCAGAGTCTGAAGACCGAAGTGGCACCAGGGAATCATTAAGGAGGCAGAACAGATCTAATTCTCAGACCGAGGATCAAGCTGGAGGTAGAAGGAGGAGTAGCAGAGTTGTTCCTTCTTCTGGCTCGACCCCAGAGAGTTCTCAGTCTTTAGATCTTTCTCAGTCAGAGTCCTCCCAAAGCCGAGGCAGGTATTCAACACGAAGATCCTCTCCAGCAGTGGTAGGTGGAATGGAGTCCTCAGAGTCTGAATCGTTTGAGGCCAAAGAAGATTCCCAGTTATTCCCAGTTATTCCCAAAAGGAGAGGGAGGAAACCTCGAGCCTCTCTGCAAAGTCCTCTGACGGTTGAATCCAAGGAGGACAGAACTGAACAGATGGAGGCTTCTCAAACCGGAGATAGCCAAAGCACAGAAGCAAAAACGGATTTAGCGGAATCGTCGGAAGGTACCGCTGAAGAGCAAAGTAAGGAAGAGTCACCGATGGAGGTGGAGGCTGAAACAACCAAGAAAACTGACAGTGATGATTCCTCTGTGCAAGAAAGAGACACTAAAAATGTGGAAACGGTTGAATCTGCTGAGATTTATAATGAACAGACTCAGGAAACCTTACCTGCCGTGACGCCTCCTGTTGAGACCATGCAGCCTTCAGAGGAAAAAGAAGTTTCTGACACTGGGGATTTAGAACCGGACCACCAGGATCATCCAGATGTTGCAGAGGCAGCTCAAGATTCACAGAACGACACAGAAAATGTCACAGATGAGGTTTCAAACCAGCAAACCGAACCCAGCGCCGAAGACGAACCTGCACCTGATGAAGACGGCAAAACCCAGACTGTGGAGTCTGAGCATGAAGAGAAAACGCAGGTTGAGGAAGCTGCTACGACCGACGACTCCGTGTTTGTAGAATCTACAAGCAAAGATGTCTTCCAGGATTCCCCAGTGAAGCAGAAGGACCTGGAGGCTGTCATGGAGCCAAGTTTGGGTCAAAGTCCCAGCAGTGGAAGAACCAGAGGAACCTGGTCTCCTTCAGCTTCACCCTCCACCAGCATCCTGAAGAAGGGCCAGAAGAGACCGCTTAAGGTCGAGACGCCGTCGCCTTTGGTCAAGGTCGGCACTGAAAGCAAATGCAAAGTTAAAAAATGTGTTCGCTGATGAAAATTTGAGCCGTGAAGTAACTTTGTTTTCTTAAACTTTGCAGTCCAGGCGCGTGTCTTTTGCCAATCCGATCCAGCAGCAGGAAATGGCGGACGACATCGACCGTCGCAGCCCGGCAGTCAGAACCAGCTCCCCCAGAAGGTCCAAAGGCAGCAGCATCCCACAGCCGAAGGTAGGAATTAAGAGTTGTCGGCTGAACTGCAGTGTTTCCAGAGAGATCAAACCTACTGAATCAATCAAATAAATGCAGCATGGCTCAAAGACAGTGAACAGAGGAACGAGTTGCTGGAAGATACACTAAACAAAAATAAAAAGACCCCATGTGAAATATTGATGCCACATGAAGTGCGCCACATGAAGTGCGCCACCCAAAGTGAGCGTATACTGTCTGGTACTTGTACTAAATAGATATTTCTCTTGATTAGTGTCCCAAATCTGAGTCCACCACTGCCTCAGTGATGCATTAATTCCATTCAGTCCATGGGTGTGGCATATCCAGACGCTGCTCCAACACAATGAGCAGTACTCAGACACTCCTTATACTGGGGACAATAAAAGGCCACCCCAACATGTCGCATGTTGACCAAAGCAGCAACGCCTCAGATGACTCCGGTCATGAGGGAACGTGTCATTGGCATGTTGGAAGCAGGAATGTCCACCACAGCGGTCGCTGTGCAGCTGAATGTTCACTATCAGACGATAGGACGTTTGAGAGTTGGTTTACCTCATCCACGTCGGCCACGTGTGACCACCCCAGCACAGGATGGACACATCCGGCTTGTTCACTTGTGGGATGATCTCAGACCAGCGACACGTACAGCAGATGAAACCTTTGGTCTGACAACAGACGCATCACACCAACATGCCAATGACACGTTCCCTCATGACCGGAGTCGTCTGAGGCGTTGCTGCTTTGGTCAACATGTGACATTTTGAGGTGGCATTTATTGTTTTATTGACTCAAATTTGGGACACTAATCAAGAGAAATATCCATTTAGTACAAGTACCAGACAGTATACGCTCACTTTGGGTGGTGCACTTCATGTGGCATCAATATTTCACATGGTGCCTTTATATTTTTGTCCAGTGTACATCCAGCATGGTGAAACATCTTTCTACAGCTGATGAGTAGAGTAGAGAGAAAAGGTCTGTAGAGGCTGGAAACATGGAAATGGTTAAATATGTGTAGTATGTGGAGACAAGATTTGTTCCAGTGTTGGTAAAACCTGTGGATACTTGGAAATATATTGGACATGTTGATCCCAGGTTTTCACTTGTTGTAAAATAAGTCATCCAAGAACTGTATCATAGCGACAGAAGACATTAGAGGTGCAGGGCTTTTTATTGCAGTGAAGACTGAGCCACAGTGAAGAAAAATACCTGGAAAGCGTTTGGAGTTCAGAGGCTTTATGGCGTATTTTCGATTCAACACCTTCTCTGAAACTCTTGTGCTTCTTGTTGCAGCTGGTCACAACTCCAACAAAGGGTTTGCTGATCCTGAGTCCCAGGAATCTTCACAGTCCAGGCTACAAGAGCTCAAAGAAAAGTCTGGTATGTTTTAAACTTGCCCTCGGCCCCATCTGACTGATCCCTGATACAGTATGTTGTGATAAAACTTAACCCCTTTATTGTGCTGTTAAATGGAGATGCTAAGCTAAAACAGTCTTCAAGTGGTTTTTTTTGACGTTTCTCATTGAAAAAACTGTAGATACGCTTTGGCTGTTAGTCCTAATAACAGTAAAACCCTTTCCCTAGATTTCTGAACTGAGCCAGGAGCCCCGGCCGGTTTCCAGAGACTGCATCTATCCAGCTCTGGTTGGCTGCTCCACGCCGGTGGAAGCCGTGCTGCCTCAGATTTCCTCCAACATGTGGTGAGTTCAGCGCAGGGTTCGACGTTAGAAGTTGAAAGTAGATCTTGTGGTCTTACCTGCTGTGATTGGTCCTCACAGGTCTCGGGGTTTCGGGCAGCTTGTTCGCGCCAGAAACATCAAGACAGTCGGCGACCTGAGCGCTCTGACCCCCGGTGAAATCAAGACTCTGCCGATTCGCTCCCCGAAGATCTCCAACGTCAAAAAGGCTCTTAAAACCTACGAACAGCAGGTAGGACTGAGGTCACGAAACCAAACTGTGATGAAACCTGTTGGCCCGTGTCTGACCTCTGATCGGTTGTATTCCAGCGTAAAGGTCGAGGTGGAGATGAGCTCAAGAGTTTTGACGAAACCGAGATGATGACATCTGAACTGGAGGAAACCGGCGCTGCTGCAAACAACGAGGATAAAACCTCAGGAGAGACACTCGGTGAGAAACAAGACAAAAATTCACCAGACTCAGATCGGAAATCAGTCTTGAAAGGAAGATAGTATGACGGGCTTTGTCTGGCGTTCAACATCAGACTGAAAAGTTTAGGTTCAACAGAGGAGGAGTCTGGTCTGGGATCTGAACCGATGTTGGTCCCAGGTTATTAGGTAATGTGAGGAGTTTAGATCAAGTCTGAAACATTCTGGACTGCTCAGAGACTCATCAGAGAGAACAAAATCAAATGTCCTCTAACGCTAGAACGGCCAAGGGGTCAGTGTTACCTCCTTCTTGTTGTCCATGTAGCTCCTGTCAGAATACATCTCTTAGTTCCTGTCTTTTCCTGAAATGGGTTAATTCTTCATCTCATTAATCATAGGGGGTTTGGATAAAGAGAAAAAATAAATTTCTGCCTCAAGTCTCTCGGACTGATTCCACTTGTAGGTTTATGAAACAGCCTAAAACAAAAGTAAACTAGAAAAGCCCTCAGAGAGCTCAGACCTCCACCAAGCAGCTTCAGTCCACCCCCAACACAATCTCCCAATTCACATATTTTCTATGGAACGTTACAGATACAAATGTAATTACATACAGTTCAAATGTCCTACCGACAATGCGGCCTTCACCCCATCAGACCTAATGAACAGGCGCGGCCTCTAGCGCGGCAGCTCCTAACAGCCTCCCAGCTTCTTAGACAACCGGAGATAAGAATGCCGGCCCAACCGTGCGTATGTCGCTCAGGAAGGAAAGAGAAGTCCGTCAATGTCGCTGTCTGTCGCGTGGAGACCCAAAATGTCATGTGGTCAGAGGGGTTACCCCAAAAACAAGAGTGCCCTCTGGTGGCTTTTAGAGTAAACCACATTTAATCGTCCACCTGGTTACACTTAGATAAAAAAAAATCCAGAATCCAGACGGTGATCCGGATCAGTCCCAGAATGTTATCATTTCTTCTTTGTCCCATTTCACACATTTCCTGAAAATTTCATCCAAATCCGTCCTTGAGTTTTCCAGTTATTTTGAACACAAACAAACAAATAAACAAACAAACCAACGCCGGCCGTCACATAACCTCCTTGGCGGAGATAATAAAATAAATGCTTAAAAAAGTAAAGAAATAAAGGGTAAAAGAGAATAAAATTAACAGTAATATAAAGTTAAAAAATCAGTTAGACGATATAAAGAGAAGAAACAGTGCTGATGTCTGTAACTCTGACTTTGTGTTTTCAGCCACGGAGCTGCTGGATGAGTCGGTGTCTGCAGCTGATCAGGACGTCTCGGGTAACCCTGAAGTCCTGGATGCAGACCAGAGGCCTGAAGACCAGCTGCTGCCCTCGGAGGTGGAGGCTCTGTCCTGCAGGATGTCGCCGTCGGAGCTCCGCCGCTGCTCGCCTCAGCAGCTCGTCCAGATCCACGACCGGCTGGGAGGGATGATGAGGAGGGTCGTGGTCGAGCTGCAGACTAGAATCCAGCAGACGGACGACAAGCACTGACTCCAGCTGGACCAGAACCACGAGGAGACCGGGATCTGATGGGGGACGACTTTAACCCGAGACTTTTTTTTACAAACAAGGATTTTATGGTTTTAACTGTTGGCCCCGGACTCTTCTCAGCTTCTTATTTCTTTACGCCGAAGGTATTTTTAAATAGCGCTAGCGGCACATTTTGTTCGTGTGTAGCTCGAGCTGTCGGTAGTTTATATAAATTTTAAGAAAAGGGAAGCAGCACAGTCTCACTTTGAAGCTGTGTCCGAAGACGTTTGTAATTCGCCGTCTGGATTTTCTTATTTTTCCGGCAGGACTGATGGTGATCTGTAAATACGCCTGTCGTGACGTTTCTTTCCTCCATGTGCCTGTTTTTAGACTGTTTACATCCATCTTGTACATTTTGTAGCATTTCTTAGTTCTTCTTCATCCTTTTAACGTCTTAATGATTTTTTTTGTCGTCATGAAGTTTAGATAGTAGCCGGCACTTGAGTCTTTATTTGTGTTTTTAAGTACTTAAATAAAATACGAACCTGATGATGGTTTTTAAAGCGCGGTTGGAAGATTCATGTCGTACCTCTGGTGTTTCTCATGTTTCATAAACAGATATTTAGGCAGATTTCTCAGGTGTTCTGGTCGTAAACAAAACATTATTATATTTTCTCCCTGCAGGTTTGAATTCCAAGAAGTCAGAGGTGGGTTTCGCAATTTCTCAAGTGCGTCTTAAAGCAAAACCCTTCAGAGAGATCTCTTCCATGCCACAACATTAAAACGACTTGAGTTTGGAGGCTCGTTCAACTCTTTGGGCTCTTGGTCGTGTTCCTCGAGCTTTTCCTGGGCAGTTTTTTTTGGTGTAGTGGAGCGAAACATCCAGCAGGGGGAGCCGATGTGTTTGGGCAACAACAGTTTTCAGAACATGCAAACACAGAAAGATCCCAGGCTAACCACCGAGCCACCGTGCAGCCCGTCAACAGAACATTTGTAGTTTTAATGTTGTGGCTGATCGATGTAAATCTTCGTCTTGTTGATGTGAAGCTTCCTCTGTTGGTTTTTCAGGACAGACTTAAGACGGATGAAGTTTGTCTAACATCAGGTTTCTCCCAAAAAAAAACCCTGAAGTCGGATGGCCGCTCATTTTTAATTTTCATAGTGAATTAGTCCGTAATTGATCAGTCGTTTGGTTTATAAAACGTCAAACGGTGATGAATGTTGGTCAGTGTTTAGACATCTCTGAAGATATTCAGTTTACTGTCGCGAAGGAGGAAAGAAAGCAGAAAATATTCAAGTTGAAAAAGCTGCAATCACAGAATTTAGACGATAACATGGCCGTTAAATTAACAGTTGACAGCTGATCGATTATCGTCACAGCTTCATTTTAAAACACCACCGTTTATCTGTGCACCCAGGGTTTAACTCCACACTGTAGAAAGTGGTTTTAAGTACAATTTATTTTGAACTATTTATTATTATTTGACATATTTTCCCTGTTTTGTTAAAATACAGATTATATCTACTAAAGTCAAAGAAAAAAATGTTAATTACTTTAAAAAACAGGCCAGTACTGTAAAAAATGTTCACATCAACATCATTGAACTGAGTTTTATTTACTTCTGACTGAATAACACTTTTTTTTTTTTACTATATTTAAATCTGCAAAAAATATTGCTTTACAGACATTTTCTGTTATTCGAAAGAAACGGACTGACAGATGGTAAATAGTTTTTAACTGCTTCTTTACAGATTTCCCGTTTTGTTAAATTACAAATAATGTCGAGTAAAATTGTAGAAGAAAGTTAAAAGGTAAGTAAATATTGTCCACACCAAAAATAGGTCTTTTTTTCTATGTTAATAATGCATTAAATACACCGTTTTACTGTATGTAAATCGGCAAAAATATCATTCTACATATATTTTTTCTATTATTTGAATGTAAAAACATGTATATTAAGGTTTAAATGAATGGTGAGTAGTCTTTTTTTTAACCGTTATGTAGATTTTCCCAGTTTTGGTAAATTACAGAAAATATCTTGCAAAATCACAGAAAAAAAAGTTTTAGTTTACGTGTTGACTAAAAAACAAACAAAAAACCCACAAAAAGGCCTCAACTGGAAATGTCCACATCACAAATATATATTTTTACTAATACAATTTTTTCTTATTTGTTTACAATCTGTGAAAAATATCATTATTTTACATATTTTTGCAGTTATTTTTTTACTGTTTTTCTTTTTTACCTCCACCAAGGAGGTTCTGTTTTTGCCGGCGTTGGTTGGTTGGTTGGTTTGTTTGTTTGTGTTCAGAATAACTCGAAAACTCATGGACGGATTTGGATGAAATTTTCAGGAAATGTGTGAAATGGGACAAGGAACAAATGATGACATTGTGGGACTGATCCGGATCACCGTCTGGATCCAGGAATTTTCAAAAGATTCTTTAACATTGGGAGTGTTAGAAGGCCTTGCAGTGCCACCTTGTGGTAAGAAAGTGAATTGCACATATATGGTGGGCGTCGGCTGCTCGTACTCAACCACAGCAGTGCTACGGTGTGAGAGAGATTACCGGGCAGTGAACATTTTTAAGGATACTCTGTCGTTGGGAGATTGTGTTGGGGGTGGACTGAAGCTGCTTGGTGGAGGTCTGAGCTCTATGAGTGCTTTTATAGTTTTTTTATGTATTTTTTCCGGCACGCTCGCTGCCAGATTTTTACAGGTTTTTGCTGATTTCATTTTTACATCTATGTCACTGCTGCACACTAAGAAAGCTTAGTTAAACCAGTGGATTTAGCAAAAAACCTTATAGTTACTGCAAGCTGACAAAACTTATAGTTCGGGCTGCTCAGGATCACCTGAACTGTCCCTTAGTTAGATTTATACTGCTGGGCTCCTCTACTCTGTACTGTCATATATCACCATCACATATCACTAACCTGTTTCCCCCCTGAGGTTCTGTGTCCTGCTTGTTCTCTGGATCTGGATCTCCACATCTCTGATCTGCAGCCGCTGGCCTCACCGCCTGCTATCCCTCCCTCCCTCCCTCCTCTTCCTCACTCTCAACCCAACCGGTCGAGGCAGACGTCCGCCCTCCCTGAGCCTGGTTCTGTCGGAGGTTTTTCTCTATCCTAGGGGGTTTTTGGTTCCTTCCCACCGTCGCTGATTGCTGCTCAAAATCAGCTTTGGATTGTTGGGTTTTCTGTTTCCTGTTTTCTGTTCTTCCTTACAATAATTAGCGCTATGAGATAAAATTTGTTGTAAATATGCACCATATAAATAAAACTCAATTGAATTGAACTTTTGATTTGTGCCACACATGCAGCTGACTGACTGTTTATCTGCTGAACTACATTGCTTTGACTGCTGTCCTCATTTAACTCTCAGCCACTATCGGCTCTGAGGATCTGCTCTGAGGTTTCTGGCTGCGAGCCTTAAACCTACGTAACTGTAATATAACACAAACTGACAGACGGCGACTGCTTCAGCGTTCGATCCTTGGTGCAGCCTGATGAGCTGCTGCTCTTTGGCTCGCTGGTTAAGTAATTATCTGATTATTCCTGCAGGGCTGCTGCCAGCGGCTGCGTTGCATTTCCACACTTTATGGAGATGAGTCGGACTCGGCCTGCAAGCCCAGCAGAAAGAGCTGCAGCTCAGCTGGACGATGACCAGCAGAGACTCAGACCCACAGAAGCTGAGCTGCAGGACCACCAGCCTCCAGCCGACCTGAGGTAGGACATACAACAGATTATTACACATGAAGCTGAATAATGTTTATCATCATGCATTAGAGCAAACATCACCAGCATCTCTCTGAAGCTGCCTGCAGTTTCCCAACATTCAGATCTTTTACAGGCGATTCGGTAAATTAATCACATCAATTGATTCAACAGCAGGGAGTTCATTGGTTCTGTTAAATTTAATGTGAACCTGTTTGCAGTGGAATCGTCTGCTTGCTTCGTCTCAGCAGCAACACATCCTCCTGTTAAATATAAACTGTGAAGCTGCATTTCTTTGGCTTTGCTTGAAGTTTGAACACCAGACCTGCGTTCTGCTGTGTTTTGCGGTGCAGCTGTGTTCGCTGCATTAAAGCTCAAGCTGCACTGAGAGACTGAAGCATCAAAGCTTCTGCACGGCTCTATTAAAGAGGATCCACCTGCTGCTGTCGGCCACCTCTAGTTTGTTTAGATGCATTTCCAGGAGCAGTGACTGTCTCTGCAAACCTGTCTGTTAAACATGCAGACATTCCTGTTTCCTCTCTGTTAGGTTCTGTCTTCAGTGTTTCTACATGTGGCTGTTGGTGCAGGGAGAACAGAGATGCTGACTCAGCTGGTTCTGGGATGGACTGCCTTGCTGAGCGGCATCCAGCCGGTCGAATCCTCCGTTACATCCAGTGAGTACAGAAACACGACGGGCAGAAGCTCAGCGAGGCAAAATATCTGCTTTGTATCAACAGCCTGAAGCTCAGGTTGAACGTCTGAATGGATCTTTTCTTTTTTAAATACTGGATCAGTAGAATAAATGCAGCATGGCTCAGAAACAGTGAACAGAGGAGACAGTAGTTGAAGATACATCCAGCATGGAGGAACATCTTCCTACAGATGATGATCAGAGTAGAGAGGAGAAGACTGGAGAGGATGGAAACATGGAGATAGTTAAATATCTGTAGTATGTGGAGATGAAACGACCGCAAAAAGGACAAAAACGATGCCGAAACCAACAAAAATGAGTCACAAAGAGACAAAAAACTGTCTCAGAGGTGCATAAAACAACCAAAACAAGACACAAAATGGAGAAAACAAAAGTGACTGAGAGGAAAATCAGACCAGAGAGGCTGGAAACATGGAGATAATTAAACATCTGTAGTATGCGGAGATGAAACGACCACAAAAAGGACAAAAACTTGCAAAAAAACGATGCTAGAACCAACTAGAACTAGAAAAGCCCTCAGAGAGCTCAGACCTCCACCAAGGAGCTTCAGTCCACCCCCAACACAATCTCCCAATTCACATATTTTCTATGGAACGTTACAGATACAAATGTAATTACAGACAGTTCAAATGTCCTACCGACAATGCGGCCTTCACCCCATCCGACCTAATGAACAGGCGCGGCCTCTAGCGCGGCAGCTCCTAACAGCCTCCCAGCTTCTTAGACAACCGGAGATAAGAATGCCGGCCCAACCGTGCGTATGTCGCTCAGGAAGGAAAGAGAACTCCGTCACTGTCGCTGTCTGTCGCATGGAGACCCAAAATGTCATGTGGTCAGAGGGGGTTACCCCAAAAACAAGAGTGCCCTCTGGGGGCTTTTAGAGTAAACCGCATTTAATTGTCCACCTGGTTACACTTAGATTAAAAATAAGTCCTGGATCCAGACGGTGATCCGGATCAGTCCCAACATTTCATCATTAGTTCTTTGTCCCATTTCACACATTTCCTGAAAATTTCATCCAAATCCGTCCATGAGTTTTAGAGTTATTTTGAACACAAACAAATAAACAAACCAACGCCGGCAAAAACATAACCTCCTTGGTTAACAAAGCCATCCTACAGACACATAAAATGACCAAAACAAGACACAAAACTGAGACGGCAAAGAGAGACTGAGAGGAAAATCAAACCGACTGGATGAATAGAATAAATGCAGCATGACTCAGAAACAGTGAACAGAGGAGACAGTAGTTGAAGATACATCCAGCATGGAGGAACATCTTCCTACAGATGATGAGGAGAGTAGAGAGGAGAAGACTGGAAACATAGAGATAGTTAAATATCTGTGGTATGAGGAGACATTTGTTCCACTGTTGGTAAAACCTGAGGACGCTTGGTCTGGTTTATCTTCTGAATCGTTGTAATTTACTCGACCTCTGTGATGTTTTCGCATCTTCAGGATTCCCGTCGACGGTCAGCGGCAGGTTCTCACCTCGGAGATGTGAGGTCTTCATCCCTCCTCCTCTTCCTCCTCCCATGTTTCCTTCAATCAAACGGAAAGCAGAGCTGATGGTGACGAGTCTCCCTGTTTCTGACCAGCAAACTTGAATAAGAACGTTTGATATCCGGACATTTAAACTGCTAAAAACGACCTTTAAAGTAGAAACTTCACTCATTGTTTAAAGTAATGCTGGTTTGTCTTTGATGCTCCAGGTTGACATAACAGAACACATCACAGGGCCTAAAGGGGAAAAGGTATGGGGTTTTATTGGGAATAGATGCTGTTTTTGGACATGTTTTCTAGTAAAATACAGTATTTTTAATGTTATTTTCGGTGTTTTCAGGGCTGCAGAGGAACCAGAGGGCCCAGGGTCAGTAAACACACCCACATTGTGCTTTATTAGATTATAAGGAGGACTAAATATGAAAAGTTCTGTCAAACTGTTGTGTTTTTCAGGGCAAACCTGGTGTGAAGGGACCAGATGGAGAACCAGGCGAACAAGGAGTCATGGGACCGCCGGGTCAAGAGGTAACAGAACACAAACTTCAAAATTTAATCTTAGTGGTTTATCATCTGTAATTGAATAAAACGGAAAATCGTAACATATAAACACTTTCTTTTGAAAGACAGCAGATATCTGTAAAATAATTCTATTTTTTGTGGATTTATATACAGTTTTAAAAAGTAGAATTTTACTGTCTAACTTCGTAGTGGGAAAAAATAGCATTCATAAAAATACAGATTTTTTGAATGTACAGTTTTGGCCTCGTTTTATCTGTTAATGTTTAAATTAATCATTTTTTTCTGTGATTTTAATAGTTTATTATCTGTAATTTACCAAAACAGGGACAATCTGTCAGATAACAGTAAAGAGTTGAAAATCTTAGAGTTAAAAAACATTATTTTTTACAGTGCAGAATAATGAGTATTTGCATTAATTCGACTTCACCTGAGTGATCCTAACAGAACATTGAGCTGAGTTTCTGTTTCTGCAGGGAGAAAAAGGCGACCGAGGCTGGAGGGGCCTGTATGGAGATATTGGAACTCCTGGGATGACGAAGGTACAGCAGGACTTTAAAGGTCCATGTTATGCTCCTGTTCAGCAGGTTCACAAAGGTCTCAGAGGCTTCGGCTGCGCTCTCTGACCATCCAATCACAGGACGTGAAAATGCTGATGTCATCGTACGCCTGCTAGACAGCCCCGGGGTCAACAACTCTAAATCTGATTGGTTGAAGCAGCAGTTTCATTACGACGTATTTGAAGCTACAGGCGCCTGCACTTCTGATTCTGAAGGCCTCGGGGCAGATTTCTTTGACCCCGGCAACACATGATGGCTGAAATATTATTGGATAAAAGCTCTAATATAAACACACACTGCTGTAAGCACCACAACCAAGAGACACGCTATGAAACACAGAGAACAGACTGTTGGGAATAATGTTAAAAGATTAATGGGAAAATATTAATAATAATAATAAAAATAATACATTTCATTTGTCGAAGTGCCTTTCAGGACACTCAAGGACACTTTACAACACAAATAATATCAAATAACAATACAGTAAAACACAATAAAATATAGACGCGATGAATTAAGTTAAGATAAAATCTGACGGTGCAGATTAAAGCCTAAGTCAGTGATTCTGCAGAGGAGGCCTTGTTGGCCCGAACGGCACACCACTGATAAACAATAAAAAAAAAAATTAAAGCTGCAGGCAGCGTCGGACGGGCCCTTGGGTCTAGATGGCACACAGCAAATTTGGTGAAGATTGGACAAAATCCTGGGAGGATTTCGTTAAATTCCAATGCCTGCGCACCACGTTTTCTAGGGGGCGCCGTTGAGCTTTTTTGAAATTTCAAAAGCAGGAATGTTTTTGTCTCAGGCTACTGTACTTGTGTACCAAATTTCATGAGTTTTCGCGAAACTAGCCGTATTAACTCCACTAAAGCCCAATTTTCAAGGTGGCGCTATTGAGTCATTTTGCCATTCATATGTGTAATTCCCCCAAATTATTAAACTTTTCGCCAGTCCTGATTTTTGTGCCAAATTTGGGGAGTTTTTGAGCATGTTTAGGGGGTCAAATGGGGGTTCAAAGTGCCGTAAGAAAAATAAAGAAAGAAACAAAGAAACATAGCGGGAACAACAGGGTCCTTGCACTGCAGTGCACGGCCAGCATTCGGTGTTTAACACTGATTGCTCGCCCTTGCCCTTTCATGCTCGGGCCCTAATAAGGTCGTTACTTCGCGGATTTCGTCTGTCGCTGGGGGGGTTCTGGAACCTAACCCCCTAGATAGAGGCGGGATCACTGTAATAGTGTACACAGTTTGAGACGGGACTAAAACTCCTTTAAGATAAGATTTAGGCTCCGTCCACACGAAGCCAAAACGCTTATAGCTTCAAAAACATTCTTCATAAAGACTGTTTATGAAGCTGTTTCAGTAAACGTGTCCATCCACATGAATTCACTTGATACGCCTGAAAACGATGTAAAACACCTGCCAGGCCTGTTGGTGGTGCTATGACGCCGTAACAGAAACAAGATTAAACTGGCGGCGGGACTTTAGGCATGAAGAAATCTGCATAGGATGTAAACATAGAACATGGCGGCGGCAAATAGGAGTGGACGAGCTGGTAGGACTCTAGTCTGGACGGACGATGAGGTGGAACTATCAGCAGGACATACGCAGCACTATACGGAGACATTGTTGTCGTCGTTTATGAGTTTGGAGCATCTATGGAGAGGTGGAGCTATGAGGCAAGAGGACAGGGCGTAACAACGGTGACACGTAGACAACGTTTTCAGATCTTTGCACTCTGGGACCTAGGTTCAGAAAGGATCGTTTTCGGACCCCCAAAACACCGACTTAGTGTGGAAGATACACGGGTTGGATGGACTATTGTTGCGTTTAGGCTCGTCTTCATGTGGATGGGGCCTTAATGAAACTTTATTAATCCTGAAGGAAATTCTTGTGCCAGATAATGAGGAAAGTGACTGACTGCCCTCATTTGTGTCTTTACAGGGCAGTAAAGGGCGTAAAGGATTCAGGGTAAGTGATGGTTTATACAGAGCAACACTTTCCCCTGCTTCTTACTCTCCACCGTCTTTACTGGTGTCTTCTAATCAATCAGGGTGATAAAGGAGTGAAAGGAAGCCGAGGCCTCAGCGGACAGAAGGTGAGAAGCTGCTGCTGCTGCTTTATGCTCAAGCGTTGGACGTTGAATGAATTAAACAGGTTTTATTTCTCTGCAGGGGGAACCAGGCGTCGCTGGAACGCCAGGAGAGAAGGTAGAAGCTGTTTCCACTCAGGATGCATGAATAAAACGCAGCACGGTGAGCTCACAGTACCTGCTGATGTGGTTGTGATCCAGGGCGACCCGGGTCAGTGGGGCGACGCAGGGCTGAGAGGGGAGCCTGGGTCCAGAGGAGAACCTGGAGCGAGAGGATCCGTGGTGGGTGTCAGTCTGTGATCATCAAATCAGACAGAAATACGCTGCTCAGGTTGAGGTCAGAGTTTACTAGTTTGGTATTTTAGATCCAAACCTTGAGGAGCCATTTTAATGCTTCGGTATCTCCGGGAATAAAACTCCTGCTGTCCTGAAATGTGGTGACGACGCAGACAGAGTAGTTTCCAGCAGTTCATGATGACTGAATGGATCCAGCAGAGGTCATATTTCTAATTATTGGCCCTGCAAAATGGAAAAAGGTGCAAAATCTTCCAACAAGGCCTGTATTGGGTCCCCAGAAAGTTCCTGCAAGTGTATACATATGGATGGATCCATGTTTCCTACTAAGAATGTAGTCTTTGGTTGACATTTCACCAACTATTGAGGCTCTAACATCAGTGGAATTGGATATCTGGCAGGTTTGACAATCCAATGTTTATGATCTTTGCTATTTTGATGTGAAAACTGTCCAAAATTATGCAAAAAATGACTCAAAATGGTCTAAAATGCTGTGAAACTTGTCCGAAAAGACTTAAAACTGTCAAAAATTACAACAACAACTAATTATTGGCCCTTATAAATCGAAAAAAATACTAAATTTTCCAACAAGCCTTGTAGTGTCTCCCCAGAAAGTTCTTGCAAGTGTATATCTCTATGGATGGATCCATATTTCCTAATAAGAATGCAGTCTTTGGTCGACATTTCACCAACTGTTGAGGCTCTAACATCAGTAGAATTTGATGTCTGGCAGGTTTGGCAGTCCAGTGTTTCTGATTTTTGCTATGTTGATGTGAAACTTTTCCAAAATGACTCAAAATTGTCAAAAATTACAACAAAAACTAATTATTGGCCCTTATAAATTGAAAAAATACTAAATTTTCCAACAAGCCTCTCATTGTGTCCTCAGAAAGTTCCTATAAGTGTATATATATATGGATGGATCCATGTTTCCTACTAAAAATAGACTTTGGTTGACGTTTCACCAACGTTTGAGGCTCTAACATCAGTAGGATCTGACGTGAGGCAGGTTTGGCAGTCCAGTGTTTCTGATTTTTAGCTATTTTGATGTGAAAACTGTACGAAATTACGCAAAAAATGACTCAAAATGGTCTACAGTGCTGTGAAACTTGTCTAAAAATACTTAAAATTTGTCCAAAATGACTCAAAATTGTCAAGAATTACAACAATAACTAATTATTGGCCATTATAAATCGAAAAAAATACTAAATTTTCCAACAAGCCTGGCATTGTGTCCTCAGAAAGTTCCTGTAAGTGTATATATATGGATGGATCCATGTTTCCTACTAAACGTACAGTGTTTGGTCGACGTTTCACCAACTTTGAGGCTCTAACATCAGTAGAACTTGACTTGTGGCAAATAAAGCCAGACAAAGTTCCAGCTTTTAGATATTTTGACTACATGGCGACTATCTCAGCTCGTCCATCCAGTGACTGACTGACTGAATAATCTGTGTCCAGGGGCTGAAGGGACCTCGCGGGCCACCAGGACAGCTGGGTCATTCCGGTCCAGCAGGACTAGTGGGTCTGCCTGGAGAACCTGGACTACCGGGACAAGGTTTGTGACAGAGGGAGACTAAGATCAGGAAATGCTCTGAGCTCTACTATGGGTGGGAAGGAGGACTCAGATAAGACAGTTTCACAAATAACAAACCTGGATCACCGTGTCCTCCATTATTCCAGGTAAAGATGGAGGCTCCACCTGTTTACATGACCTCTGTGTGAACTTCACCCATAATTTGTCATGTTGAGTCATTAACAGCTTCTTGGTTGTGCAGATAATCATAGCTTTTCTTGTTTTTTACAGAATTCGATTGAAGGAAATGATTTATTGTTGATAAATTAATAAATGAGACATGTAGAATTATGTATTTTTAACTAAAGATCATAATTTCAAGCATAGATTTGTTTAATTTTCCTGACAGACAGGAACTTTAAGAACCGAAAGCTGAAAATCTGATGATTCCTTCTGTTTTTACGGCGTCCAGCTGATAAACGGCGTCACTTCAGCAGTGTTTCTTAAGATAACAGGCCTTTCATACCCACCGCTGGGTTTCAGGGTTCGGAGGTTTAACCTTTATATCAAACTACAGTCTTAGTTTTTCTACATGACCCTTGAAGTAAAAATGTTCATGAAGGCAAACGTCCAGAGTCTCACAGTATCAACAGTCTGACTCAGAGGTTTCACCAGGAAGTAAAGCCTCAGTTTTTCTTGGTGGTTTTCAAAAGATCAGAAAGGAGAGGCTCAGAGCAGCAGATGTAATCATTAAATGTTAGTGTAAAGAAGTTCATTTTGCCTTCCATTGGACAAATTAGCTTCCTTTCATTCATATAATCGGGCACTTTTCAAATACCTGACAGTTTCGATGGATCTCTTCCGTCCTCCTCAGAACGTCGTCCAGATGTTGGGGATGACGTGTCTTAGCTGATGTTACTGAGGCGTGTCAAAGCCTCCTGCTGCCAAAGCCGAACTAGAAGACTTGAAATCAGCCATCGCCGATCACTGCCGGAGGGAGAACCACATCATCAACTGGGAAGAAGCCAGAGTCATCCGTGTCGAAAAGAACTGGTTCCGAGCCTACAACCTGTCCAACACCTGGAGTGCCGTCTTGGAAGGGGGGCGATCTGACAGCAGGTCGACCACGTCTCAGTAACATCAGCTGATGAGGCACGTCATCCCCGACATCTGGACGACGTTCTGAAGAAGACGGAAGTGATCCGTCGAAACTGTCAGGTATTTAAAAACTTCATTTCCTCTTTGCCTGATTATATGAATGAAACAAAGCTAATCCATCCATCCATCCATCCATCCATCCATCCATCCCTCCATCCATCCATCCATCCATCCACCCATCCATCCATCCATCCATCCATCCACCCATCCATCCATCCATCCATCCATCCATCCATCCATCCATCCATCCCTCCATCCATCCATCCATCCATCCATCCACCCATCCACCCATCCATCCATCCATCCATCCATCCATCCATCCATCCATCATCCACCCATCCATCCATCCATCCATCCATCCATCCACCCATCCACCCATCCATCCATCCATCATCCACCCACCCATCCATCCATCCATCCATCCATCCATCCATCCATCCATCCATCCATCCATCCATCCATCCATCCATCCATCCATCCATCATCCATCCATCCATCCATCATTCATCCATCCATCCATCATCCATCCATCCATCCATCCATCCATCCATCCATCCATCCATCCATCCATCCATCCATCCATCATCCATCCATCTATTCATCCATCCATCCATCATCCACCCATCCACCCATCCATCCATCCATCCATCCATTCATTCATTCATCCATCCGTCCATCCATCCACCCATCCATCCATCCATCCATCCATCCATCCATCCATCCATCCATCCATCCACCCAACCATCCATCCACCCATCCATCCATCCATCCATCCACCCAACCATCCATCCACCCATCCATCCATCCATCCATCCATCCACCCATCCATCCATCCATCCATCCATCCATCCACCCATCAATCCATCCACCCACCCACCCACCCACCCATTCACCCACCCATTCACCCACCCATTCACCCACCCATTCACCCACCCATTCATCCATCCAGGCCCAGGCCAGCCGAGAGACATAGTCCCTCCAGCGTGTCCTAGTTCTACCCCGAGGCCTCCTCCAGGTGGGACATGCCTGGAACACCTCCCCAGGGAGGCGTCCCAAAGGCATCCAGAACAGATGTCCAAGACACCTCAACTGACTCCTCTCAATGTGGAGAAATAGTGGCTCTACTCCGAGCTCCTCACCTGATCTCTAAGGGTGCGTCCAGCCACCCTGCAGAGGAAACTCATTTCAGCTGCTTGTATCCGGGATCTCGCTCTTTCGGTCATGACCCAAAGCTCATGAGAAAGCTAATCATTCGGTGTTATTACGCTGCAGATGTTGTACAGGTGAGCTCAGGTAACTCACTGCTTCATGCTGCTTTGTGTTGTCCAGTGTTCGTCCTTCCAGGTCTGCAGGGAGAAACAGGAAGTCGAGGTCCTGCAGCTGCATGCACCTGTTCACAGGTTCAAACCTCCCAGAGACTGAAGGACAGAGTCCAGACGGTCAGTGGGATTATTACTACAGAGTGTTCATAGTTCAGCTTTGTTATTGTAGAAAACATATTGGTGGTGAAAACAATCAGATTCTTTACTCAAGTAGTTTCCTGAGGAGTAGTTTTGAAATACTCTTATAGTTTTTGAGCTGCTTCATGTTTCTGCTCCACTAATTTCCCTGACAGCTGCTGCTTTCAGGTACTTTTCAGATTAAACAGATTAAAGACTCATAAGATTTTAGCTAGTTTGGTTATTTTTTAAGCCATTTTTGGACAATTTTCAAGTCATTTCAGACAATTTTAAGTTATTTTTGGAGCCATTTGTGAACATTTTTAAGTCATTTGTTGTTATGACCCAGTCTCTAGGGGTCGCTGAGTGCAACAAAATAAAACCAGATCTTATTGGTTTGGTGAAGCAGTTTATTGTTTAGTGACAAAATTAACACAAAACGTGATACACAAAGTAACAGAGCTGGTGGGTGTTGCTAAAATCGAAGAACCAAATAAGACCAAACGAAGGCAGACAGAGTTACGGAAAACTTACTAAGACTAAATAACAAAGCAGCTAAACTCCATAGACAAATTTAAACACAACAGCAACACCACACCAGACAGACATAACTAGCGAGTGCACAAAACTGACTAAACATAAACTGGTGCCTCTAAATACACGTTACAAAATGGACGTAAGGCACGAATCACCACTACTAAACAGTGGCTACGAAACACTCAGTATCATTAGCATCTTATACACACAGAAAACGCTAACGTTCTCACTCATTTAATGCAGCGGCTAATAGAGGCCGAACGTCTTCACCAAGATACGAATGCCTTCCCAAGAATTAGCAAACTGCCGAAGGAACCAAACACGCAGAATCACACAAAGAGGCACCAGGGCGAACTGGTCTTGTTAAATCCCAACCGCCCAGACTGAGTTTGATTGAGGATTTACACAGCCAGGTGTGATGATGGCTGCAGCTGATTGGTTGATGGTGGAGGGAACCGAGTGGTGGCCCATTGGGAAGAGTCAGGAGGCGAGGACAACAAAGTGCAGGTCTTCAGCTCCTGGTTCATCAGCTGAGAGGACGGGCAGCTTGGAGCAGGCTCCCGACCCAGCCACGACTAGGATCACACAGGCCAACTCCGCAACATCATGGCTTCAAAAGTCCTCCACAGAAATGAAACAGCACACTGACACCAGTGGCCGTAACATTTGTGGGCATTCTGGACATTTTTTCCCCAATTTTGGACCAAACTATCAAACTAAAATGACCTGAGACTGACCTGGTGATCCCCCTCTACATTCAGTGGCTGAGTTTTTACAAAGTCAGACTCATGTTGGAAAAAAACCTGCAAATGAACCACCGATATGCGCTGGATTGTCCTTGTCTCATTGAATTTTTAAAACAGTGAATGGGTAATCCAGCCGGCTGTTGATTTACTTACCTGTAGCCGAGTTAACAGGTGTGTTCGACACCTGAACAGCTCCCTCTTGTGGAGAATCTGTAGTCTGGTGGGGCTCTTGTGAGCACTTCACGATGTTCACTGCGTAAAACACCTTATTTTTCTGCAGGTCTTCATCGCAGACGGTGAGAAGGAGATGAGAAGGCTTCGGTCGGAGAACGTGATGGTTCTGCGAACAGACAGAAAAGCTCTTTACATTTACGCCGAATCCCAGTGGATCAATGTGCTGGTAACTAATGATGGAGACACATAGGATGGAAACGCCATAAAAAACAATTAAAACACACAGCTGCTCAAAATGGGTCTGTGAGTGTGTGTGACCGTATTTGACAGAGATCTTTACATTTTCCTGTTATTTTTTTGAACATTTGATGTACAAAAATCACTATTGCGATTTATAAAACAAACCCCTAAGTAGCAAAACAGGTAAAAACAAATCTATTTTTATTATTTTTAATCATCTTCTCCTTCTTCTCTTTCTGTCAGGAGGACCCCCGACACTGAGCCCACTCTGCTCAGACTGGAGACACCTTTAATCCATCACATCAGACTGTGTGCAACATTTTATTGTATTTACAGAGTCCTAACTGATGATTTATGTGCGTGCATGTGCAGCCTTTCATTGCATTAAACAATCCTTATTTGTAAGACGCTTGGATGAACCTTCACTTCACTTGTTTTACGCCGTAAATCGACGACATCTCTTCACTGTATTGCCCTGTAGATGCTGCTGCAGTGATCCAGCTCCTACAAAGAGATCAATAAAAATCTGATTACTGTCTCTTACCTTGATATCAGAACTGACTACATTCGATACTTGCAGTTTGTTTTATATTAGGAGGTTTACATATTCGCCTCTGAGTCCAAGCAGAATGAAACAAGGCAGTTTGTAGATGAACATAAAGACTCTGCAGGTAAAATGAATAAACAGTAGGTGTGCTGCAGTTCTAAACAAAGACAACCATAGCAACACAAACAGCCTCTCTGTGTATGTCAGCTTTTTCATACAACCCAAACAGAGCATACAAGTACAGCAAGAATCATGAGTTTATTGACAAAAAAAATCATCTATTTAAATGCTGTCAATTAGCTGTTCATGTTGAGGTTTGGGCTTATCGGAATTTAAAAAACCCAGATGATCCATTAATTGCAAAAATAACCAGCAGGTTAATCCACAATGCAAGTAGTGTAGACATGACTAAAACTGTTAAACATGAGCGTTACCTAGACCAACTGCAACAGCACAATTCTTACAGAGTATCATGTAATATTTAGCATACAGTTATTTTGTGTATCCTGTAGTCAGTCTGCATTTCTTTGTGGGATATTTGAATTTCTTTATCATTTTGTACCAACATAAATTAATTTAAAGAGTATCAATAACTTACTATTAACACTCCTAAGTATCAATAACGTGGATATTAATGTTCTAAAGTGTCATGAACCTAGATATGAACTCACCAAAGTATCAATAGCATTGATATTACTGTCCCTAACTATCAATAGCATGAATATTGATGTTGTAAAGTATCATCAAAATGGATATTAACTCAACAAAGTATCAACAGCATGGATATTGACATTATTTTGAAGCCAGGAGTTTGCAGTTCCTGGTCGCCATCTTGGATTAGTTATGAAGTCAGGTAACTGTTATTCATACAGAGCATTTATTTATAGAGCACATTTAAAACAACAGCTACTGAGCCAAAATGATATAAAATACATAAAATGTATTATAATATGATGGAAAATAAAAATTGTATTACATATTATAATGTGTGATTTAATACGTAAGAAGGAACAGGGACTAGGCTATACCAAAATGGCGACTCATGCATCCCTTCTTGACCTTTAGCTTAGCTTAAACTTGACAAATTAAATACTCGTCATAGTCATACTATTTATGTTACAAAAACACACAAAATGGTCGAGAGATGCAATAAGGTGGAAGAGATTCAAAAGGACCCTGAAGAAATCAAAGAGGAAGTAAATGAATGCAGGAAGACATAAAATGACCACCACAAAACACAAAATGGCCCAAAACAGATTCAAAATGATCACCAAAAGCAGAAGATGACTACAAGAGGCTGTAAAAAATGCAAGGAGACGGAAAATGACAACAAAAAGGCTCAAAACAACTAAAAAAAGACAAAAGAACTACAACATGACGCCATATTTCTACCGGATGTTGCCTCCATGATCCGCCATCTTGTCTGCGGAGCTGAAGGCAGGGGGCGCCATCACAAACTCGGTGTAAACACAGCAACGGAGGAAACGGAGGAAGTCTCCACCTGCCAGCACCTGTACGAGCGTCAGGTGAATCTGCAGGTGGATGAGACTGTTTATTTTAGCGGCGAATTTTTTTTTAATAGTAAACGTTGCCGCGGGCGCCATTTTGTTTCTTAACGTTCGTCACTACGTCATTGGAGATGTGGATTAAACTTCAGAGCGCTCCGCCGAGGCTGATTTTTATCTGCTGATTTCACTTCAAATCAAACGGGTGAGTCCATTTTATGTCTAAAGCAGCCGTTTGTTGGTTGGTAGTTTTGATTTTAGTGCAGTTTAGGGTTGTTTTATCGGCAGGGAGATGCTGGTTCAAGCTAGTTCGTCACTGGGCGCCATGTTGGGCGGAAATCAAAATGGTTCAGTTGGTTTGAATCAGTCTGTTTAATTTAGTCTGTTGTTTTTGCGTCTCTGTGGTGGTTTAATCTCCCAAACAGTAAAGGAGAGACATGAGGCTGCGAGGCTGAATGGACAGATTTAAAAACTATACATTAATTAGTGTAGTTTAACCTACTTAAATCAACTTGGACACATGAATATGCCGTACATGTAATTATACACATGGAGGCCAGTGCATAGAGCTAAATTCAGTACGAGCTGCTCTACTGAAGATGTCTTTATCGCCTAATACAGTTAAATTAAATTAACGCTGTCTCTTAGCTCAAGAACTTGTTTTTAAGTTTTCTTCAGTATGAAAGTAATTCAAAAGTACTTGAGAGTACGTTAAATGGTAAACACCAAAGACAAACCGTTAATTTCTAATTCGGCATATTTAATTTTCCTAAATATAAACAAGTAAAAGCTGAAAACCATCATAACCCACTAACTGTATTGATGTATTTCAGCCTCTAGTAATTAAAAACAAAAGAGTAGACTCATTTTAGAATGATCAGGTGGTTTCTAGGCTCTTATCGTGCGATTTTTCAATGAAGTCTTCGCAAAATATGAATATTTTCTTGTTTTTATGCATTTATGGAAGTCAAAGTGAGTGACCTGAAGTCTCTAAAGCTGCCGCAATGAGTTAAGTTAATCGGCATTTTTTTTGGTGGGTAATTTCTAAGGATGTAACGCTCTGACTCCAGCTTCTTAATGTGAATTTTTTCTGGTTTCTTTCCAGAAATCCTAGTTCTGCAGGGCTTTAATCAACCGTGGACCATGTTGGAGGACTGAACATAGACTCTTTAACCTGTTGACTGGTCTTAGTGATTCTACCTGCAGACTATCAGTCTTAATCAATTATAAACCAACATAAACAGCAAATTAAATCACTGTGACCTGGTTATTCTCTACTGAAATGAGCAATCAGTTGGTGATTTCATGTGTTTTTGTGGTGATTTTAAAACACTTCATCATGGAGTCGTGTCTCCTCTGACTGGTTTTGTGCCTTATTGGTGATTTTTAGCCCGTTGGTGGTAGTTTTTTGGTGTTCATTCAGTCTTTTTATGGTGAATTTGTATGTTTTCGTTGGGTTTTTGCTGCTTTTTGAGGTCATTTTGCCTCTCTTGTGGGGATTTTGCATTTAGTTTTGGTGATTTTACGCCACCTCTGAGTAAACATTCAGTTAAATAAGTTAGACCTAGCAGTTGTAGCGCTTGTTTCCTTATGAATATTATTCATTTTCCATATTTCTGCCTGTTCACAGCTTTAAGTGACAGTTAATTTACTTAAATCATCTGGAACAGCTCACCAATATTGCATTCACGACTTGGAATCTTTAATTTATAATTGTGCAGATGATGGAGCCCACGGCATAAGTTTAACCTCAACACCTGAGCAAATTATTAAGTTTAATACTTTATTATTCAATATTAATGGAATTCCTCAACTAATATATTCATTTTACTGAGGCCTGTTCCACGTTTTTACATATCTTAACCCATAAATGCACGTGGATCAAACATGGAGTCTGACAGGAGCCTTTAGTTTGTTTACATATTTGTAATTTGGAACAATATAGTTTCACTAACCACGGCTGTGTTTCAAAAAGTTCTCGGCCTCACCTGGAAACAAGGGTTTTAAGTCCTGTTTTGGGGCATAACTGTAAAGTTTAAAGCCTTTTATTACTGTCCACACAAACAAAACATGTCAGTTCTTTGTTGGTGATCCCTTTAGAAAATCAGAAGGTTAGAGGGAAACAGTTTACAGATTCTGAGAACTCAAACCTACAGTCTGACGTTGTACCTCTCAGCGTCTCGACACTCGTCCTCCAGATGTTCCTGGTTCCACAAACTTTTCAATCAGACTCGATCTTTGTAAAAACTCCACTCAGGTTTGACTCATTTCTCTCCTTTATTTTAAATGCAACAGCAGTTTTGACACCATTAACAGCCATGTGCTCTGCCGGTGTCCTTGAGCAAGACATTTGAAGACGTTGACCAGTTTCAGGCTGTACGTTGCTCTTGAGCATCACTGAAATCCACCATGATGAGTGTTTTCCTGCAGGGCGGTGGGCAGAGGAAGGACTTCCCTCAGGCGAATCATCCTCCAACAGTATCACAGAACGGATTTGATGTTCAAACTAACTGAAACCATCTTCTAACCATAATTACACATTAGAAATGAACCTTCAAAAACAGATATGATTGCACTTAAAACAAATCTAAACTGGGGCAGTAATGTGACATTTTTGGCATCTGTGCTGTTGCACCGCAGTCATGCAGAGAATTTAAATCCAGGGAGATAAAAACAGGAAGGTAGAAACAGACCGAGGTTCAGCTGCACTTAAAATATATTCATATAAAACAATTATGATCAGAAAATGTATGTAGAAAACCTTTAATCAACTGATGTGGACTCAGTTGTTTCCTCTCTAAGTGTGAAGGATGCTTTAACGGAGCAGCAGACTAACTAGTTCACTGACTGGGATCATCCAGCTGGTTTTCTAATCTAACGGACTCAATCAGTCCTGGATGAGTTTATGCACTGACTAACACGCTAACTAGAAAGTTAATTCACAGAGACTCGGGTTGTATCCATTAGGCTTCGTTCTTTATGCTTTTAAATCTGCCTCCTGGCACCAGCTCATGCTTTTAAGGAGAGCTCTTGATTTTTTTATCGTGGGGAATTTAGCACTTAGTGAGAAACACCCATTAGTATTTTCCTACATCACCACTGTGTCCAAACAGCTGTCAAAAACCCCACATGTTTTCAGTTTATCACAATAAAACCAGTAAGTATGAACATGTGAGAAGCTCCAACCTTTTGCCATGTTGCTAACCAGTTTTCTGTTTGTCACACTTCACAGAACATTTCAGCTTCATGTGTCGAGTAAAATGTGGCTGAATAGTTCATAGTTTTGTTTGCCAGGACAGCTTGTTGTGGAAAATCACAGTGAACTAGGCAGAAGTTTTAAAGTTACAACAGCAAATAGTGTTTCTGATTACGGAGGTGAAGTATAGAAAACCAGAGCGGGACATAAACAGACCCATGTAGCAGACAGAATCCAATCCAGTCTATTTGATACTACAAGCAGAGGTACAAGGCAGTGCTCCTCTAATACAAGTTGTCATGACTTTCAGACTCTCTAGCCGTGTTTCCATAGATGTACTTTATGCACATTTTGAAGTATCGCATCAGAAAAGGTTAATGAGCTTCTTTTTCTTGATCAGCTGTTTCTTTCGTTACCTTGGTGACGGCATTAAACATGGCCGACAGCAGCTGAAGGAATAATTAGTATTTGACCAACTGAAAACAGTTCTCAGACTCAGATTTCTTTCTCCTCCTGAGGTTTTTTTAGCAGTTGGTAAACAGCTGGTTTCATTTCAGCCTCTCACTGCAGCCACATCGCTGACAGCTTCCTGGCGACACTCTGCCGCAGAGTTTATTTGTTCTAAGGCAGTTAAAGGAAACAGGCCAAATCTGCATTTTAAAATTCTCCTCACGGTTAGATGGAAACACACGGCTGGTGTTCTCATAATGTGAAATGAAGACCTAAACATACGTCCTCTCGACTGACAGCTGTTTAATTCTGTTGCTCTGAGATGTGATGGTGTTTTGTTGTCGTTTGTCGGCCCCTCCTAGATTTGCTCCAGATCAGGTTTTTCTGGCTACAGGAACTGACAAAGATGGTAGTTTAATTTTAAACTTCAAAATGTCATAACTGGGCAAGTGTTTCTGGAGGGTCTCATGTTCCTACACACCTGTGAGCAGTTTGAGCGTTTTGGTTTTCAGGCACTTGTTCCCACTGACGTCCCTACAGACACTGAGTGGACACTCGGCCTCAACAACTAACTAGTAAAGTGACCGACCAGCCGTTACAATGACAAACACGTGACTGATTTATTAACTAGAAAAATGACAATCGCCTTCTTTCACACAGCTGATCAATCACTCTCCTGACTGACTGTGAAGCTGAACAAGGTGGTTAATCAAGTCTGTCGCTGAAATGTGACGACCAACCGAAGGCTGAGCTCAGATTAAAGGAGCTTCTAGTTGAAATCCAGAGAATTCAAACCTGAAATTCATATTTAAATCTGGACAGCTGGAAGTGCAAGACGTGTCCTGACGGCCTCCAAGAAGCTTCATAAAGTGATGGGAAGACATGAGCAGGTGTAAAGTCCCCTCTAGTGTAATAATACTACGTGATGCATTTGAAATCTAAATTTTTGAATGCCTGTAATCTGAGCACAGACTTACCGACTGAATCTCTGATTTATTACAAGCATTTGTTCAATCTGTTTGCATTCAAACATTAAATCCTACCAACCAATCAGCCATGAAGCGCTACCTTTAAAGAAATACCATCAGATAGAATGATCCAAACAAAAACTCAGGAAAGAGCCGTTTGCTAGTTTGGCAACTCAGATTAGAGATTTTGAGAATACACACCCAGTCCAGCTCATTCTCTTCTGACACCTCTTAAAATTTAAAATAATTATAATAACAATATCTTTCCAGTATTAAATAATCTTATATAAAAACACACACAAAAAAAGTTTGAAATAAATGGCGATGCTCCCTCCCCCTCCCGCCCCCCAGGTTCACAACATACACTTCTATACACATCATCCACTTTCACATCTCTTGTTCCTTCCATGTTCCCTCCTTCCCTTGATCGGCAGCGATTCTTCCATTGCTCCATGCAGTACCTGTTAGTTTGCAGCAAAGTGTCTCTGTTGCCGTCGTCATTCAAGTCTTGTCTTTTGTATATTTCAATGCAAAGCTGCACAGACATTGTGAAAAAAGCTTGATAGGTGATTTTTCTGGCTTGCTTGTATACAGATATATATATACATATATATATTTTTACTCATGTCACTGGATTAAACATGTATTGGTAATGATAGTAATAATGAGGTTAATATCAACAATCATAATCTGAGAGTAAGAGTAGGAAACACGGCTTGCTACTTGCTCGGAATCCAGGATGGTTTAGGATGAGGAGAGACGGACAAGTCAAGACAGACACTGATTATTTCTTCTCTGCAGGAACGATAAGACCTCATTGGTCAGTTCAGTTGTTTAGGCTCCACCCAGTGTCTCTGCTTCACCACTCACTGGTCAGTTTGGTGCTTTGGTCCCGTTTAGGAGGAGCGGGAGGCGGGCCTCGCCGCAGCGTTGCATAGCCTGAGATGTTGGCATGTTTGGCGGACTGGGAGTGCGTGTGGTGGCGGGACAGAGTTTGGGAGTGTCCTCGGACGCCATGCTGCTGCTGCTGCAGGAGCTCCGGGGGAGGAGGCGGGAGGAGCGCCATGTCATCCATGGTGCCCACTGGCTCCATCTTAGAGGAGGTGATGAGGTGGGAGGAGGTGAGCGAGCCATGGCGAGATACCGACTTCCTCTTCAGAGTACGGTTGAGGTCTTCCAGGAAGTGAGGCTTCAGCGCCAGGGAGACTGGTCCGGCTGATTTGGGGGAGGTGGGGGGGACGGGGGAGGAGGAGGAGGAGTAGGAGGTCAGGGAAGGAGGCGGAGTCTGAGACAGCGGCGGCGGCGAGAGAGGCATCGAAGTCGTGTTGTCATATTGGCCGGTGTTGCTGGTCCGCCGGCTCAGTGTGGGAGGAGCCATCGCTCCCTTCTTCAGCGAGCCTTGTTTCCATGACGACGACGACAAAGAGGAGGCTGGCTGCTGCTGAGGCGGCTGCATCTGAGGCTGGGGGTTCACCACGGCAACCTTCGGGGGGTGATGGAACTCTGACGGGTGAGGAGGGGGAGGGAAGAGCTCAGAGTCACTGGGGGGAGGAGGGAAGTAGTCAGGTGAGGAGTCCAGGTGAGGAGGCTGGGAGGGGGGAGGGGGGGGAGGAGGGGAGGGGAAGTCTGGCTGGTGGTGCTGCCCGGTCTGAAGCCCCTGCAGAGCCAATGGGAGATTCGCCAGGTTCAGCTTCCCCGGCTTCGGCAGTGGAGCAGGAAGTGAAGAGTCTTTCGAAGGAGAGCCGGTGGCTGAGGAGGAGCTGGAGGAGGTGCCGGTCTGAGGAGCCTGGCCAAACTTACTGACCAGACTCTCCACCTTCTTGGGCCTCTCCTCCTGGCCCTCCCGGATAGAGGAGGCTCTCTGGGGGGTCGGTGGAGGCCCCCTCTTGGTGGATCCTGTGGATGAGGTGGAAGGCGACTTCTTTACGGGGGAGCCCGTCTTGGAGGAGGGAGGAGGAGGGAAGTCTCCCAGGGAGCTGTCAGGAGGCGGTGGAGGAAACTCTGGTGACTGAGGAGCTACTACACCTCCTGGCTGCCACTTTGGTTTGGCTTTAACTGCCGGAGGAGACTGAGGAGCCGAGAACTTAGATCCTTCCATGGAGTTGGAGGCGGACAGAGAGGAAGGGGAGGAGTTTCCTGGGAACTGATTGACAATCTGTTTGACCAATGAGGAGGTAGCAGCCGCAATGGAGACTGAGGAGGAGGAGGAGGAGGAAGGAGAGATGGCAAGGTTTTTAGAGGACAAGCTGTGTTGCTTTGGCAGAGTGGGAGGAGGCTGATTGGGGGAGTGTCCTGTAGAGAAACTCTGCTGCTTTTTAAATGGACCGTGTCCAATCTGAGGCTGTGTGGGGGAGACGGGTGAGAGGGCGAGTGGAAGGGAGGAAGGACCTGAAGGTTTGGGAGCAGTTTGAGGAGGAAACCCACCAGTGAAGGTTTTAGGAGGTGCAGGAGGAGGAGGAGCATTGGGGGACAGAGGCCGGAGAACCTGCAGGGAGGTTGGAGGAGAAAGCTCCGCTCCAGGTGGAGGAGGAGGAGATTTATCGTCAGCCACTGCTGGGCTGAAGTCATACACCATGTTGGGAAACTTCTGTGACAGGAACTGCTGGAGGCCGGCGTTGGAGAGCTGAGGGCAGGAGTCGGGCTCCGGAGGGGGAGGAGGTGGCAGCCCATTGGCCTCCAGGCTCTCAGGTGGAGGAGGAGGCAGGTAAGAGGGTTCCTGCATGTCCTCCTCCAGAGGGGGTGGAGGGGGGAGAGCTGAGGGACTGGATGGACCAAACTTTAATGCTGCCATGGCTGAACCTGGAGCTGGTACTGTGAGTGGAGGAGGTGGAGGGGGAGATGGTGGGAGAGGAGGGGAGGTGCTGTAGGCAGCTGGGAGGGTGTTGTAGTTGGGGAGAGGGGTGGTACCGGCCTGCTGGGTCCTGGACTGGTTCTGGCTCTGCAGGCGGGCCAGTGTGCTGTATTTAACATAAGAGGAAGGAGGCGCCGACTGATGGGCCACACTGGCAAGAGCGGGCGGAGGTGGAGGAGGAGGAGGTGAAGGAGGTGATGGAGAGGAGTCATCAGATGGGAGGAGGCCGTCGGTGTAGCTGCTCCTGGAGGGGGGGGTCTGAGCCATCGGCTGGGGGGAGAGGTTGGGTATCTGGACCGGGATGGGCCTACTGATAGGGTCGATCCTCATCATCTGCACAGACGAGGAGACGAAGTTAGAACAAACAACAAACAACAAACGACCACGTTCATGTTTCTGAAAACTAAACGGTCCAAAACAAGATGCAAGAAAACAAACAGCAAACCAGTTCAGTCTGAAACAGAACCCTGAGGTCAGGTAAGACGGGAGTTCTTTGGTCTCTTTATTCACACAGAAATCCAGTCTGCTAGGTGGCCATGCAATCCTCAGGTTAGTTAAAAGTGATAACGACACTTCAGTCAATCGTGTTTCATGTTTCGTAGCACAATAAACATACAAACATTCCTGTAAACTGCTCAGATGCTGCTGAAGCCTGTAGCCTGAACTGTTGCTCATTATAAGAAAAAGTTACAGCGGGGAAAATAAGTATTGAACACGTCAACATTTCTCTCAAAAAACATATTTCTAATCGAGCTATTGACATGAAATTTTCACCAGATGTCGGCATCAACCCAAGTAATGCACACATACAAAGAAATCCAAACATTTATGTCCATAAATTAAGTTATGTGTAATAAAGTGAAATGGCACAGGGAATAAGTATTGAACACGCGTACTGAAATTTATTTAATACTTAGTGCAAAAACCTTTGTTGGTGATTACAGCCTCAAGACGCCTCCTGTATGGAGAAACCAGTCGAATACATTGCTCAGGTGTGATTTTGGCCCATTCATCCACACAAACTGCCTTCAAATCTTCAAGGTTCCGGGGGTCTCTTCTGTGAACCCGGATCTTCAGTTCTTTCCAAAGATTTTCAATTGGATTCAAGTCTGGTGATTGACTGGGCCATTCTAGCAGCTTTATTTTCTTTTTCTTCAACCAGTTGAGTGTTACCTTGGCTGTGTGCTTGGGATCGTTGTCTTGCTGAAAGATCCACCCTCCTTTCATCTTCAGCAGCCTGGCAGATGACAGCAGATTCTGATCAAGAATGTCTCGATACTTTTCTCCAGTCATTATTCCTTCAATGATATGAAGTCTACCAGTACCACATGCTGAAAAACAGCCCCACGCCATGATGCTCCCACCTCCAAACTTGACTGTTGGTATGGTGTTTTGGGGGTGATGTGCAGTGCCATTTTTCCTCCAAACATGTTGTGTCTTATGACATCCGAAGAGTTCAATTTTGGTCTCATCTGACCAGAGTATGTTCTCCCAGAATGTCATGGGTTTATCCAAATGTTGTGTCGCAAACTCCAAACGAGCTTCAACATGCTTCCTCTTCAAAAATGGAGTCTTGCGTGGTGTGCGTGCATGGAGGCCATGGCGGTTGAGTGCATTACTTATTGTTTTCTTTGAAACAACGGTACCTGCTGATTCCAGGTCTTTCTGAAGCTCTCCACGAGTGGTCCTGGGCTGTTGGAGAACCCTTCTGATGATTGTTTTGACTCCTCTGTCTGAAATCTTGCGAGGAGCACCTGGCCGTGGCTGGTTTATGGTAATGCCGTGTTCTTTCCACTTCCGGATGATGGCCCCAATGGTACTCACTGGAACTTTCAGAAGTTTAGAAATGCGCCTGTAACCAATGCCTTCAGTGTGTTTTGCAACAATAAGGCTGCGTAGGTCTTTGGACAGCTCTTTGCTTTTACCCATCATGCAATGCTTCTTGTCTAACACCTTGCTGGTGAGAAACCTTTTTAAAAGGCATTAATCAGGACTAAACCAGCTGATATTACTTTGCACTAATAGGGGACAGGTTAACCTTCTAAATACTGACAAACTCCAGCTGCTTTCTTGGCTTTCCAGACCTTTTTACCCCTCCTTTTCTTCATGTGTTCAATACTTATTCCCTGTGCCATTTCACTTTATTACACATAACTTAATTTATGGACATAAATGTTTGGATTTCTTTGTATGTGTGCATTACTTGGGTTGATGCCGACATCTGGTGAAAATTTCATGTCAATAGCTCGATTAGAAATATGTTTTTTGAGAGAAATGTTGACGTGTTCAATACTTATTTTCCCCGCTGTACCTTCACTTTTATATGAATACATTCAGAGTTAAAGTCTCTTGAAGTACGTAGCGGTTGGTCGGAATTTCTTGCTCTATTTTTAAAATTCATGTTACTTTTTCCACCATTTCTGAGCCTCATAACTTCATCAGTGCGGCAGATAAACACATGAAAGAATGATCCTGGTATCAAATGCAGGTCAAAACGATCCTTTAATCGTCTGTAACTTGTACTAATCCACGACCAATCACACAAAGTTTACCCAAAATGCAGTTTTTAAAGTTTCCTCTGGTTAATTGTTTTTATGACTCTGTGTTCAAACTATGATACATCCCATAATGTTGATGCTCAAAGCTGGATACAGAGAAAACGAACAGAAACCAGGTGTAGTTTTAGCTGCAGGAGGTTGTTGCTTCGCCTCCTGAGACAATCAAACAGAGCATTTTGAGGTTTTACTCCTCCGGTGTTGGACAGATTATTGACTGATGTCTTCACACTGCTGCTCTCATTGTTCCAACATATCAATCAGTAGCTGCTTTAAACCTCTTTCAGTTTAGCTGTTATGTCTTTAGTATTATCTGTGATGCTTTGTAAGGACTAACATCCCCAATTAAACTGGTTTTTAATGGTATCAGATGTGTTTTGTACAATATATGAAGGCAGTTTGTTAATAAAGTGCATTTAATGTCTTGTAATCTGGTTGCAAACTGTGTCAGTCCAACTAGTTGCAGGTTAAACTGTAATTTATCAAACGTTTGCTGGTTAGATCAAACGTCACACCACGAGGTTAGAGAGAAAATCAACAGTTCGGCTGCAGAAATTTGAAATCGGGGGGGAGAGTTACACAATAATCCGTCATGTGGATAAAACTGAAGGGATGATTTCTTTCTTACCTTCTGATAATCAACAACCAGTTTGCCCTGATTGATTAAATCTGTAAAATCCACTTGCCCTGTCCCGGTGCAGGTATTTACAGGTACTTTCCGAGTTTTAATCTAAATGTATAATCTACCGCAGGATGTTGAAAGGCAGATGACTTCTTGTGTAGCATTTATAATTACCTCATAAATCCATCTGCAGATCAGCAAATAAAACAAAATGTAAACCAAACTGCACGACCCAACACTTCAGACCTGTAGTATCACCAAACCAAGGCTTAAAGTGTTCAAGCTCAGCTGTGTAATGCCATTTTTATTGCCCAAAACTGTTTTTATCGATTTCAAAAGCAGCCAACACTTCAGAAAACGGCCTCAGATTATAGAGATGTATTTAAATCCACATGTCGTCCGTTATTAACTCCATCCAGACTCCTGTAGACATCTGACAGATGACTGTAAATACGCTTTGTCTTTCCCTGCCAGTTAAATTACTGTAACAAAACCAATACAAACTGGTTTAAACTGGGGTCAAACACGACAACTCGGTGTTTTAAAGTCTGCAGCCGAACTGTTAACATGCCTGTTACATCACTTCCTGTCTAACCTCCACTTCCTCCTCCTCCTGCACAGAGAGGAACCGGCATACGGCCCTTCACCTTTGACCGCTGGCAGGAAAGCAGAGGGGAAACATGGGAAATGTAGTCCACGGGGATGTAAAAGGAAAGGGCTGCGCGTTCCCGTGTGCGTGTTCTCACCTCTCCTTGCGTTCCTCTCCTCCAGGCGTCGGAGAAAATGGAGCTGACGACACTCTGTGAGCGGGTGTGGCCTGATGATGTCATCTCTGACACGCCGCTGTCCGACTGGCTGGAGTGGTTGGACTGAGACTCTGCAGGGCGAAGACAATTACAGGTAAGCTCTGTTTGGCTTTGAAACTGGAAATGACGCTTACTGTGGAAGGGTTTTGGCCAGACGACTGCATTTCCATCTATTTGTCGCTACACTCCTTTGGTCAAGTTAAATGTAGTCTGTCAGCTCTCGTTACGACGTCGCTTCAACCACACCAACACTGTTGTTCACGATCTGATTTCTACCTCCGATGGTCTAATAATAACTTCTCTTATTGTGCATAGACCCTGACAGAGAATCACCAAAGCTGACAGACCTGGAAGGCTGGATGAGCTGGATCCTGACTTGATGGAGGAAGAAGAAAGGGAAGACCAGTCGTAGGCCGCCTCCGACCTCCTCATCGCCTCCTGGAAGTTGATGTAGAGCTGCTTCCCGTACTGAGGGGCAGATGAAAGGTTTGTAAGATGTCACTACAGGAGAAAGACAACTTAAAGGACCCTCACGTAAGCTAAATAATACACTGCTGTGGGAATGTATTCTAGCCCCCTTTGAGGACCTGTTCTACCTGCTCGCTTTACTTTTTTAATGGGGAACTGAAGCCATTATATCCGATAATGTTCTTCTTAAATGCAACCGACGACTAAAATCAGATTTTCTACTTCACAGAACGCAGGAGCTTCTGCCTTGATTGGTTAGTTTGGATCAGAACTAGTGAATGGAGTCTGGTGGCAAAGAGGTGAAGCAGAGGCTGACCGATTGGCAGAACAAATACTAGACATTTTCCTTGCTACAGGTGCATGTTTTTTTAATTTAAAAAATATTAATATTAAAAAATGCACGTCTTAGGCCCTGATACAGTCGCTTCTGTCTATCTGTAGTCTGTGGTCTCCAACTGTGTCCCACCACAGCACTATGATTGAATTAGACTCACAGCACTGAAGGGTAAATGTGGAAAAGATCATTAAGCATGTAAATACATTTATTTTAATGGAAGATTTTCAGTTTCCCTGCAAATACATCTCAGTATGTCAGTTATGGCGTTCCACAGGGTTCTGTATTAGGTCCAATATTATTTACTCTGTACATGCTTCCCCTAGGAAACATTATTAGGAAGCACTGCATAAATTTCCATTGTTATGCAGATGATGCCCAGTTATATTTATCTATGAAGCCAAATGAAACTCCAACATGTCTGAAGGACATAAAGGACTGGATGACCTGTAATTTTCTTCATTTAAATTTGGATAAAACTGAGGTTATTGTATTTGGCCCTAAACACCTCAGAAACACTCTGTCTAACCAGATAGTTACCCTAGATGGTTTTGCCTTAGCCTCCAGTTCTACTGTAAAAACCTTGGAGTTATTTTTGATCAGGATATGTCCTTCAACCTACATATAAAACAAGTCTGCAGGACTGCATTCTTTCATCTACGTAATATTATCAAAATCAGAAATATCTGGTCCCAGAGTGATGCTGAGAAACTAGTCCATGCATTTGTAACCTCCAGGCTGGACTATTGTAATTCTTTATTGTCAGGATGTCCCAGTAACTCTCTTAAAAACCTCCAGCTGATCCAAAATGCTGCAGCCAGAGTTCTGACAGGAGCCAGTAAAAGAGATCATATTTCTTCTGTATTAGCTTCTCTTCATTGGCTCCCTGTAAAATCCAGGATAGAATTTAAAATCCTGCTTCTAACATACAAAACTGTTAATGAACAAGCTCCATCGTATCTTAAAGACCTTATTGCAGGGGTGTCAAACTCAAATACACAGCGGGCCAAATCTGAAAACCTGGACAGAGTCGCGGGCCAACATTATATTATTATAATATAATATAATATGATATATATATATATATATATATATATATATATATATGAATGTTTCCATTTGATGTATTGCACCAGAGTTAGCTTTAAGCTAATTTTCATCTGCAGTCCCTTAGGTCACAATAAAAACATTACAACATTAAAATGTTGCAAAAAGTACATGACACAGTAAAACCAAATATTCTACGCACACACACACAGACAGACGTACACATACTCACACACAAATGCCAATTAAAAGGACATTGCTGGACTAAAATACATGACAGTAAAACATTATACACACACACACTCTTAAAAACACACATGCACACACAGTCACACATGAATAGCAATTAGAAAGACCTTAATGGTCACAGTTCTGTGTGTTCTTGAGCAGGTTTTTTAGTTTGTCTTTAAAACTGCTGATAGAAATGCAGTTCTTAATGTCGTCAGGCAGGGCGTTCCACTGAGTTGTAGCTTTTACAGAAAAAGCTGACTGTCCAAAGGTGGTGCGTCGAAAAGGTATTGAACAGTCAGTGGTGGAAGATATCCTCGTGGATTTTATGGATTGCGCTGAGCGATACTGAATGAACTGTTGCAGCGGAGGAGGAGCCAAACCATTTAAAATTTTAAAAACAAGACACATATTCGAAAATAACTTAAAATTTTCAAAACTCAGAAAATGATGTTTATCTAAAATCCTGTAGTGGTGGTATTGCATAGATTTTTTGTCCAGGATTATATATATATATATATATATATATATAATATTATAATATATATTATAATTATAATTATCAACATTATTATATTGATATATTGGTATTATATATCAAAAAAACTAGCCTTTACAGCAGCCTCACTTTGTGATATGGCTTTTTTGAACATAGTCTGTTGTGAAACCAAACTTCTTTTCATCTCCTCTACTTTCTGGCTCCTTTGACTCATGTCCAGGTCCTTGTACTTGTCCTGGTGTTTCATCGTGTCGTCTAATGTTGTTCTCCGTGGTTATCGCCACGTTGGCTCCACATACTAGACGGGGTTGGTCTGAATAGCAATAGGTGAGCGCCGGATATTCTGGTCCAGTTACTGACAAATATCTGAATATTTGGGTCCTGCGGCCGCGGTGGCCGGGACCGGGGGTGGCGGCGAGGGCGAGGGGGAAGGGGAAGTGTGTTCGTCGGAATCCGACGGCATTAGCGTGGATATCTCCTGCTGGCGGTGGCACAGTAGCAGTGTCCTGGCGGGCCGCTGGTGCAGATGCTAAGTCAGGTGGCGGCGGCGGAGGGGTGGAGGTGGTTGGGTCAGTAGTAGCGTGCGGTTGCTATGACTACTGTCAACAGAGGAGAGGGTGTTTATGGGTCCTGTCCTGATTGACGCGCCGATACAGAACAGAGCATTCTGGGATTTGTAGTATTAGCGATACATGCGCTGTATAATACCGGCGGGCCAGCTTTAGTAGTCATCTGGTATTACCTCGCGGGCCAAATATAATTACACTGCGGGCCAAATTTGGCCCGCGGGCCAGAGTTTGACACCTATGCCTTATTGTATCTTATCATCCCATCAGAGCCCTTCGCTCTGAGACTGCAGGTTTCCAGAAGCAGAGCCTTCAGTTATCAGGCTCCTCTCTTGTGGAATCAGCTCCCAGTTTGGGTTCGGGGGGCAGACACCCTCTCTTCTTTTAAGATTAAGCTTAAAACTTTCCTATTTGACAAGTCTTATAGTTAGGGCTGTTAAAGATCACCTGAGCTGTCCCTAAGTTAAGCTGCCATAGGTTTAGACTGCTGAGGGACTCCCATGATGCACTGGGCTCCTCTCCTCTCCTTTCTGTACTGTCATATATCACCATTACATATCACTAACCTGTTTCCCCCCCGAGGTTCTGTGTCCTGCTTGTTCTCTCCATGGATGTCTCTGGATCTGGAGCTGCTGACCTCACCTCCCATCCCCACCCCAACCTCTCCTGCTATCCCTTCCTCACTCCCAACCCAACCGGTCGAGGCAGATGTCCGCCCTCCCTGAGCCTGGTTCTGTCGGAGGTTTTTCTCTATCCTAGCTGGTTTTTGGTTCCTTCCCACCGCCGCTGATTGCTGCTCAGAGGGAATCCAAAAGCACCTTTGGATTGTTGGGTTTTCTGTTTCCTGTTTTCTGTTCTTGTTACAATGTTTAGCGCTTTGTGACGACTTATGTTGTAAATATGCGCTATATAAATAAAACTGAATTGAATAGTATCCAGTCTCCCTGATAACTAATAATCAGCATCAGCCCTGAATAAAATAATAAGCAGTGCAAGTATTTTGAATACAGCGTTGATATTGACTAAATTACATTTCATGCAGGTGCTTCTGTCAGCTTCTACCTGGTGATGAGCTGAAGACACTGAACTCTCCCTTTAAGCACAGTCGGGGTGAAACGTTGTGTGTTGACGTTTATAAGATTTCAGTTTCGTCCACTAATTATTTTGACAGAAAGGCAGCGTTACTTTGTGCATCTCTGAAACACCACTGCTGCCTTTGATGCTTCATTTAATTATGTTGCGCTCGTCTTAACGGACACCTGATGCGTTCTGAACTTGAGTAAACAGCTCAGAGTTATTCACAGTATGCAGCAGCTGAGTGCCTGAAAGAATTAAGTCAAGTCACTGCTGTTAAATACGGCACATTTAAAACAGCAGGCGTTGACCTGAAGTCCTTTCCAATCGAGAAATGAGATTAATGTCACAAATTTTAATGAATAAATTGAATTATGGCTGATTAGAACCTGAATGTTTTCTAAAATTAAGTGTTATTTTTGCATTTTGTGTATTTTACCAAATATATTCTGTACCGTTTCAACCCTTGTACGCATCAGGTAAATGTTGTGTTTCAGGGAGGACTGGGTGTTACCTTGGCGATACGAATACTGTTGATCCACTGCTGAAGATTTCTGACGTCGTCACAGCAGAGATACTTGATGTACTGCGACTTCTTCTGGATCTGAGGGTGCTGCACACACAAGGACACGCAGTATTACTACAGCATCCGTGTTCAAGACCAGAGGCGTTGTTACTGTTTCTGACCACTAGATGGCAGCAGTACATTACAACACAGCAGTACCTTCAGCACCATGCAGTAGTCTGTAGGAGCCTTGTACTTGCTCTTGTAGTCCTGACCAAGGTAGACGTTAACATGATCCAACTGGAGGAAACACACCAGGTCTCTGGACGCCTGCACAGACACACACACAGTCAATCTCTGGTATCTTTTTCAGGTTCTCTGCATTAAACAGACTCCAGATTCTCCTCTTGTTTGTTTTTTTTTCTCATTGCTCACCTTTGCTTTGCCCTTTGGGACGTAGTAGATACCAGAAGCTCTCAGCAGAAAGTAGCGCTTCTTCCACGACTTCTTTCCGTCCTCCTTGAGCCACAGAACTCCCTCCATCTCGGGGACCGACACCGAGCTTCCACCGAAACACTCCTGACGCACAAACAGAGGCTGAAATTAAAAAAACCTCACAGACTCTCCTAAGTGTAACACGCTTCATCGTCTCTTTGGTCAGATGGATGCAGCAGAAGAAGTGTGTGTGCACAGATATCAACAAGACTTTGAAATGAAAAATTCTGTGTAAAGACGCATTTGAGGAAACTGTGGGAGGCAGTTTTAGCATTTAATAACCGAGTTTCACCACCTGGACTTAAATTAAAGGCAGAAGTATCGTCGTGACTAGCCGGGATTTTGATTCCAGATTTCTGTAATTCAGTTTGAACTGGTCAAAACATTAGCATTAGCATATCATAACATTATATGACTGGTCTGAGTTATTCTAAGGCTATGGTTATTATAAGGATGTTGGTCCAGCAGTTGTAGTAGAAATAATGGCAGCTCTGTGGCAGATCAGGTGGTTAGAAAACAGAAAGAGGTCAACAGGAGGAGTTTAGGGAGACATTTGTGGTTAAATTTACTAGAATATAGGCTTCAGGCTGCTCTGATATGGAGGTGTAACAGCTGCAGTCATAGAATGTTGTAACTAGATATATCTGCAGTCTCACTTCAATGAGTCAAAAATCTAACTCAGAATATCTGAAATTACGTTCTGAGGAGACAGAATTTCAGTTTGAGGTTGTACAACTTCATTCTGACCAGTTCAGACTCTATTTAAGAATCTAAAAAGACCAATTTAGATCTATTAAACTGAATTAAAGATGCCTTAAAGTGTTCAACTGTAGATACTGAAACTGGAATTACAAATAGTCAGAATTCAGCTGCACATATCTACAATGGATTATTGATATTTGGCCCTGATATACATTAAATGTGATTAACTTCTATTGTCCACTAAGGTCCAGATCTTAACGCATTAATAATTACTGTTTTCCAGACTCTGCTTCAGGTTAATCTGTGGCTGCCTTCTAACTTAGCCGCTAGCCGTTAGCGTAGCCATAGCCACTTTGAAAGAGGCTAATTTCCTGGTTCGTGTTTCTTGTTCACTTTTTCTGAGACCACAGAGTGACGACAGACAGGGAAGCAGCTGCGTCACACCTGAAGCTTTTAATTTATCAATAATCGGTCAGTAAAAACACTAATACCAATAAAACGCCTAACCAGTCTGTCCCGAGCTAAAACCATTTGCTATAAGAAGCAGCTGTGTGTAAGAACATAAAACCAACTCACCTCCAACAGAGCCTCTTTGTTCCTCTCAGCCATCTCACACGTCTCCTTCCGCCCCAACAAGTAGTTCTGCAGCAGACATTGATCAGACTGTTTAGTACTATAAGGACACACCTGTACTGTAACCAGGTACCTGCCGTCAGCGTCTCACCTGTGGGTTTTTGAACAGAGCGTACTTCTCAATGCGCTCAGTGAACATGAGGCGGTTCTGGCTGTCTCTGGTCCAGTTCAGCAGGTTCTCCACCAGGTTCTCGTGGTCCTCGAAGATCCGCTCTGCACACAGTCGGAGAAAATCAACATGAATTTGAAAATAGAGGCTGACATTTTAACTTTACATACAGACACTGGGCTTCTTCATCTGGTATTGTGTTCTCTAGTTGGTCTAAAACCTGTTTATTGTTTGATCTTAAAGTATTAGTTTTAGTGTTTCTGGAACTTTTGTCTCTACGTTTTTAATTTCAGTAGTGGAAACGGTTGTATTCAGTATTTGTTCAGTGATAGCTTCAAATGACCACAAAGTGTCGTACTATTTAAAACTAACCAGGCACTAAACACTATTTTTTTCAGCTCACTGCATCACTTGACATGTAATTGTTCATTTTACTTATATTACATTAAAGCAGGAGTTGAAGATTTTACAGGTAAATAAAATAAACAAAATAAAATTTGTTACATTCAAACCAAATTCATTCTGGGGCGGGTCCAGAATTCATTCAATATTTGAATATCCAAATATTTGTTTGTTGTGGTGGTATTCGAATGATAAATTTGATATTCGAATAGTCGCGCACATCGCATCCAGGCGCCACCGAGTGTTGCCAAATACTGCCGAGCGTTGCTGAACCTGTAGCATGCCACCAGGTGTCGCCAAACACTGCCAAGTATTGCATAGCGTTGCTGAGGCTATAGTATGCCGCCGAATGCTGCCGAGTGTTGCCGAGGCTATAGTACACCGCCGAGCGTTGCCGAGCATTGCCAAAGCTATAGTACGCCGCCGAGCGCTGCTGAGGCTATAGTACGCCGCTGAGCGCTGCTGAGGCTATAGTACGCTGCCGAGTGTTGCCGAGCATTTCCAAGGCTATAGTACACCGCCGAGCATTGCCAAGGCTATAGTACGCTGCCGAGCGCTGCTGAGGCTATAGTACACCGCCGAGCGTTGCCGACCATTGCCAAGGCTATAGTACGCTGCCAAGTGTTGCTGAGGCTATAGTACACTGCCGAGTGTTGCCGAGCATTTCCAAGGCTATAGTACACCGCCGAGCGTTGCTGAGGCTATAGTACGCCGCCGAGCGCTGCTGAGGCTATAGTACACTGCCGAGTGCTGCTGAGCGTTGCCGAGCGTTGCTGAGGCTGTAGTATGTCACTGAGTGTTGCCGAGGCTCTAGTACGCCACAGTGGTTCTAGTATACTGACCTGCCAACTCAGGTCCCCGCCCCCCGGGCCGACACCACGGCACGAACCGAATGTTCGAATATTCAGCGATTATTGGATCCGAATATCCGAAGCACAGATATTGCTATTTGGACCAGCCCTAATTATTCACACAAAATTAATTAAGTCCATCAGCTGCAGGTGAATCTCTGAATTTCACAGTATAGAAGAGTTTTAATTCTGGTTTCTGCGGCGACATTCCTGCGCTGCATCGGGTGATGGGGAGCAACGTAGCTTCGAAGATTGAGAATCTACAGCTAATAGGAGTTTGGAGGAAGAACTTGGGAAACATCCAAGATGAGGTTCTGAAACTCTGGATTAAAATATAAGCCTTACAGGAAGAATTACAGTCCAAAAAGAAAGCGATCGATGGCGAAGAGAAACACAGATTAACATTAAAGTGGCTGAAAAAGTAAAGGGATGTTGTCTTTCTGCTCCTGAACAGGTTGGAATTTGTAAAATATTTGCAGTGAGCATTTTACCTTTAACATTTACTCTTTCTAAATCAGAGGATACCAAAACATCAGCACCAGAGACGAATGACCTCCATTGTTCCTGGAGGTGGTCGAATCATTGTGGAGCAGAAAACCGCACATACCAGAAAATCATTTATTTTCTCATACGAGCATCAAAAGTACCCGTCTGTCTGTAAAAAAGGTGGTTTTTCATAAAAAACCTTTGGCAACATGAGTTTTCAAAATGGTTTCCGACATGTAACTCATTCATTTTCACACAGCATCATTTTTTTTTAGATTTACTGGAGTCGGTGTCATTAGCATTAGTCACACGTAAATTAAAAATGGCTGCCATTTTTCAAGATAGTAAACATTGGTGTCATATTATTGTATTTGTTTTAACTTGTTTCTCCAGTTTTTACAATATTAACATTGTTTAATACATTTTTTAGAACTTCAAATTCAATTCTGGCAACAGACACCATCTATGAACCTTTTAAATACAGTAAAATTTAATTAACTTGAAGTGGAACAGCAAATGTCTTTGAACTAAATTAAATTAACAAGACTTATTTAAGCTTTTTGATACTGTTGGGAACATAAAAACGCTTCTTTTATCAGAGTTTGAACTGTCAAGATTTTAATGTAGTTGGACATATGACATATGTTTAAGTTTAGTCCATCCAAAGGGTTGAAAATGATGACACCCTTATACCTCGTACATGTTAAATCACCAAACTGTTACACACTCATGCATATTTAACCAAAAAAATACAAAGCATGCTATTAAGGTGTAAGCTGTTGTGTTAGAACATGCAAATTGGGATTATACTTGCTGAATTCTTTATGTTTTGACACCAAATCAAAGCAAATCGCTCTACAACAGTGGTTCCCAACTGGTGGGTCGGGACCCAAAATTGGGTCGCGAAGCCATTTTTAGGGGGTCGCAGAAGCAAAAAGTAGTGGTATAAAGTCTTTTATTTTAATGGACGTGTTTCTTATGACACAGTTTGCTTTCAGTAGCAGGATATTTGGTGGTGGTGACACCAGTAGTTGCCCAATATTAACCTCTAGATCTGTCTCTGCCAGCTTACTGGAGAAATTTATGCTAAAACGAGCCAAAAATGAACCAAAATGTGCTCAGAATCTGTCAGAATGGGTCAAAATATGCCCAAAACTTGGCAAAAGCATCCAAATATACCAAAATTAGCAAACAATAGGCCAAAATTTTCCTAAGTTGTATCAAAATGCGTTGAGACTACACCCAAATAAACCTTAATCTGTTAACAGGAACAGCAAACTTCAAAAATTTGGGTCGTAACTGTTATTAATAGAGACATAGTGGGTCCTGAGGCTGGACCAGATGAGAACCACTGCTCTACAAGATGATGCTGTGTAATAATAACTGGGGCTGTATATCACAAATGTAAAATGGCCGCCACTTTGAAAATTCATGTGGTGCAGAAGTCCCCCTTCGATAGAGTTTAGTGCTTATTAGACAGGATGAAGGGTTCTTGTGAAATCTGCTGCAGGCCACAGTCTGACAGGACGTCACCCAGCAGGGAGGCTGGTGCTGCTGGTGGGGGTGTACTGGGAGTACTGGGTGTACTGGGGGGAGGCTGTGAATAAGCCACCATTTATTCCCTTCATTAACAGTTTAAACCTTCATGGTGCAGGATTCTGGCCTTCAGCCGAGCTTTTAGGAACACACGAAGCTGTGCTGAGTATAAATGAGGGAAGCTTTAGGTTAGACGGAGCTGCTCCTCTTTTATAAGTCTGCTGCTGCTGCTGCTCACAGAAGCCCTGAAGATGTAGGTTAGATCACACACATCACTGCACCGGACCTACATACACACTCAGCCTGTTTGTCAAAGAGTGTTAAGTGGAGTTGAAGCCTGTAGTACAGTGTGTGCTGAAAACACACAACAAACCCCACAGGGAGGAGAGTGTGTGTGTGAGTGTGTGTGTGTGTGTGTGTGTTCATATCTTTGTGGCTGAATCTCTGCTGTCTGAGTCATTTCTCAGCTCAGTGTTACACGAGTTTAAATCTACACAGAGGTTCTACTACACCTGGTTCTGTGGAGGCGCTGCATCACTGCTAGTTTGTCTTTATTGTCTTATTAAAACTCTAAATTACAGCAGTGAGCTAATATTACTGGATACATTCAACTGATGAAATGAAGATGACTTTTATGATTAAATGATGCTTTAATTTAGCAGTTAGGAAAATGGGTTTTTAAGTGTTTTGGACTACCAGGGTTCTTGCACCATTTTAAAAGTCAAATTTAATGCTTTTAAAGACATTTTTAAGACCTCAACAAATATAATTTAAGACCCAAAAATGTCATAACAATTTCTGCAGTAGAAAATACTCAATTTATTTTATTGTAAATAGAATCAAAGCTCACAGTCGGCATTTTCTTTCTTTTTTAAAATTTTTTTTCCCATTGTGATGCAGAATAGAGCCGACATAACACAAGTTGCATTATGTAAAAACTTCTCGACACAGTCATGAAGAAGTGCAACATGAATTTTTGTAGTTCTGTTCATGCTCTCCTCAAACATGATAGTGTTTGTCTTCTCACTGACGCTTCGTGATGCTCCTTCTTGACGAATGAAGCGATGCCATATTTAGCGATGTATGCCGTTTTATTTTCCCCACAGGTGAACGACTTGGCAAGCTGGGAATCGGGGAACGTGGCAGCAAAGACGCCACTTATGTCTTCATTAGATTTAAATGAACTGTGCCTCACAGCGGTATGGAGTACCCACAGTACCTCTGCCTTGAAATGAAGCTCGTCATAGCCGACTGAGAGGTGGCGTCTGAACTAACGTTCGGTTGGGCTGGAAGCAACGCAGGGATTAGCCTGGTCCCGCTAGCTGCTGCTGCCACATACCGCTGGGGTTTTTCTCCTCTCATGTGCGACTCGACGGCTTTGAGCCCCACAGTCCCTAAAAAAGTCTTTTTGCAGAATTTACATATGGCGTTGTTGTTGTTGTTTTCAGCAGGGGCCAACCACCTCTTAAATAAACCATCTTCCATCCATTTTTCATTAAATTTACACTTCCTCATCTTTCAGCATCTTTCCGCTCACCTCGACAACCGCGAATAGCGACACGTCACTCAGCCCAACGCTGTACCGTATAACATGTATTAATCGCTAAGTCTCCTATTTACTGCACAGTAAGTTAATGAAACAAATACAAACTATTAGAAGTTTTACGGCGGGCCACAGTACTTTCCCATCGGCATTAAATCCACTGTCTGGAAATTTAATACCGACAGCAAATTTAAGACAGTTTAAGACCTTAATTACCTGGATTTTAATTTAAGACATTTTAAGACTTTTTAAGGACCCGCGGGAACCCTGACTACTGGGATATTATTCACATACATGGCTCCTCTTAGCTCTTCATATCCAATCAATCGTCCAGTTACTACCAGCTCATTTTATGATCTTTGTCCGTCTTGATGTAGTTCAACAGGCTGTCAAGCTTTTGTTTAGTGTCATTATGTCGACACACTGGCAGAGTTCAAAGATCTGATCAACAAAACATCTCACTAAAAAGTGCAGTCGTTATTCCTAAGTGGGATTTAGTTTTATTCATCTTTTCATTAGGTCCAAGAACCCAAGCATGAACCGGCAACGACTGAGTGTGAGTCGCTGCTTCATACTCATGTTCTTGAATCTGTAGCTCACAGGGCAAACGGTGTGTTGTGTGGGTTGTGTGTGTTGTGTGTGTTTGTGCTCACCCATCTGCAGCTCGTTGATGGTTTCCACCAGTGACCAGTCTGCACTGTAACCACAATGAGATTTCTCCAGCAAACTGTCCAGAACCTGCAGAACACGAGACGCTGTCAGATTAACACCAATAATAATACGGCTGATGTTAATATTAATACAAGCATAAGTGCTACTACTGATAAATATATTACAGCTGATGCTACAACACAGGTAACTACACACTGCTTCTTCATCATACCTACTGAATGTCTGAAGTCTTACCTGTCTGACCGTCTGTCTCTCGTCCACCATCATCGTCTTTGAGCTTTCATCTGACAAATGGACACGAATCACCAACTGAGGAGGAAGAGAAGCTGATGACTGTCAAACTCTGCTTCTTGAAGACGTCTCTAAACCGTCACGTTTACCACAGATTAAAAGAAGTTAAAAGACACCAAACACTCGGAGCATCAAGTATTTAAGCTGCTTTACTGTCACTTATAAACACTTTCCTGTCTCAACTGAGGCTTCCTGCTACAGTAAAGCAAAGCAGGAGAGTATTGTTACTTTATATATGCAGTAAACTGGGGTTTCATGTAGCAGGTACATTTATTTAACATGGTACAGCATCTTACTAAGCTGTAGCATGAAGCTGTGTCCTGTTGCTATGGTTACCTGTGGTATAAAAGGCCCAATCAAATGGTAAATATAAAGGAAGTGGTGGTTTGCAGTGCTGGAAGAAGTGTTCAGATCTTTTACTGAAGTAAACGCACCAATAATGTAAAAATACTCCGTTACAAGTACAAATCAGTGTTTCAGAGTTTAGTCGCAAAACTTTTTCTTCTCAAAGATACTTCAAAACCAAGTCTGGAACCAGTCACATTGAACATTCCTAAACTAGTTCAACCCAGGTTCAGCTCCAGGTGAAAACCAGGCCTGTAACCAGTTTGGAAACGGTGTTAAATCAGACCTAAACCAAGTATGAAACTAGTCTAAAACAGGTCTAAAACTGTGTCAAAAACTGGACCAGACAAAAGTCTAAACCAGACCTGAACTTGGCCTGAAACCAGTACTGATACCAGGTCAGAAACCAAACCAGTACAACCCAGAATGAAATTCAGGTCAGAACCAGGCTTGTAACCAGTTAGAAGTCCTGAATCAGTTGTAAACCAAGTCTGAAGCCAGTCTTAAACCAGGTCTATTACCCGTCCTAAAAGGGTCCCAGATCAGATCTAAACTATGTCTGAAAGCAGTCTACTAAATCAGGTGTGAAACTAGTCTAAACCAGGTCTGAAACCAGGCCAGAAACCAGTCTTAAAATGGTGCTAAATCAGACCTAAGCAAAGTCTGAAACCAGGTCAATAACCACGTCTGTAACCAGTTTAAAAACAGTCCTAATCCAAGTCTGAAGCTAGTCTGAAACCAGGTTAATTACAAGTCTTAAAAGAGTCCTGAATCTGACCTAGACCATGTCTGAAACCAGTCCACTAAGTGAGGCCTAAATCAAGCGTGAAATTAGTCTAAACAAGGTCTGAAACCAGGCCAGATACTAGTCTAAATCAAACCTAAACCAGGCCAGATACTAGTCTAAATTAAACCTAAACCAGGCCAGATACCAGTCTAAATCAAACCTAAACCAGGCCAGATACTAGTCTAAATCAAACCTAAACCAGGCCAGATACTAGTCTAAATTAAACCTAAACCAGGCCAGATACCAGTCTAAATTAAACCTAAACCAGGCCAGAATCCAGTCAAAGCAGGTCCTAAATCAGTCTTACACCAGGTCTGAAACCAGGTCAAAATCCAGCTCTAAAACCAGGCCAGATACCAGTCTAAATCAAACCTAAACCAGGCCAGATACTAGTCTAAATCAAACCTAAACCAGGCCAGATACTAGTCTAAATTAAACCTAAACCAGGCCAGATACCAGTCTAAATTAAACCTAAACCAGGCCAGAATCCAGTCAAAGCAGGTCCTAAATCAGTCTTACACCAGGTCTGAAACCAGGTCAAAATCCAGCTCTAAAACCAGGCCAGATACCAGTCTAAATCAAACCTAAACCAGGCCAGATACTAGTCTAAATCAAACCTAAACCAGGCCAGATACTAGTCTAAATTAAACCTAAACCAGGCCAGATACCAGTCTAAATTAAACCTAAACCAGGCCAGAATCCAGTCAAAGCAGGTCCTAAATCAGTCCTACACCAGGTCTGAAACCAGGCTAAAATTAGTCCTAGACAAGTCCTAACTAATTCTGAAACCAGGTAGAACCACATCTGATCCCAGGCTAGAAATCAATTTTGAAAGTTCCTAAATCAGACCAAAGTCTAAAGCCAGCCTAAACCATGTACAAAACCAGGTCTGGAGTCAGACCAGAAAAGGTCCTGAGTCAGACCTAAACCAGGTTTTAGTCCTCGGACAAAAACCAGACCAGAATGCAGTCTGAAAAATGAAACTAGTAAATCTGACCTAAGCCACGTCTGGAACCAGTGCAAAAATAGTCCTAAACTAAGTCTAAAACCAGGTCTAAGACCAGAGTCTAGCTCTCAGCATCATGGAGTTATTTTGGACCACATGAAGACGCTGAAACAGACTGAAACGTCTCCAAGAAGCTGAACATCATCTCTGCCAAGGACCATGAAAACTCTCTGAGGTGAAGTGCAGCTCACAGTAAATCAATACGTCCACCTCACTGTCGGTGCCTGAAACATTCACACAGCATCTACAAAACAGCAGCATCCCTTTAAGACGTCACCCTCAGAACACACACACAAACACACACAAACACACACACACACGCACACACACACAGGCTGTTACTAAACGTTCTCCAACATCCACTTCTGTTCTCTCATATTCTGATTATTTTATTGTTCAACATCCTTTAAACTCTGCTGCAGATCACCGGCACTTTTTTGGACGTTTGTGCAGGACGAACACACACACACACACACACGCACACACACACGCACACACACACACACACACACAGGTAGCTGCTGTCTGTGTGTAGTAAATCCAGGTTGTTAATCCCGACTCTCCTCTCTCTGGGATTGAGATTTAACTTGCACTGGTCATTATGTTGAGTGCTGTGTGTGTGTGTGTCACTGTGTGTGTGTGTGTGCATGTGTGTTAGTGTGTGTTGACCCCAGCTGTTATTGACCGGAGCGCTCAGTGTGGAGTTACACTGACCTGACCCAGAAAACCGAGTCCGCTGGACACGTGCCAGACACGTGCCCCACACACACACACACACACACACACACACACACACACCATATAATAACTGAGTCAGGTAGTTGGTTCTGGTATAATAATATTCAAATAAGTTATTGACATGTGTAGTAGTAAATAATACCGTAGGGTTTTAGGTTTCACTGTTTAACATTTGTTTGGTGAATTTAAATCTTTCTCCTCGTGTCGTTTTAAAAGTGTTTCCTAACGAACCGGGACTGGACTCGGCTCTGTCTTGCGTTTGGTGAACCGGACTCACCTTCTTCACCTGAGCCTCCTTGATCTTCTCCAGAGCCACTCGGATGTTTTCAGCCTTCAGCTTGGCCGCCTGCTCCTCCTGCACACAAACCACAACCAGTCAGTCGATACCAACTAATTGCACTGGCAGAAACATTCCTGCGGCGTCCGTTTCACTCGATCCAGATCAAGGACACGCATGCTGGTGAAGCCCGCGGCCACCTACCTGATTCCTCCAGCAGGAATTCATTGTTTATTTCTCAACCAACACTTCTGTGTCTGCTTCAGGTAAAACCACAAACTTGTGTATTGATTAAAAAAACAACTCCAGAAGCTGCTCAGAGTGTTGATTCCATCCGTCCTAATTACTAACTAGGCTTCGTCCTGCATGCTGATGTGAAAAACACCAAAACAGCAGCTCAAAGTTATTCCCAGAGCAGAGCTGCACTGAACAGGTTTCCCACAGGAGTCTGACTGTCATGGTAAAACCTGCTTCTCCTCCTGCTCCTCTTCATCATCATCATCTCTGTGTTATTGTGGCTGCAGCAGATTGGATTAATGCTCGCTGAAGGAGGATTATCCAAACACTCTTCAGCTGGGAGCCTGCGACTCTGCGCCGCTGCAGGCGAAACCAAACCGGAGGGTCAAAGGAGACGCGAGGAGGTGCGACGGGTTCTAAATCTGCAGCGAGACGCTTCGGTCGGCTGCACAAAAACTGATGAAGTCGACAGAAACGGGAGGAAAAATGTGACGAGGCAGCGAAGGAGGAGGATGGACGGAAGGTGGACCAGACAGCCGTGACACAAATACCAGATCTGGAAGCAAAAATCAAAGCAGAAATGGAGACAAACACACCGACTGGCTGCAGGTCGACTAATCTAGTTATCTACCATCTCGTGCTCCGACTTCCAGCCAATTAAACGGCACATTTGCTGCCTGACTGACTGACTGACTGACTGAGCCGTCTGATGTTTACCGGCTAAACCTGAGCAAAGTGAAGGATGCTGCCTCTTCCTGTCACATCCGCTCCGGCCGATGGAGGCGGCAGCACTGAGGGGAGATTGAAGAGGAGCTGGGCCGGCTGAAGGGGGGATGGGCTGCTGCTGCTGCTGCTGCTGCTGCTGCTGCTGTGCCAACTTACATGCAGAAGCTCTGATCTCTTTATCTGAAGCCTCCATGCCCCCTCCTCACCGCCGTCTCCTTATTCCACCCCTCTATCTGATCCTTGCTCACCAGCCGTCTCCCTCTTGAATTTTCAAGTTCCTCCGCTTTCTCCACTTTCAGCCGCGGCGCGTACGACGCTGTGAAATGAGCGAAAGGGCAGAATAAAAGCTGAAGATGAGGAAGAGGAGATTAGCTGCCAATCTCCTTATCTTCACCCCCCACAAAAACCCCCACAGATGCAAATTCTCGAATCAGCTCCGGCAGCATAAGCTCATAAACGGCTCCGTAATGACGACCCTATGCTTTGTTTGTCACCCAGCAGTAGATTAGACAACAGCACAGTCACTGAAGGGTTAAATCAGCAGAATATGCAGGAATAATGCAGAAATATGGGCCACTAGAAACAGAATTTATATCATTATTAATACTGGAATTGCTCAACCTGCATGTTTGCAAAGAAATTTTATAGTGAAGTGTAGCTTGATGACATACGTCGTAAATTGGCGCTACGTAAAATAAACCAAATTGAGTTATATATTTTCATATTCAGTTTTCAATTCAAATTTTTAACAGTTATTCTATTTGAGCAATTTAAATTTAGATATAATATAAGCTAATATATCATCTAGCTTCATTTTGGTTGAGGTTATCTTGTTTAACCTCATGTAGAAGCTAACTGTATCTTGCTAATGCTACCATATTGACTTACATTATCTTGCTTAGGCTAATTTAGCGGCTAACTTAATCTGATCAGGCTTGCATGTTAGGTAACATGATTTTGTTAGGCTAACATTACACTGTTTAGGCTAACATAGTGCTAAAGTTCAGTTGTTTAGGTTTACATTGTGAGTAACTTTTTCTTGCTGAGGCTATTGTAGCAGCTAATGTTAACTTTTATCGGCTATCATAGTGGCTAATATCTTGTTGAGACCAGCAGTTAAGGGTAAAATATTAGCCAACCTTATCTTGTTTATGCTAATGTAGCAGCTAATATGTTGTTGAGACCAGCAGTTAAAGGTAAAATATTAGCTAACCTTATCTTGTTTATGCTAATATAGCAGCTAATATTTTGTTGAGACCAGCAGTTAAGGGTAAAATATTAGCTAACCTTATCTTGTTTATGCTAATATAGCAGCTAATATTTTGTTGAGACCAGCAGTTAAAGGTAAAATATTAGCTAACCTTATCTTGTTTATGCTAATGTAGCGGCTAATATCTTGTTAAGACCAGCAGTTAAGGGTAAAATATTAGCTAACCTTATCTTGTTTATGCTAATATAGCAGCTAATATCTTGTTGAGGCTAATGTAGTTAATGTAAGTAGTTTTTTTAGCTAGCACATTGGCTGCTGTCTTTTCATAGTGGCATTATCTTGTGTAGGCTAATTCAGTGGCTAACATTATCTTCTAAAGGAAAACATTCAGGTTGGCAAACCTATTTCTTGCTAGGCTAACACAGTCGCTCATTTTGTTTAGACTAATGTAGGATGCTGGGTTAGCATTTACACTGGAGGAAAATTGAAAAGTTGTCTTTGATACTATATAAATTTAGCATCTTCATTTAGCATTAGCAGCTGTGTGAGTGCTTGTACTGCAGACATTAAACCTACATAACATCCATCTACAAATACATCAAAAAATAATGAGAAGACTTGAATCTGACAAAAATAACATTAGATTATTAAATTGGACTAAATATATCAAATAATCCACCAAATACCAAATATGTCCTGGTCTCTGGCCTTTAATGATGTTAAAACATCTGTAATTCTGTCTTGTACATTTTTGTGATGCTAACCAGCTAATGTCAACATGCTAATATACAGCTTATTTTGCTTTATAGAGAAAATAATATCAGTGCTGGACATGAGGCTGAGAGTCTAATTTTTCCTTTATGTGATAAATTCCACCCATCTGTGAATTCTGAATCCATATGAGGTCACGTTCTTTAATAATTCCTGGTAGTAGTGTTGTAATTAGTATTATTAGTGAGGTTTTAGAGGAGTAATTTATTAATTGGTACATTTTAAGAGGCTTTTACTCATTAAAAATCCCTCAATCTATTCAGAAAACTGAGCAACTAATATGTTATAATCCATTAGGTTATTCATTAATTAATGCCAAATCTGTGGTGTAATGCTCTTTTAGGTATTTTACTATTGACAGATATGAAATGTGCTTTCAGATATTACGCCTTCAACGAGTGTCTTTCTTTGCCTTCCTCCGCCGTCATCATTTCCAGCTTGCAGCTTAATCTTTTTCTCTCCGACTCATAGATATTCCGTTGACCTATATTATAGAGCCACTAAAATTAGCTTCTGCCCAGGAAAGATCCTGCTGCCTTTGAAGTTATGAGGAATGTGTCCCTCCTGAGCCGCCGTAGGCTCCAAACACAGCAGCGATGAGTTCTATGGAGGCAGCAGAAGTGGGCCAACAGTGTGGGAGGATGCAGCGACTGCCGACTGTAACACTGACACACTAACAGCACAGCTACACACTGCTGCATGCTAGCAAATGTGCATCCGTCCACACACAGATGTTCCCTCGAAGCAGCTCTAACGAGTGCAGATAATTACGCCCTCAGCCTAATCACTGCTGCAGGAATTAGACCGGCCCGGAGCTGGTAATCTGCCTGGATCTCAGGCCCATCGTGGCTCCGCCTCCTTTAATCTGGAGCACAAATTAAAACAAAATCACGTTTCTCTTTTCAGAGACGCTCAGAGCGCTTTATGTCAGGAATCAGTGGAGTCTCAGCTTTAACTTAGCTTGATCCACGGCAGTAAAAGCTGGATTTGAAGCCAACGGCAGCTGCTGCAGAGACAAATGGATCCTCAAAGTAAAACATTAATCTGAGTACGTTCATTTAATTTTGATCTGCTGGGTTCAGACAGATGTACAGATCCAGGAATATGCCGTTACTAAACATGCATTAATGGGAAAGTCCTCTCAGTATGAGGATTCAGGGTTGAAGATGAGATTTTATTAAACTGGCTTCAACCCTCTGATACCAAAAGCTGTCAGCAGGTTTAAAAAGGCGGGTGCTCTTTAAAAAAAATGTCAAGATGTCGTTTTGTTTCTGTGGAGGTGCAGGACTTTATGCTGCAGTGAAAAATGAACCACAGTGAAGGAAAACGTGGGTTAGAAGCAGCTCGATCTAAAACTCAGAGCGGCCTGTTGAGGGTCAGGAAGATGTCAGGTTGTAGAATAAAATGAGAAGAACCTGATTTATGAGTCGCCTGTAAAAGACAACTAAAGCCAAGAACTCTACTGCAGACATCCTGCTGCTGTGTTTATCTGCATGCATATGATGATATTGGGAATCACCTCCTCTCGGCTCCAAAGCAGATTATCCTGGAGATCTGGCACACTCCTCCAACATCCAATCAAAGGGCCTCATCTACTTTATCATCCAATCGAATCATCAAATCGCCGATCCAATAAGAATAAAGCCTTCTTACTTACTCGCCATCTAATGCCCACGTACACACTCACATCCACACAAAACTTAGCCATTAAGAAGCCTACAGCTTTAGCTTAAGAGCAGCAGAGATTCAACCAACATTACAGTCACGAGTCGCACTTTTATCCAAACACATTCACGTAAACGCAGAGATAAATTCTGATTTGTAAACCAACATGCATACAAGGAATGCTGGTAAAGAAGTAATAGCTGAGTCCTGGAACAGCTGATCTCCACCAGCAACCAGCATCCTGACCCAAGTTGAACAACAACAATTAGAGCAGTGCTAGTCCCATTATCAGCATTGATCCGTGTTAGCCAGAACCAGCCTCATCTACTGAGCTCCATTACTGCCGCTGGCTCAGCTCCAAACAGTCATTACCAGCAGAATAAACCAGCTTTGATTCCTCTCAGGTCACTGCTAACACACTAAACCTGAAACATTTATTAGCATCCAGCGGCGTAAAGTATCCGATATCCAGGCTGTTAAACACAGTTAATAAAACTGCTACAGAAATAGACCAGACACGGAGAAGTAGTGATTGATTTATCCATTTATCCATATTTTAGTGCCAAGGTGATGCCACAATAATAAAAAGTCAACATTATCTTCTTTAGGCTAACGCATTGACTAACTTTATCTTGTTTAAAATAACACTGCCTTGTTGAAACTAATCTATCTCTAATATAATGTCATTTTAGACCAACATTATCTTCTTAAGATTAATGTAGCGCTAATGTTGTTTTAGCTAATTTAGTGGGTCACTTTCTTGTTGATGCTAACATATTGGCTCACATTATCTTGTTTAGACTAGTTTTTGCTTTGGCTAATGTAATGGTTAACATGATGCTGTTTAGGCTAACATTTCAGCCATCATCATTTTGTTTAGGCTACCATCCCGCTAGTGCTGTGTTGTTTTGGCTAACATATTGCTTCGGTTAACTTGTGGGTAACTTTCTCTTGTTTAGGCTAACGTAGCAGTTGATATTGTCTTGTTAAGGCTAACATATTGGCTAACAATATCTTGTATAGACTTACATTATCGTGTTTAGGCTGATGTAGTGGTGAACACGATCTTTTCTGAGCTAAAATAGCACTTTATTTTCTTTAGGATGGCAAATCAGCTAACATTGTCATAGCTACTCGAGTACAAATGCTATGTTGTTTCAACTAAAGTTATGATCTTCCAGCTAAAGGCATGTTACTTAAATAACACAGGTGGTAACTTATTGTTGTTCAGGCTAGCATAGTAGCTAACATTATCTTATTTAGGCTAATGTAGTGACTAGCCTTATCTTGTTTAGGCAAACAGTGTAGCTAACATTGTGTTGTTAAGGTTAGCACCCTTCCTCATTATTGTTCAGTTTGTCGAAACGTAAAAGCTTTGTGTGTTAGCACAATGCTACCCCTTTTCCACCAAGAAGAACCAGGTGCTATTTCAGTGCTGGTGCTTAGTTGGTTCTAATCTGGTTCCTCGTAAGAACCTGTTTTCTTTACCTTTGCCAAGGAGTCCAGTTGGAGCCAATGGGTCACCGTAAAACCACTACACTAGCATCCATTACATAGCAGTTAAACAAACGCAGTAAGTTGATGATAATATCTATGTTTATCTCTATAGATGGTCTTAAGGCTGATTGTGAGGCGGAGGTCCTCCTGTTGCCTGGACACATCCGTGATCACGCTACTGGTGGGACACAACTGTAGCGGATTTCAGGTCAACAGTTTGTGGTAAACTTCCGTGTGTCCCGGGAGTCATTCCAATACATGTGTGATGGGACCAGGGACGTCCTGGAGAACAAGGACACTAATTAGCGCTTGTGTGTCCCTTTCCACCGTTGATGGTTGGTCACCATAACCCCGCCCCCAGCCCCTGACGTACTCGGTGCTTAGCTCTGGACCAGCAAAGAGTTGGTGCCTGCTGAGCTCCAGTTTATAGAACCTGGAGTCGGTGCTTAGGTGGTGGAAACACAAAGAAGTGGAGCTGAGTCAGGCTCTGGCTCCGAACTAGACCTGGAACCAGCTCTGTGGAGAAGGGGTATGTGTGTGCAGCATTTTTAAAAATTAAAAGTCTATTATTGAAATACATTTATTTGGTTCTTTTCTTATTGTCGGTTTTATTTGAGAATCTTGGAATTTAAACCCAAACTACCAAGTTTTCGGCATGTAATAAACTACAGCTGATGCAGCTTCCAAACACGAAATCGTGAAGTTGTTAATCACATATTAGGTATTTTTAAAGAAACCCTGGACCGGAGACTCCTTCATGATCCTCCCACATGGCGTGATCCCATTGGCTGATCAGTTTCAGTGTCATCAGATACATGACGACAGGTTTTGTTTGAGCTGATTGAAGCAGACACAGAAGCGTTGACTGTCTCACTTACCTGTGTTTAGTTTCATTAACATGAATGACCTCAACATCCTCACTACAGTTATTATCGCCACAAACATTTAGTTACAGTAAACAGGGTCGAAGCAGCTCGATCACTCAGGAAGTGTTTCAGCAGCACACTGACTTTCTTTATTCCTGTTTCAAAGGAGCTTCTATCACTGCACATCTCTGCCAGTTAGAGCTAATTAGAGCAACTGTGTGCTCAGTAGGAAGCAGTCAGGCCTTTATTATTTAATATGCACATCACACAAATGTTAAACCTCTTTAGCTACAAACACTGAAATTCTCCTTTCTGAACACAGTGAGTGCAGACATGCTGGAACTTTTGGTTCTGCTGTTGCATCTTTCCTGTGTGATCGTATTTGCCTTCACTTGTGCTGTTTATTGTCCGTGAGCAAAGCAAACCTTCGTGCTTTACAGGACAATAAGCAAAATGGCCACTAAAGCAAACCAGCTCAGTCGTCGCTGTGACAAACATCACCAGCAAACAGGAACCGGAGACACAGAACAGCATCAAGCCCCAGTTAGACAGGTAATATTTATATGACCACAGACGGAGGTGAACACAGTAACAGGCAGAACTCACAAAGCTTTACAGAACAGCTAATGGCAACACTTTTTGTATAGACTAGCATTATTGTGTTTTGGCTAATGTAGCGGTTAGCATAACTTTGTTTAGCTTAAGGTAGAAGTCAAAATTCATTTGTTTAAGCTAAAAGAGGCTAACAATCTTGTTTAGCGCAATGTAGTGGCTAACGTTATCTTGTTTAGGCTAACATATTGGCTAACGTTATCTTATTTAGGCTAACTTTGCGGCTAATGTTATCTTATTTAGGCTAACAGTAGTTAACATTATCTTAATAGGGCTGGTGTAGTTGCTAATTTATCTTATTTAGTCTAACAGTAGCCAATATTATCCTAATAAAAGCTAGCATAGCGACTAATGTTATCTTGTTTAGGCTAGCATAGCACTAATGTTGTGTCGTTGAGGCTTATGTAATGGGTAACTGTGTTGTTTAGGGTAACTTAGCAGCTAATGTTATCTTTTTTAGGCTGACATATTGGTTAACTTTATTTTGTTTAGCCTAACATTATCTTGTTTCGGCTAATGTAGCTGTAAGGCTAAAAAGGTCTTTGTTTAGGGTAACAGAGACTAACATTATCTAGTTTAGGGTAACATAGCGGCTAATGTTAACTTGTTTAGGCTAACAGAGGCTAACATTGCCTTCTTCAGATAATATAATGGCAATTTTATGTTATTTATGCTTATACAGTGGTTAAGTTTTCCTGCTTTACGCTAACCTAGTGGCTAATGTTACTTTATTTAGGCTATCAGTAGCTAACATCAAATTAATAAGACTAATTTAGCTAATGTTGCCTTTTTTGGCTAACATAGTGCTAATGTTATGCTGTTGAGGCTGTGTAGTGGGTAACTTTTAGTTGTTTAAGGTAACTTAGCAGCTAATATTATTGTGTTTAGGCCAACATTATAATGTTTAAGCTAATGTAGTGGTTAATAACTTTGCTTAGTCTAAGGTAGAAGTTAAAATTAATATGTTTAGACGAGGCTAACAGTGGCTAACGTTATCTTGTTTAGACAATGTAGCGACCAATATTATCTTGTTTAGGCTTAAATACTGGGCAGTGTGACCTTGTTTAAGCTAACAGAGGCTAACGTTATCTTGTTTAGGCTAATGTCATGATGGTAGCTGTGCTGCTTATTACGTAAATACCTTCCCCCATTAAAGGTCAGTTTGTCAAACTGTCAGACTTTGTGTACATGTGTGGTGCGGCTATGAAATAATCTATTTGACAGAACAATAACTGCACCAGCGCTCACATTTTTTAAGAAAACAGTAAACGTCTGTGGCTTTTAAGTCTGTCTGACTCCACTTCCAGGTTATTTCAGCCTATTTAGGTTTGAAATATTTCACAGAATGACAAATGAACACGAATGTTTTGGTTGCATTAGCAGCTTATTAACGTCTGTGTCGTACTGGAGCTCCTGTAGAGCCTTGAGATTAAACTGCAGAACTGTAAAACACAAACTGCTTCCCTTCACAGATGGAGACAGTCAAAGATGGAGGTGAAAGGAAGTTAACATGCAGAGAGGCCACGACTCTGAAAACATCACCCACATGTTTATTCAGTCATGCAGGAAAACGTGATGTGGATGCAGCATGCGAGAGGAGAGGGTTAGCGAGCACAGGTAAAAGGGAGCGTCACCTTGGTCAGCAGGTGGGAGGGTTTCCCTGCTATGTTTCTCAGAATCAGAGAGGTTTCCCTGTCCAGATAGGAGTGCTTTAAGAGAGACAGAGAGAGTCGCTGTGAATTAATCTGCTGTCTGATTGATTGGATGTGGCAGTTTAGCGGAAAGCTGTGTGGTGAAGCAGAGATCAGCAGCAGGAAAACATCACGGACGAATCCTGTGAAGGAGAAATGTGCACATAATAAACAGATTACAGTAATGATGGAGGGCTGCTGGGTGGGAGGAAATGTCAGGAAACACATCATCAGGAACTTTGGAGTCATCATGGATACCAAAACTACATCTGCTCTCAGGTTAAGGTATTTCTTTGATTGGTTGATATGTTGTTATCCGACCAAATTCTCACTGGTGGAACAATCGCTGGTGTTACTTTTACAAGGAGAAAACCTCTACATCAGGATTAATTCAGTATTTTTGGAGGTGGGACGATCTGTGAACAGCCTCGAGTGTTTACAACTTTGAACTAAACCAACCTGACTATTTAACGTTAAACGGACTTTCAGTAGAATTCGTCAGTGTGACTGCTAGTCGGTATGATTTCAGTCCAAAAACATTTCCTTTGGTAGAATCGAGCCTTAAATGTTTCCCAGAATTCCATTTCCATGAAGCAGAAACTCCAGAAACATCTAAAAACTTCTGGAAGTCCAAAAAAAACTCACGGTGGGCTTCTCTACCACCGGGCTTAGCAAGTTTTCTAAGGAAACCTTGTAATCTGAAATTACGTTTACAGAAGAAGTCCAGTGAAATGCATATGCACGTTTGTAATGTTAGAAAAATCTAGTTTCCACCGTACGTGTCATTCGTCATGTATAATCACAGGCAAATTCAAACCTACTGCAGCCAATGAGACTATTCTTATTGGACCCAGAGCGTAAAAATAAAGCCAGTCAAATTTGGCAGCTTGTATCATATGTGGCGTGACACTGGTGACTGCAGTGAATCTGGATCCTGTTCAGCTGGAACAGCAGGTGGCAGTAAACACCTGGAAGTTGCTGAAGGTTCAGCGCAGGATGTGCTCGCAGCTAAACTCTCCATCCTGATTCGTTTTTTGAGATGCAACAAGTTTCTGGTGATGCCTTCAGTCTGAACAGTTTTGTAACATTAGAAGAATCATAGTAAGAAATGGAACCACAGCCTGTATATAAAGATGTATTTAATCATGCATAACTTTAGGCCTTAATGACACTTAAATGGGTGAGTTCTATCAAAATTCACATCCTGCACAGTCACCATGAACGAGGAAATCAGATGTAGAGACAAAAACATTTGTTGTACCAGGCTGCAAACATGTTTACTTCTGCTGTAAAGTTGGACATTTTAACATGGAGGTCTGTGGAGGATTGAGTTGCTTCTGGAGCCTCAAGTGGACGTTTGAGGTACTGCAGTTTTTGGTAGTTTGCATTGGAGGCTGCTGCTTGTATTTAACTGCAAACCAAGAACAAGAACAAGCAGCTTGTGGACATTTCTTACTGAAAACACTGTAAAAACGATTAGCTAACCAGCCTCATGCAACAAACACACTGGCGGTAATAACAGGCTACTGCAGGAAACATTAGCAGATGTGCTAATGAGTAAACCTGTTTAATTTACAAACCCGAGGACCTTCAGTGTGGCTGCCAATCAGCTCAGACCTCATCTGGACACAAATAATTTCCCTAATGCTCACCTGAGATCAGAACAATCACTGCTAATTTCATTTTCCAGGCTTTAAGCAGCAGTTAACAGCTGGATTAATGCTGAGGCTGCTGTCGTTTCAGCAGATTACGAGCCGATTACATGCATCAGACACAATTACATAGAACAATACTGAGCATTCATGCAGTTTTTAGAGGCTGACTAACAGAGGAAGGATGTAACGGAGCGTCTGAGGACAGAAAACATCTTGTACTGAATTACCATGAAGCAACTAAAGCAGATGTTTCCCACAGCTGCAGCTCAGCAGCAGGTTTTCTCCAGCAGTTTTCACTTCCTGCTTCTCTTGTTGTGTTCCTTGTTTTAGGGTTTGCAGCAGCAGCGGTTTGAGTTGCTTTGCATTTCCTCCTTGTTCTGACAGTTCCTACTGCTCCAGGCTGCTTCTTCGCTTCCTCTACATCTAAACTGATGTTTTTCTGTCCGGGAATGAACCAAAAAGACAAATGTGGACGTAACCTGCCCTGAATCACATCTGCACAGACGCGTTCTGACAGAGTGTGAATATTATACAACACAAAAAGACCTTTAATCAGTTAGCAGGGCCTTTTTATCCACTCCATGAGGCTGTTCTTAACTTTAAACAGCATTTCTGACCTCGGTGGCTGCTGAGGGAGTTTAAGCCCAAACCTTGTTAGCGTTAGCAAATGAGCCGCAAACACAAACCCTGTTCAGTGAGGAGGAAACTGGGTTACTGTGAGTCTGAGAGATCAGCGATGTAAAGAGATGAAGAGCGAAGGAAGGAATAAAATGAGACTAATAAGACGAGTGAGTCATCGGATAACTGTAGAATCTAAGGAAGAAGAAGATAAAAGGTGAAATCGCTGTAAAGAGAAGGAGGCAGGAGACAAAGAGGATGTTCTGTGCTGATGATCCCACGAGTCCGACTCATTAGAACCTGAACTACAGAGTCTTCCCCTCCTTCACACTCGCTCTGATTGAGGCCAGTAAAAATAACCACGTTTCAGTTAAATCCCCACTGAACTCTCTGGTTTGTCAGACGTGAGCTTTTCTAGTCGGAGTGATGCTGCGTCACGATCGCTGCTGTGAAAGGGAGGATTCATTGTTTTCAGCCGGTTTAGAAGTCGAGGACACGAAATCTCTGGTTTTACTATAAAGCAGCAGGAAGACAGAGAACACGGACAGTAAAAGGTCGCAGACTGAATGTTTAGGAAGTCGTCTGAGGACCAAACTGCAGAGAAACAGATTTAACATCTCTGATCGGACATTAATAAACCTCTAAAATCACTGATTAACACCACATTGAAGCAGGAGAGTCTTTATCGGGGTCGTAAACAGACTCACTCATTTTGAAGTTACTACCAGTCGCCGGCTAACTTAGCTTAGCATAAAGTCTCCATTCAAAGGAAATGAAATCCACCAGCCAGCAGCTCTGAAGCTCATTAATCCGACATCTCCTCTGTAAATAAAGTGTGACAATGACAGCGATTGCTACAGAGACGTCCTGATCTTCAAATTATATTCTCATGTAAAAGAACCTGCAGAAAAACTCACATCATCATGTCTTTACTTGTATGTTTTAACTCCATTGTCACTGAAACTGAGACTTATATTGCAACACCTGTGAATTTAATTGCAGTATAATTTTTACATGTTTGTATGTGCAACAGAGATGATGCAGTAGAAGGAAAATGTTATATATATTGATTAATTTCTCATTAAATTAATAGTAAAATAAGTGGAGACTAAAGGTTCTGCTGAGAACATCTGGGTTTAAGATTCTAAACATCAGCTGTTTTTTCCACTGCAGGAACTTGTGGACGGTTTTAGGACGTCCTTAAACCTTTTGTTCGTATTCTGACTGTAAGACCCGTCCCTGTAGAACCTTCTTAGAGCAGCTGTTAATAAAGGTTCCTTCTCAGGATAGGAACTTCTGAGTTCTCGTCCCCGTTTAGACTCGCAGAACAAACCTCTACTGTCGTGGGTCCGTGCACGTTGCGGCCATTCGTTTTCTTATTTTGAGTTTTCAAAATAAAAACGAAAAATAAACCGTTTCCCGTTTTTTTCAGTGATAATACAAAATGGAAAATGGGCTGTAATTCATTATCCATTATCCGATTTAATTAGATGTGTTTGTAAATGGAAATTAAAATTAAAATACACCCGTGGAAAACTTATTTCTCTACTTCCTGTTGGTTTTGGCTCCGTGACCCGTCTGACTTCTGATGAGGAAGGATCTGGTATCTAAAGCTCCAGTGTTAGCTCACTGTTAGCAGACCTTGCTGTGTGCCGTGGCCTGATGAAGACCCACTGTGGGGTCCAAACGTTGCTTGGCTCACATTGTTCACTATTTCACAGTGGACTTTTCACCAGCGTGGGGTTTATTTGTCCCTTTGGAGGGACCTTGTGGTGCCGCTAGCGCTAAATCGCTAGCATTCGGCTGCTTTTCAGGACGTTTTTGGGGAGGTTTGGAGGTTTTCTGTTACTTTAGCTTTGCCAGAAAGCAAAGTAGCGATTTAGCGCTAGCGGCGGAGCTAGCACTAAATCGCTAGTTCTTCTTCAGAAGTCAGACGGGTCACGGAGCCAAAACCAACAGGAAGTAGAGAAATAAGTTTTCCACGGGTGTATTTTAATTTTAATTTCCATTTACAAACACATCTAATTAAATCAGATAACAGATAATGGATGATGAATTAGGGCCCGTTTTCTGTTTTTCATTTTGCATTATCACTGAAAAAAACGGGAAACGGTTTATTTTTCGTTTTTATTTTGAAATCTCAAAATAAGAAAACGAATGGCTGCAACGTGCATGGACCGTCGTGTTTCAAGTCTCAGCTTCTCATTTCCAGTAAAATGTCCTTAGAAGAGCCACTTTATCCGACACAGATTAGCTCTGGAGGTGCATTTCTCTTGCTTTATGTGTTAAAATCTGAAGAAGACAAACTTTTTGTTTATTGTATTTCCTTGAAATGCTGCAGAATCACCTGGTTGTCGATCAATAATGTCTCATTTAGTCCCATTAAGGTCAGATTTCACTGCTCTCAGGTCTGTTCCACGTAACGTTTCGGCCTCATCGTCTTCACGCATTTAAAAGTCACTCAGATTATTTCCAACTCGGGTTTGAGTGAATCCGTGTAAAACTGAGAGTCGAGGAGGTCACGTGTCGACTTGAGCACGCCTGCGGTTGCTTTTTGTGACGAGCATGTGTCTGAATGGGGAGGACACGTTGGTTAAAAGCTGAAGCCTCTGCTGCGTCTAATGATGCTTCATTGACAACATGAAATAAGAGAATGTTCTTCTCTTTATCTGATCCTGCATGTGTGTTAAAGCGTTGTGTTCTTATATATATGTAGATTTTTTTAGTAAAATGATGATTTATGGACAGATTTTACTGTCTTTTAAGCAGAAGAGTAAAACATCCGTCTGTAAAAATCTCCATATTAACGAGCACGAGGCCTAAAGCCCACAGTTAGAACCTACATCTGGGCATCCGGACCTTCAGAACCTTTAATCTCCAGCCTCTCGCTGCAGCAGCTCTGTTCTTAGACGTGGTCGGTCAGATCTTGGCCGAAGGGAAAAGCCGACGGTAATCGCTCATGTTTGTGTGCATTTGTGTGTTTGACCTAAATATCATTTTTAATCTGTGGTTATCAAGAGAGAACTAAAGCTTTCTATAAAACGGTTTCTAGTGATTGAAGCAAGCACACACTCATGAGATTACTAATGATGCGAAGGCGGAGAGACCGAATGTGAAGCTGAGATTACTGAAGGTAACAGCAGATATTAAGGATTCCTGAGAAGAACACTGGAGACTGTGGGGAGATACAGGCTCCGGATGCAGGATTATATAAACCTCACTGATCCACACTGTCAGGAAATATGAGTAACACGGTGAATAATTTAGCAAATAAATAATTAATCACGTGCTGTCTGGAGTAAAAACTCTGTCCGGCCTCCACACACTGAACCCTGCAGCACCGTGACTGTACGCTGGTTTCTGTTTGAATTATTTAACCTTTGCTATCCCAGAGAAACGTTAGTAGTGCTCTATTTCACTTCAGTCAGACGAGGAGTAGAAACACCTTCAGTGTCTCGCCACAGTTTCCATCAGTCTGCACGTTGTCGCCCAAAATCAGCACGACAGTTTGGAATCCGTTGAACTGATTTGGCTCCACCGATGCACTTGGCAGTTACTGTACCGGCAGCTGAAGCGCTGTTTTCACTGAGCTCTCTCCATCGCTGCTCCGAGACTCGACATTTCTGACTCTTACGTGTCTGAAAATCTGCATTACTCGCGTCCTGAGGCTTCACGTGCCACGAAGAACGAGACGAAAAACAAGCGCCAGAAACTGCAGTACCGCAAACGTCCACTTGAGGCTCCAAAGGCAAGTCAATCCTCCACAGACCTCCATGTTAAAATGTCCAACTTTACAGCAGAAATAAACATGTTTACAGCCTGGAACAACAAATGTTTTTGTCCCTTTAACTGATTTCCTTGCTTTTTGTAACTGTGCAGCAGCTGAATTCTTATAAAAGTCACCCGTTTAAACCGTATCAAGGCTTAAAGTTAAGCAGAATTAAGGATCTGGCTGCTTTAGATCAGTGGTTCTCAACTGGTGGGTCGGGACCCAAAAGTGGGTCGCGAAGCCATTTTTAGAGGGTCGCAGAAGCATGGCCCCCCAAAAAGTAGTGATATAAAGTCTTTTATTTTAAAAGACGTGTTTCTTACGACACAGTTTGCTTACAATAGCAGGTTATTTAGTGGTGGTGACACCAGTAGTTGCCCATGATTAACCTTTAGATTTGGTTCTGTCAGCTTAATGGGTTAATTTATGCTAAAATGTGCCAAAAATGAACCAAAATGTGCTCAGAATCTGTCAAAATGGGCCAAAATATGCCCAAAACTTGGCAAAAGCGTCCAAATAAACCAAAATGAGCAAAAAAATGAGACAATTTTTTTCCCAATCTGTATCGAAATGTGTTGAGACTCCACCCAAATAAACCTTAATTTGTTAACAGGAACAGCAAACTTCAAAAAGTTGGGTCGCGACTGTTGTTAATAGAAACACAGTGAGTCCAGAGGCTGGACCAGTTGAGAACCACTGCTCTAAATGACAGGTGGATGCCATCATACGACAGTTCATGGCCTCAGCTCCGAGAAGCCCCTGACTGCAGTGTGCAGTGCGGGGCGGAGCTCAACGTTTGACTCCACCCATCTCAACGTTGCAGAAACCAATCACGTTCAGTCTTACTACATACAGCTTTACTTCATTATTCAACAGTTTGGGGGCAATCTAACCCTCACCCCTCAGGGCCAAATACAGGTTTGTGACTATGCTAGGAGCATAAGACGGCGCTCGTTTGACATGTAGGTAATGTCCCCTTGGGCGGAGTCACATTTTGTGGGCGGAGTCAATGAGCAACTTTGAGCTCCACCCCGAACTGCACACTGCAGTCAGGGGTACTTGTCAGCTCCACTTAGTGCCAAAACTGCAGTTCCTCAAACGTCCACTCGAGGCTCCAAAGGCGAGTAAATCCTCCACAGACCTCCATGTTAAAACGTCCAACTTTACAGCAGAAATAAACATGTTTACAACAAAAAAAAAAAGCTTTGATCATCTGCACAGGAGGTGAATTTATATCAAACTCACCCGTTTGAACTGTATGAAGGTTTAAAGTTCTGCAGAATTCCACGCTCATTTCTCTTTGCTGATTTCTGGATTAGCTGGTAGTTTGGACGAGTCAACCGGAGCATCGAAACTGCTGCTATGTTATGATCCAATTTTATCATAATCAGTTTATTTTGTGTAACGTTTCAGAATTTTATCTATAACTAACTATCTGACATCCTTTTATAATCATCTGTTATTCAGCTGTTTTGGTGTTTATTAGTCTGTAAATCTATTTTTAACATCCTGAACATGTTGCCTGTAAAACACTTCGACGACAAACAGGATGGATCAGTTTATCTGAAGCTAAAGGAGATATGAAAACAGGAATCCCATCACCTTTAACTGCTATTTAGAGAATTCAACCAGCTCTTATCTTCAGTGGACCTTTTTTAAATCATATTCACTGGACTGAATATGCTCATCGTCATTCTGAGCAAGACAGACCCTCATTTTAAACGACTTTAAGCTTCTTGTTGATCATCAGCTAAAACACACAGATCGTTCTTTACTTCCAGGTCGTACCTCGGTGTTGTGGTGACTCTGACCGGCTCCTTCAGCTGGAGGCTGCTGACCGTCGGCCTCGGACCGGAGGACGCTGTCCAGAGAGTCCATGGAGGAGGCCGAGTTCACCGAGACTCCAGAGGCCGAGGTGACGGAGGAGCGGGATGATTGGACGATGGAGCGCACCTGAGGAGACGAAGCAAGAGGAAAACCAGGTGAACGAAGCTCCACATGCCGATAAACTGACCCGACAGTGAGATCTAAAAGCTAAACAACATATTTTAATATCTTGTGAAGCTTAAACAGCATCAACAGGTCGATGATTCAGGTCGAGACTTCAGATGCTGCTCTGATTGGTCGGCTGGTCCGATCAAAGCCAGGTAAAGTTGCTTATTAGCCAATCAAGATCTGTGAGTTCAGAGATGGAGCTCGAGCAGAAGCAGCTCTGGTGAGGAAGCATCGTTCATTCTTAGTTTGGGGCCAAACTGGCCGCTAGCAGGAGTGAAGCTAATAATGTGCAACATGGTGACGCAGATAAAATGAAGTCTGGACTTCAAACCAGGCGTTAAAAGCAGTTTGCAGACCTTAAACGTGCACGATAAAACACATTTATAACAAACTAAAGGAAAGAAGGAACTGAAAAGCAGAATATGGTCTCGTTATGTTTATTCCTGTAGCTCGAACTCTTTATCTTTTTTGTTCAGTTTCAAGTTAAGTTCACTCATTTCAAAACTGTCCAGGGGAGACCGTCTGGAATCTGGAAATATGCATCCTCACAATGTGTTTTCAGCCTCGTAGGTGAATTTGTGAACGTACCTCGTGTTCGCTGACGGTGCCGACTGATCCGGTCCGTCGGTGCTGGCGCTGGGAGGATCCGGGCCGTCGCATCGTGGCTGATGTGTAGGAGGAGGCGGAGCTTAGGGAGTGAGAGGAAGTCTGACGGGCGGCTTCGTCCATACTGAGAGACGCCTGGAGACACAAACAGGAGAGAAGTTCTGATCCAGCGCTTCATTCCTTCCAGATTTAACCTCTGTGTGCCTCAGTTTGATCATCTGTGAAGCAACGTGAGGTTTAGATTGTTGTCATGCTAAAAACTGTGTTTGTCGGCCATTTTTGTTTTGGTGGTTTCCATGTGATGCATCGTTTTACCGCCCAGACCTTCCATCAGAGCATCCCTAACGTGGGTCAGGTGATGCAGCCTGTACCTCCAGGTTACATTCAGGACAACAAAGATAACGTCAAGCTGTTTAATTTCTGTTTAAATAGAAACTGTAACGTATCGAAACATGTAAAATCTAACTGCCAACTGCCATCCAGTATCTCAGTCCTGCACTGTGGTGTTTAATGAACACTGGAATAAACTCATTTTCTCCATCAGACAACTGTGCACTGCTGGGAGGAAACTATTGTTCAACCATACAAATACTGAATCAGCTTCCCTCCTTTGATGAGCTGCAGCTCGACTCGTCCTTCAACATTCAGTTCTGCGGCGTCAAGAGAAGAATCGTGTCTCTGCTGAGCTTTAATTTCTTCTGACGTCAGTTTGACACTTTGACTTCTTGTTTTCTACTTCAGAAACATGATGTAACACAGAGAAGTTGTGTTTTTGCAGGACTCTTAGTTTAAAGCGAGTGTTTCTCTCCCACGTCTTTACGTCTGTATGAAGATGATCGGTTTCCAACCTTCTCCAGCTGAGCCGTGATGTCGTCCAGACTGAAGTTAGAAGCCAGCGCTGGTCTCCCATGATGCCCAGTTGGAGCTCTGATGGTTCCGGCCGGGGAAGCTCTGGTGCTGCTGCTGCTGCTACTCGCTCCGCTGCTGCCGCCGCCGCTAACGCTGTTGCTGCCGCCGCCGCCACTGCTGCCCCCTGCTGACTGCTGCCGGCTGCTGCGACCTGCTGGAGGCTTCTGACGAACCTGCAGACATGAAGAGACGAGACCGAACACGGATCATGTTTCAGAAGAACGTGCAATTCTTAGATCTCAGTAACGATACAGCTCGTCCTAATTTGCTCTGAGTATTCAACAAAACTTTCAATGTGCTCTGAATCGAGATGCTTCGGACCAAACGTTGGACGATGAGGGGAATCTGAAGCCTTATTAGAACAGGACTAACATGACCTGCAGACCTCCAGTAGTTTGTAATATCTGCTGCTGTCATTTGTGATTTTATTCCCGTTCCAATCTGCCATGTCTGTAGTTGGTAAAGTAAAAACTCCAGCACAAGTTACCGAACACGTCTCACCAAAGACAGAGATTCTGTGTCCGTCAGCGTCAAAAACTCTGTGGCTTGTTTGTATTTCTTGAAATTAATCAAAATGGTGACGAGAACTGACGTTAAAATGGAAAATCCACCCAAAAAAACCCACAAAGATGAGCAGGGCTGCTTCACTGCACGATTCAAAACCTTGAGATGTTGTTGTTTAACGTTGCAAAATGGATTTTAGCAGAAGAGGAGGAGAAAGAAAACTGAACAAGCCCCGTCTCCTCCATCTGATGAGTCAGTCTAACCCAGTGCTTCTCAAATAGTGGGGCCAGGGGGGGGTGCATGTGACCTTGGGAACATGTTTTTTTTGCTGTACTAGAATAAAGTGTAATTGTACATCCAGTACAGTAGGTGGCAGTGGCGCCCTCATTGTCAGAGTGTGTGCAGGGAGCTTTAGCTCTATGGTGTGTGGGTTTTTTGCGCACACACAGCACAGAGCAGGAGACATGAAGTGCAGTGAACAAACCCTCAAAGACACCATGGAAAAATATTGAACAGGTTGGAAAAGAAAGGCGGAGAGACACGGAGATAACGAGGTAAACGAAGGTCTCCCGAAAGCAAAGACGAGGAAAGATGACAAATTGAATGTAGCACTTGGCTTCACTGTGAGTACGGTGGGAGACGAGGAAAGACCGGTCTGAATAGCAATACCTGTGCTCCGAATATTTGGATCCAATAATCGGCGAGTATTCGGTTTGTGCCACAGTGTCGGCCAGGAGGGGGGGGTGACACCAGAGTTGGCAGGTCCGCGTACTAGAACCACGGGGGCGTACTGGAGCCTTGGTGATGCTTGGCGACTCTCGGCAGCACACTAGAGCCTCAACAACGCTCGGCAAGGCTCTACGATGTTTGGCAACGCTAGGCAGTGTTCGGCGACGCTCGGCAGCACAATTGAGCCTCGGCAACGCTCGGAGACGTTTGGCGACGCTCGGCAGCGTTTGGTGACGCTCGGCGACGCTCGGCAGCACACTCAAACCTCGGCAACGCTCGGTGACGTTTGGCAACGCTTGGCAGCGTTCGGCGACTCTCGGCAGCACACTAGAGCCTCAACAACGCTCGGCAAGGCTCTACGATGTTTGGCAACGCTAGGCAGTGTTCGGCGACGCTCGGCAGCACAATTGAGCCTCGGCAACGCTCGGAGACGTTTGGCGACGCTCGGCAGCGTTTGGTGACGCTCGGCGACGCTCGGCAGCACACTCAAACCTCGGCAACGCTCGGTGACGTTTGGCAACGCTTGGCAGCGTTCGGCGACACTCGGTAGACACTAGAGCTTCGGCAACGCTTGCCAACGTTTGGCAACGCTTGCCAACGTTTGGCAACGCTCGCCAGCGTTCAGCGACGCTCGGCAGCACACTAAAGCCTCGGCACACTCGGCGACATTTGGGAATGCTCGACAGCCTTTGGCGATGCTCGGCAGCACACTAGAGCCTCGGCAACGTTCGCCGACGTTTGGCAACGCTCGGCAGCACACTAGAGCCTCGGCACACTCGGCGACATTTGGGAATGCTCGACAGCCTTTGGCGATGCTCGGCAGCACACTAGAGCCTCGGCAGCACACTAGAGCCGTGGCAACGCTCGGCGACGCTTGGTGGCAGCGTGCACGACTGTTTGAAAGACAAGATTATTATCCCAATACCACCACAACCAACGAATATTCGGGACCAGCCCTGGTGTGTACTGTGTCTAAAAATGTTAATAAAGTTATTCTTTGTTGTAAGTTGATCTATATTTCTTCCTGTTTCCTTTTTTGTATTCTTTAATGTTCTTCCTGGGGGGGCGTAACAGAAAATAACTGAAGAGCATCGGACTAACCTGAATGAAACTTTGCTTTTCATGTTTTCAGCAGCAGAAACAGCTCAGTGCTGATAACTGATGGGTTTATTGTTTCTCCACATGTTGCTGTGTTTTGTTCACTGTGTTCTATTTATTACAGGCTTTTAGATTATTTAATTATTGATTATTGGTCCGTCTTAGCTGTAATACTACATCATGTTATCTATTCTGTACACAGCTGGGTGAATTTGGTTCCTTCATGTCTTTTTAAACATGATTAAACTGAGCTGATCTGAAGCTGACGGCAGACCTCTCGTCCATCAGGTGTGTTCCTGCAGGTGTTGGTACCTTGGTATCAGTCAGACCCAGTCGGGCCAAGCTGCTGCCGCTGCTGTTGGGTTTGGCGTTGATGGTGCTGAGCTCCTGTTCTATGGAGCAGAGGTCGGCCATCAGAGCGTCCAGGTCCACGTTGTCGCCCTGATTCAAGGCCTCTGCAGACAGACGGGATGTCGGACATGCAGGAGGAGCAGAAGACAGCTCTCAGAAATCAGTCACAGCATGACGAGTTCTCCATTTTGTGGTTGTGTCCAAATGTTAGGTTACAGTTGTTACAGCCTTTATAACCACTAACTATGGAAAGTAGAGTCGCTAACCAGCAATATGTCCCATCATGCATTGTGTCGGAGGAGAATGGCAGACAGACAAGAGAGAAAACTGAGGACTGGTGGCATTTTTAAAGCTTCCTGATGCTATTTTATCTTTTTAAACAAGTATTTTATACCATTAAGATGCATTTTATATAGTTTTAAGACATATTTTATATAGAGTTGAGACGTACTTTATATAAAGACGTATTTTATATAGAGTTGAGACGTGTTTTATATAGAGTTGAGACATTTTATAGAGTTAACACGTATTTTATATAGAGTTGAGACATTTTTTTGTAGAGTTAAGACGTATTTTATAGCTTTAAGATGTATTTTATATAGAGTTGAGACATATTTTATAGCGTTAAAACATATTTTATAGAGTTAACACGTATTTTATATAGAGTTGAGACATATTTTATAGAGTAAACACATTTTATATAGAGTTAAGACATATTTTATATAAAGTTAAGACATATTTTATATAAAGTTAAGACATATTTTATAGAGTTAACACGTATTTTACATAGAGTTCAGACGTATTTTATAGCGTTAAGATGTATTTTATATAGAGTTGAGACATATTTTATAGCGTTAAAACATATTTTATAGACATAACACGTATTTTATATAGAGTTGAGACATATTTTATAGCGTTAAAACATATTTTATACAGTTAACACGTATTTTATATAGAGTTAAGACATATTTTATAGAGTTAACACGTATTTAATATAGAGTTGAGACGTATTTTATAGCGTCTATCAGTACTTTATAGCATTGAGACGTATTTTCTACTGAATATATCTTTTCTATATGTGTAGTTTGTTTAAATGACAACAGACACGAGACAAATCCATGAGTTACAATATAAACAATATTAAAATTACAAAGAATAACTTGCATTAAAATGTTTAATGGAAGCTGAGGGATGCATCACCTATCTTCATTTATTGATTTTGGAAAATACGCTTAGTAAAATACAGACTTATCACTAAAATTGGTCCGATGGGTTTTAACTGAGCGACAGCAGTGATGGAATTAATGACTGAGACTGAAGTAGAGTCTGAGAAGTTCACCAGACAGAGGATGGACTGATGCGTTTATGTTTTATGAATGAACACGTCTGACCGTTGATGTTGTAGATGGAGAATCTGTAGGAGAAGTTGGCCATGTTGGTCTCCTGTCTGAGGAGAGGAGCTTTCTGCTGAGGAGGACGTTCAGGGCGACCGTCGTCCAGACTCTGGGTGGAAGAGACCAAGCAGAAAGGTCAGGCTTAAAGGGAACCTAACATGACCAACCCTGGATCACCTGAGTTTACCTGTGTGAGTTTGTCCAGCTCCCCCAGCCAGGCTCCAAACATCTTGTCCAGGTCCTGGTCCTCCTTATCGCTGTCCTCCTCCTCCTCCTCCTCTTCCTCCCGGACCTCCACCTCCTCATCGGACACCTGATCCATCTGAGGACAAAAGGCAAGAAGAAGAAAAAGAAGCATTGAATCCTCTGCAGTTTGATCCGTCAGCTCCATCTAGTGGCCGACGGTCTGAACTGCACTGCAGCTCCTTACAATTAAAACTCATTTAAAAGCTGCAACACAAATTAAACACAGAGACAGAATTAGCAGTAAAAGAGACAAATTTATTCTTTAATTTTTTATTTATACTTGAAAGATCTTTAAGGAGCCTCCGTCTGTTTAATGGCATCAAGTCAAATTACAAAAATAAAGAGAAATACTTAAAGAAAAGGCATCAAAAGGTCCTATTTAGGTGGTTTGTTAGACTAAATAATTAGAATATAAGTTCAAATTTGCACATTCCTGCAAATATTTCTACTACCTTTTATTACTTCTAATGCTTTTATAATTCTTTAAAGATGTTTTACCAAATTCTTTGCATGTAAAAACCGAGTTAGCAGTAAAAACATCTGCTTTCTTCTGCTTCATTCTTCTGCTCAGCCACATTTATCTGATAGTTGCTTTGCAGTTTGTGTTTAATTACAAATTCTGGTTTATTATCATGATTCGATTATTGATTTCCAGGAAACAAAAATACCCAGAAGTCTTAATTTTTGTTTACCAGCTGCAGCATTTACGACATGAATGCGATCCAGTAATGTAATAACTATGACTGTCGGTATTTCAATGCAGTCAGAAAGTACTTCTAACCTGCAGTATTGTTACTTATACTTCACAGTCTCTTTACATTTTCCTCGTATGCTCCAGGAGATAAAGAGTACAACTTTATTTCCAAGCAGTAAACTCTCAGCAAACCGTTCTAAAAATAATGATCATAAACTCGATGTACAACAAAGGAATCCCAGAAGCTGCGGAGTGAATCCAGGGGAAAGGTTAGCAGAGATTAGCCTGAGAACAAGTCAACACATTCTGCAGGGAGCGTTGCTGTGATTAACGACCACAATAACCATCTCTCTATGCGCACGGACACGCAACAGCTGCCGGATTCTCCTGACGACCAGCAGCAGTGTGGTTTTTCGTCAGCTTTCTAATGACTTATCAAAGTGGAAACGAGGAGCTGGAACCAAAACGAAGATTAATCGGCGAATGAAAACGATCCGCTGGAGGTTTAGAGTCTGAAAAGCAAACAACAAACTGATTTATCAAACGGCCCGACGTGCTGGGAAGTAAGCTCATTAGTAGAAATGTGTCGCTGTCATGTGCAGCAGCAACAGGTCACATGACCGTATGAGTGATGTCATCAACATCAGGCTCGGCGGTCCAGATGTTTCCGTCACCACTGCAGGTGCACGTTTATGATTTCCTCAAAGTGGAGCTGAGATTAAACTTAAACAGGAGGTTTTTCCACAGCAGGAACCTGAGGCGGCGCCCGAAGACGTTCTGCTTCCATTAAAGCGCAGAATCTGACGGCTAATTAACCAAAACGGTGACGAATAGTAGCCACCGGACAAGGAAACGGAACAATGGAGGCTTGTTATGTTCGCCTGATTGGTGAGTTTATGCTGCTGCAGGAGGAAAAGAGTAAACATGGTAGCTAGTCCAGGCTTACAGAGGACCTTTAACCCTCAGCGAGTTTCTACAAAAAATAAAACACCAATGACGGCTGCCAAACAACAGGAGCAACCTGGGGTTCAACGTTTTCCCCAAAGACGCCTCTGAACATGAAGGAGCTTTGGATTGACCCACAACTAGTGGACAACCTGCTCCACCACCGGAGCCATGGCTGCTCCACTTGTTAACTGAAGATCCCTTATTAGATTCTCCCAGTGCGATTTTCAGCAACTAACTCATCGTGCAGCTTTGAGAAAATCCATGCAATTACAGTGCTGTGAAAAAGTATTTGCCCCCCTACAGGAATCTTCTATTTTTGCATATTTCAGGTCATCAATGCTTGTAAACCTAATGTGACTGAATTTAAACTATTCTGCAGAGGAAAGTGGACCAACATTCCTCCATGGCGATTTAAAGACTGATCACAAGCCGGAACAAACATTTAGCTGCAGTTGTTGCCAGAGCCGGCCCGACCCAATGTGGTGCCCCAGGTGAGGTTTTACATGGCACCCCCCTCCATGGCAAAAGAAATTGAATAGCATTGTTTTGTAGTCATATTAATTCGGCATTGCTTCACATTTTAATCAGTGTGAGCTTTTCCATTTTAAGAATCCATCCACCCATTATCTAGACACCGTTTAATCCTCTGCAGGGTCGTAGGGGGGCTGGAGTCTATCCCAGTCGACTCAGGGTGAAGGCAGGGGACACCCTGGACAGGTCACCAGTCTATCACAGGGCTACATATAGAGACAAACAAGCACACTCTCATTCACACCTACAGACAATTTAGAATCATCAGTTAACCTCAGCATGTTTTTGGACTGTGGGAGGAAGCCGGAGTACCCGTTGAAAACCCACGCTGCACAGGGAGAACATGCAAACTCCACACAGAAAGACCCTAGGCTTTGAAATTCACCTTTAATATATAATTATATTAAAGGTGAATTTTTTCCCGATTCTGTGGCGCCCCCTGGAGGCCACAACACCCTTAGCATTTGCCTATATTGCCCAATGGGTTAGCCGGCTCTGGTTGTTGCTATTAACGGTTGCCCAGCCAGTTATTACATTCAGGGAGGGGGACAATTACTTTACTCTGCATTTCATGTTTTGTGGGTTGTGTCTGTCTAACATTCAATAAATATAAATATTAGGTTGATGATCTGGAACATTAAGTGTGAGAAATGTGCAAAAATAGAAGATTTCTGTAGGGGGGCAAATACTTTTCAGTTATTCTGCTGTTTTTTTTTGTGACCTACTTGAGCTGTGCAGCCTCACAGCGTCTGTATGGATTAAGCTAATTAAATACGACGGGTTAATTAGTGAGCTGGAGGCCAGTTTTTTGTTACTGTTGGGCAGAACCAGTTTTCTTCTGTTGCTAAGCTAGGCTAGGCTAGGCTAGGCTAGGCTAGGCTAAGCTAAGCAGCTGCTGTCTCTGTCGCATCACATTTAATGGACAGACAGACATGAGAGTGGTATCGATCTTATCTAGCTTTTAGCAAGCAGTTCTCAAAAACTACTACTTCAATCGTTTCGTCATTTTAGATTTTATTTATTTATTTTTGACCGGTGATTAACTCCTCATATCATCTAAAACCTCATTAGCTTGAGAGGAAAACTGATTCCCCGGACATCATCCAGCCTCAGCATTTCTAGCGATCATGGTTTAATTTGTTAATTTCTAGTCTTCTTCACTTCCTGATCAATCATCTGATCAATCTCATCAGTTCTGTCCCTTTAATCTCCGGGTGTCTCTCCTCCGCCCAGACGACCCCGCGGTCTCGCCCAGAGCTCGGTGTTCTATTCCTGGGTAGCTGCTCAGCCGTCGCCCCCCTCTGGGGACATGGAGCTGGCCAACACACACACACACACACACACACACACACACACACACACACACACAAGTACACACACGCATACAAACACACTGAGAAACACACCACAGAAACACACACATGGAGGAGCGGTGCTACAATTAGATCCCTGTGGTTTGCAAAGTCTGTCATTTGGACTCGAGGGTGTGTGTGTGTGTGTGTGTGTGTGTGTGTGTGTGTGTGTGTGTGCTGCTGTGGGACTAGAGGATCATTGTGAAAACTCTCACAGCTGCGCTCTCGTACAACAATCTGCCGACGATTCGGTTTAGACCAACAGATGAACCTTTTTCCGTCGACCCGTTCAGGAAATTTAAATGAGACGAGGCTCCATCGGATCCATCCGATGCTCCGACAGAAGCTAAAAGAGCTAAAAGGACGAAGCAGGTCGACGGCAACATGAAGAAGCTCACCTCATACTTCTATAACTACTCACTAATTTAATCACTGCTACTTTCTAAGAATGTTTATTAAGGAAATAGACATATAAGACATATAAGAGTTGCAAAATGACCACAAAATTAAGAATATGAGACACAAATTGACCAAAATGGAACAAAAACGACAACGAAATCACTACAAAAAGGCACAAACAACCACAAAAATGAGGCTAAGCTGGCACAGAGATTTGAAAATGACCGCAAAAAGAAGCGAAATCGCCACTAAAAGGTGTAAAATCACCACAAAAAGACAAGAAATCATCAGAAGAAGATGCAAAATCATCATAGAAACTACAAAAAGATGCAAAATTGATACAAAAACACTCAAAATCACCATAAAAACATGCAAAATTATCTCAAAATGGTGCAAAATCATCACTAAGAGACAAGAAATCAACACCAAAAGGCACCAAACCTCCAGAAAAAGAGGCAAAGTTACCATGAAAACTCGAAATGACCGCAAAAAGAAGCGAAACCTACACAAAAACACCACAAAAACATCAGAAAAAAACCCAGAAAAGATGTTAAATTATCACAAAATGGTTTAGAAATCACCACTAAGAGATGAGAAATCACCTAGAACCAAAAAGTAGTAGGAGACAGGAACCGAAAGACACGACATGACCAGAGAAAGATGCAAAAATTATCACAAGAAGGTGTAAAATCACCACTAAGAGACGAGAAACCTCCACAAAAAGAAGCAAAATTGACCCAAAAACACTCAAAATCACTGCAAAAACATGCTAAATATCTCAAAATGTTGTAGAATCACCACTAGGAGAGGAGAAAGCACCACAAAAAAGCCCCAAACCTCCACAAAAAGAGGCAAAGTTACCACAAGAAGAAGTGAAATCGACACTAAAACATTCAAAATTGCTTCAGAAAACACGAGAATTCACCAGAAAAAGTACAAAATTATGAAAAAATTGTGTAAAATCACCACAAAAAACCATTAAAACTCCACAAAAACTCAAAATGTCCACAAAAACAAGCAAAATCTAGACAAAAAACACTCAAAACCACCAGAAAAAATACAGGATCATCACAACAAGGTGTAAAATCACCACAAAAAGGCGCTAAACCTTCTAAAAAGAGGCAAAGATACCACAAAAAGAAGCGACAGCGACACAAAACATGAGAAAACACCAGAAAAAAAATGCAAAATTATCACAAGATGGTGCAAAATCACCACTAAGAGATGAGAAATCACCAAGTACCAAAAAGAAGAAGACAAGCACCAAAAGACACAAAATGACACAGAAAGATGCAAAAATTATCACAAGTAGGTGTAAAATCACTACTAAAAGGCTCAAAATCACCACAAAACATGAGAAATAACCAAAAAAAAAAAGCAAAATTATCACAAGTAGGTGTAAAATCACTACTAAAGGCTGACACACACTACAGGATGATTCTAAACTTCTTATAGTGTGGTGTTCACTACAGAGCTCACCACACTATAAGATCCTAAACCGATCCTTCATCAGACTATCAGGTTCTTCACGCTCAGTATTCCAAATCTCACGTAGTCAAACGTGACTTTAGTGTAAACAAACATGATGGAATAACGGTACTATAAATAACAACGTTCCTTTCTTCAGTAACCAGTAATCTAACTGATTACTCTTCCCATCATTATAACTCCGTTACCGTTGCTGCCAAAAATGTGTCTCGTTACTAGAATTGAAGCTGTTTTTCCATCAGACCATCCAGATCTCTGAGCCGAGGGGCAGAGATTCTTTAGGGCTGTAAAAACTGACACGTTAATGCAGATTAATCCATCATCATGATTAATCTGATTGTGTTTTTTAGCGATGGTAACTCTACTGGTTTGTTTTACTTCCTGTTCCGTCAGTCAGCTGAGTCAGCTCGCGTTCTGATTGGCTTAAATCTGGTACACGTGACATCACACACTGAGCGTGCTCGCCCCACACACTACAGGGTTTATAGTCGCAGATATTAAACATGTTCATTATCTACGATCTCTCCTTCAGAGCCCTTCTGAGTGGATAGAACCGGACAAAATCACTCTTAACACCCCACAGGAACATCAGACATGATGTCGTTTGCAAACATCCGACAGTCGGGCCTTTGCTGGCTTTGATCGTAAGGAGATCAGGACAAAAATCGGCCTGATTATCCTGCAGTGTACCGGCCTTAAGAGACGAGAAATCACCACAAAAAGGCACCAAACCTCCACAAAAAACACCAGAAAAAGGTGCAAAACCGCCATAAAAGTAATAAAACCAGTAGTATTTTCATGAATCTGTGCAGCTGATCCCAGTCTGCTGCTGACGGCGGCTTCATGTCGACTCAGAACTCTAAATCAGTCGGAGCTCTGAGGATCGTTAGTTCATCGATTGGTGGATCCACTGTTCTGTTAACTAGCTGTTAGCTTCTGTTTATACCAGGACTGACTGAGTTTAACAGTCGGAGGCCTTTTGTTTTGTTGGGAGAAGTTTCCCGTCACATGATGGAGCAGCTGGAAGCTCTGGGTGGATCCATGGAGGCTGTGGTGTCCTCAGACCAGCATCAGTTCACTGGAGACGAGTTTCACTGACGGTCGGAGCAGCAGAGTCTTAAAGCAGAAGCCTGTCAAACAGCTGAGACAGCAGGTCAGAGTGTGTGTTACTGTGTGTGTGTGTGTTAGTGTGTGTGTCCAAAGTAAACAGTAATTACTCCTCCTGTCTGTCAGACTGAAACATGCAATCATTCTTCAGTCCTCCCACCTCAGTTTTTCTCTCCTCTGTTCTTTCCTCCTCATTCACTCCCTCCACTCCTCCTCCTCCTCCTCCTCCTCCTCCCTCCTCCTCCCCTCCCCTCCTCCTCCTCCCTCCTCCTCTCCTCCTCCTCCTCCTCCTCCTCTCCCTCCTCCTCCTCCTCCTCCTCCTCCTCCTCCTCCTCCTCCTTCCCTACGTCTCTCCTCCATTTTAATCAGGCAGAGTGACACAACAAACACTAAATCTGTCGCTGCAGCTTCTTGATTCGCTGCAGCAGAATCCACCACCGTCCTGCAGAAACAGCTGCCTTCTTCCTGCCGACAGGTTTACTCAGACCAGCTTCTCGAGGCAGCTCGAGCTCCCTGCAGCTGATTTTTCACGATTCTTCTTTTGCTTTCGGTCCGACTGAAAGGACTACAGACCTCCATCCAGGACACCTGCCGCCTGACGAGATCAGATGAAGATTCATCTGCAGGTTGTTTTCAAACGTGACTCAAAAAACAGTTAGAAACCGCCGAAAACGCCTCAACGAGTGTCCAAAATGACTCAAAACTTCATCATAAACTCCAAGAATGTCTGACCTGATCACCTGTGTATTCATCTGTCGGTTAGTTTCCAGGTGAGTCTGCAGTTTTGGAGACTCGGCAGCTAAATGTGACAGTGGATCACCACGTCCACCATCACTGAGACTCTCAGGTCATTTTGGTTCCATGTTTTGACCAAAAACGTCTCAGAAATCAGTAAAAATGACCCAAAAATAGTCAAAAATGCCTCAACAAATGTCTAAAATGACTCAAAACTTTTCCGAAATGACAGAAACTCCTAAATGTTTTCAGTCAGATTGAAATCACCTCCCTTGAACAGTCATTTTGCCACCTGTTTATTCATCTACCAGTTTGTCTCCAGGTCAGTCTGAGGTTTTAAATATAATGCAGAATCACCTCCTGGACCGTTACAAAGACTCTCAGGTCATTTCAGTTTGATGGTTGGTCAATAAACGACTCAAAAATGGTCCAAGGTCGGATAAAATGTGTCCACAATGACAACAAACTGCCCAAAACTGAAGTAAAATCAGTTAAAAGGAGTCAGAAATGACCCAAAACCTGTCAAAAAAGCCTCGACAAATGTCTAAAATGACTCAAAACGTCGTCATAAACTCCAGAATGTCTGACCTGATCACCTGTGTATTCATTCGTCGGTTAGTTTCAAGGTGAGTCTGACGTTTTAGAGGCTCAGCATCTAAATGTGACAGTGGATCACCACGTCCACCATTATTAGGACTCTCTATTAGGTTATTTTTGGGTCCATGTTTTTTCCAAAAACGTCTCAGAAATCAGTAAAAACTTGTCAAAAATGCCTCAACAAATGTCCAAAATGACTCAGGACTTGTCATAAATGACATAAACTCCTAAATGTTTTCAGTCAGATAGAAATCACCTCCCTTGAACAGTCATTTTGCCACCTGTTTATTCATCGACCAGTTGGTTTCCAGGTTTTGGGTTTCGGAAACTCAGCAGCTAAATATGATGGAGAATCACCTCCTGGACCGTTACAAAGACTCTCAGGTTGTCCAGCAGTGTTTCCTGGAATCAGCTGTTAAACCTGCACACCACCGCAGACAGGAAGTGACCCGCACCTCCGCGACCTCTGACCTTCACGCTGTTAAATATGGAGGTCAACAGCTGCAGTCTGTCAGATGAAGCCTCATACTGAGTTACTGGGAGATATTTTTAAGGGGAAACCATTCCAGGATCCTCGAGTCAAACAGGGACAAGAACCCCCCTCCTACCAATCAGGCATCGGCTGCACCTGATTGGACGAACGCTTCACTCGTTGGCTGTCATGTGACTCCACAACACCCTCCTGCTGACTGATTGATCAATCAATTGGGATCAATAACATATCAGTCTGTTTTGTAAACCTCTTCTGTCTTAAAGCGTTATTTCTTATTACTTTCCAAACTCAGGCTAACTTGTGGCTGCTAACTGCTAACCTAGCTGCTAGCTGTTAGCGTAGCATGAGGCACTATAAAAGCAGCTAACATCCTGTTTTGTGTTTATATTTGTGCGTCTTCTTTTTGTTCCTGTTGTCGGTCATGTAGAACAGCGTGTTAAAGCTAATCTGACTGTAGAAACATGTTACCGTGAACCAGGTAGCGTTAGCTGCTGGCTAACAGGCACATGTAACGGCCAATCAGATAGAGCTGTAGGCGGGACATTGCTTGCTAATGCATCAGAGCTAAAGAAGAACGTTTATTATGTTTTGCAATAATCCATCAATAAATATAACAATAACAACAATCTAAAAAGGACAAATATGGCCGTCAATAGTCAGCTAATCCCTGATTCATACATGCTGCTAACTTACATCCACTGTTTACATGTTTTACTTCATTCAAACGGCCCTTAAAGCTGTTCCACTTGCATATAATTGTCTTGTGTTCTGTGCAGCGGCGATAAAGTCGAGTCTAATCCGATCTAAATAAAGAGATGATGAAGAAAATGTGATTATTTGCCATTAAACAAACAGAAATCTGCTGCACATATTGGAATATTTAACCCTCATCACCACACAGCCTGTCGACCACATGGACACATTTTACAAACTAGTGACTCACGACGCTTCAAATGGTCTAAATGTGCTGCTACTTCAGAAAAACTAAACTCCAACATGTTCAGAGTCCTTTTATTTCATTCTTCCTGCCTAAACAGATGCAGATTTTATTCCTGGTACGTGGGAACGTTGATCAGACTGTAACCAGATCATCATAGTAACTAATGATCACCTGTTTATTCATCTACCTGTTTGATTCCATTAAAGTCTGAGGTTTTAGAAACTCAGCAGCTAAATGTGACAGTGGAAAACCACGTCCATCAATATTAAGACTCTCAGGTCATTTCAGCTCAATGTTTTGTCCAAAAATGACTAAAAATCAGTAGAAATCAGTAAAAATGACCCAAAAGTTGTCGAAAATGACCCAGAAATTCTCAAAAATGCTTCCCGAAAAGTCCAAAATGACCCAAAACTTGTCCTAAATGACAGAAACTCCTAAATGTTTTCAGTCACATTGAAAAGAAACAGGAACCAGCTTCCTTGAACAGACATTTTGCCACCTGTTTATTCATCTACCAGTTGGTTTCCAGGTGAGTCTGAGGTTTTACAAACTCATACACCCACCATTATTAAGGCTCTCAGGTCATTTCAGTTCCATGTTTTGTCCAAAAACGACTCAAAAATCAGTAGAAATCAGTAAAAATGACCCAAAAGTTGTCAAAAATGCCTCAACAAATGTCCTAAATGACGTAAACTCCTAAATGTTTTCAGTCAATTTGAAAGGAAACTAAAATCACCTCCCTTGAACAGACATTTTGCCACCTGTTAATTCATCGACCAGTTGGTTTCCAGGTTTTGGGTTTCGGAAACTCTAGTTAAATATGATGGAGAATCACCTCCTGGACCGTTACGAAGACTCTCAGGTCATTTCAGTTTGATGGTTGGTCAAAAAATGACTCAAAAATAGTCCACAATAACGAAATCTGCCCGAAACTGAAGTAAAAAATAGTTAAAATGAGTCAAAAATGACCCAAAACCTGTCAAAAATGCCTCAACAAATGTCTAAAATGACTCAAGTGACATAAACTCCAAATTCTCTGAACTGATCACCTGTTTATTCATCTGTCGGTTCGTTTTCATGAAACTCAGCAGCTAAATGTGACAGTGGATCACCTTGTCCACCATTATTAAGACTCTCAGGTCATTTTGGTTCCATGTTTTGTCCAAAAACGACTCAAAAATCTGTAGAAATCAGTAAAAATGACCCAAAAGTTGTCAAAAATGACCCTAAAACAACGAAAATGTCTCAAGAAATGTCCAACTTTTCCCGAGATGATATAAACTCCAAAATAATTTCAGTCAGATCAAAAGGAAACGCAGAAATTAGCACCTCTACTCATCTGCTCATCTGCTCCTGGACGCTATAAAGATGGTTCTTGGGTCTTTTCAGTTTGATGGTTCGTTCAAAACCAGCTCAAAAGACCCAAAACTCTTCCAAAATTAAACTGTATTGTTTTCTAGACCCTGTTTCAGGTTAATCTGTAGCTGCCTTCTAACTTAGCCGCTAGCTGTTAGCTGTTAGCATAGCATTAGCCACTGTGAAAGGAGCCAATTTCCCAGTTTGTGTTTCTTGTTCAGTTTTCTATGATTGATTTCTGAGACCACAGAGTGACGACAGACGGAGAGAGGAGGCTGCATCACACCTTTAATTTATCAATAATCGGTCAATAAAAACACCGATAATCGTGAAAAAGCCAGATATCGTCCGCGATAGTCAGCCAGGCAGATCATCGAAATTAAGAGGACATGAGGAGAGAAGATGACCAGGAAGGAAACAAGAGGAGACAAGTTCATAGAAATCTGTTCCTCCTCGAGCAAATCTGAAGCTCTGCATCTGTACTGGGACGATCCCAGTTTCCCACAGAGAGCCTCCACTGGTCGGCCGCCACTAAACAGCAGGAAGAAAAGAGGCTTCACAGTGTGGTCCATTCCCACGACTCTATATCAGGACGCACACACACACAGTAACACACACACAGTAACACACACACAGTAACACACACACAGTAACACACACACAGTAACACACACACAGTAACACACACACACACAGTAACACACACACAGTAACACACACACAGTAACACACACACAGTAGCACACACACAGTAACACACACACAGTAACACACACAGTAACACACACACAGTAACACACACAGTAACACACAGAGTAACACACACACAGTAACACACACTCGTTGGTATTTTTAGCCTGTTGGTTTTTGTGAAGTGAAGCTATAAATCAGAGACCAGAGGAGGATCCAGTTGGACGTTTTCAGATGTTTCACACAAACTAAAGAAGTCATCGGGATGAAACCTCAAATCCTAAAATCCTTCTTAACCACATTTCTGTTCCGTTAACATCCATAAAAACACCATCCATCCATCCATCATCTAGACACCGCTTAATCCTCTGTAGGGTCATGGGGGCGCTGGAGTCTATCCCAGCTGACTCTGGGACTCCTGGACAGGTCACCAGTCTATCACAGGGCTACATATAGAGACAAACAACCAAGCACACTCTCATTCACACCTACAGACAATTTAGAACCATCAGTTAACCTCAGCATGTTTTTGGACTGTGGGAGGAAGCTGGAGAACCTGGTGAGAACATGCAAACTCCACACAGGAAGATCCCAGGCGTCCTAACCGGGACGTGAACCGGGGATCTTCTAGCTGTGAGGCGACACTGCTGACCACCGAGCCACCGTGCAGCCCAGCCCACTATGAAATGTTCAGATTTATAAAAAAAACAAACATTTTCTGTGCACATTTCAACGTCTTGCATTAGAATTTATTATTATCAGAATTATTTTTAACACAAGCTGCTACTTTGGACTACTTGGACACTTAAACAGTTCCAGTGTCCATTTCATTTCATTGTCAATTTAGCTGCAGACGTCTCAGGTATGTGTGTGTATGTACGTAAATGTGTGCACTTATTTTTATTCTTCATTGGGATTCCTAGAGAGACGCCTTCTCACTTTGCCTGCACTGTGTTTGTATGTACAGCTAAATGAAGATAAAGGTTGATTTTGATGTGAAAAGAACAATGAAAATGCCAAAATTAGAAAAAAATCCTCAATTTTGCCAAAAAAAAGCTGTTTTTGACTTTTTCTGATGAAGACTTGAGGTACTTAACAGGAGATAAAACATATTTTCTCAATAAGGTCTGACTTTATAGTGAATATTTAACTTTTCTCTCATTGTCTTTGTCTCCAGACAGCCTTAAGAACTAATTTAAAATGTCCAGATTTATAAACAGGCAAGTTTTCTTCAGGTTTGTCTTCTAAAAATTGAAAAAAACCTAACTTGGGGTGCCCTGATAGCTTGGTGGTTTATGTCGCGTGACCCAAGTCCAGAGACATAGCGGCTGTCCCAGGTTCGATTCCGACCTCGGGCGTTTACTGCATGTCCTTCAACACTCTCTCATCTGATAAAGGCGACGCTGCTAACCACCGAGCCCCCATAAAAACACATTTTATTATATCGTCTGTATTGTTTTTTCCTCTTTCTTCATCAGATTTTTTCCTTATGATGAGAGTTACACGACTTATAATATTCATTTCTTACATTATTATTACATTCAATAGAGTAATATTTAATTATCATTCAATTACATGAGCAGTATTTCGCTTTCATGTACAAAATTGTCGACTTTCATCTCATTTTTCAGCTGCAATATTTAATTAAAGCTGCAAGCAGCGTCGAACGGGTCCTCGCTCCACCCGCACCGCCGACGTGGAGCCGATTGGAATTTCAAGTGTACAGATATGTTTGTCTCGATAGACTACATGTGTACCAAATTTCATGTTTGTAGGATGAAACAGTGATTTTATATGAGTATTTGCATATTTGTAGGGGGCGCTGTGGAGCCGTTTGACCACGTCCATTCCTGAATTGTACATCAAACGTTAGTTTTTGAGATTAATGAGGTTTTGTGTGGATTTGGTGATTTTACATGGATCCCTTCACGTCCAAAACCCATTTCGTTCCACATGGCGAAATTGCTCAAAATGGCCGCCATGCCACGCCCACACCGTGTGACGCAGCCACGAGATTTTAAAAACTTTTCATCCCGTCCAGATGCCACACAGCGAATTTGATGAAGATCGGACAAAAATCCTGGGAGGAGTTTGATAAATTCCAATGCCTGTGCACCACGTGCTCTAGGGGGCACCGTTGAGCTTTTTTGAAATTTCAAAAGCAGGAATGTTTTTGTCTCAGGCTACTGTACCTGTCCCCCAAAATATCAAATTTTTCGCCAGTCCTGATGTGTGTGCCAAATTTGGTGAGTTTTTGAGCATGTTTAGGGGGTCAAATTGGGGTTCAAAGGTGCGTAAGAAAAAGAAAGAAACAAAGAAACACTACAGGAACAATAGGGTCCTTGCACTGTAGTGCTCGGACCTTAATTATCATGTGTGAAATTACTTATTACCTCAGTATAACTGCCAGTATTACTTTCTACTGTTCCATTCCCTTATGCTAGTTTATGTAGGTAATGTATCGTACTTATATCTGATTGCTTTTCTGCTTGTCACAATGATTTCTTTGGGGACTGATATCTTCTGTCTGATCTTTTCCTATGAAACAAACTAGATAAAGTCGTTCAGTTTTAAAGTCGTCCTTCACGAGTCGCTGTAAATAAACTGAACACATGGAGTCGGTGTGTGTTTGTGTCTCGCCGGGGAGGATAATTAGCCCAAAGATTCACACTGTGGCATCAATTACTGTGTGTGTGAGGCTCTGCCAGGTCGAACAGTGAGCGCTTTCCGACACGCTGCTGTTTCTCTGTTTACCGCGAGGATTATCGGAGTCTCTGAGGCTTCGGCGAGTAAATCAGCAGGTTTCAGACCAACGGTTCACCCGACTGATCCGACACAGGAGGAGCAAGACGCCTCGGGAAGATCACAGGAAGAAAAAAACATAGATCTAAATCAGTAAAACTAAAGCTGTAGAGTCTCGATCAACCCGTCGATTGGTTGGTTGGTTTATATCTTCTCATCAATATCCACATCAGGGATTGAGTATTTCTGGCAGCAGGATGAACAGACGACCTGAGAGCACCTCTGAGTTTGAATAACTTTGATGGAGACTGTTGGCTCTGACTTCCTCAATGAACATTTACTGGGAGTCAAACCAGCTGATGCCAAAGAAGCCATCAGTGTTTCTGCATTTTGTTCAAACTGATGGACAAAAGAGTCAAGTTTAGACTTTGCAAACTTAATTAACAGCTTCAGTCCACCCCAACACAATCTACCAGTGAGAAAGTATCATAGTTTAGTCTGGTGAAATCAACACTGACAGGACACAGAAACATATGTTGGTTCTTTGTTCTGAACAGATTAACTGGAGGATGCTCAATGGATAAAATAAGTAGGATAAAACCAGAAATGTTCCTCTGGAGAATCTGGTTTGGTTTTGCTAAACAGGACTTCTGTTGCAGCTGCGTTTGAGGACAAACAGCTCTATGTGAAAAACAACTACATAGTTTGAACAAGACGTCCCAATTTACAGCTTTGTGACAAGAAATAAGCAGCAGGAGGTTTGAGCAAGATGAAATAAGGCTGACCTTAAGGCCGAGTACGGTGTAGTTCCAAGTAGCCTAGAGTGGCTAAGTTAGCTAACCAACAGTATGGTAGCTTAGCTGCTTTACAAACGGAATATTAGGGCTGGTCCTGAATAAAGGAATATCGTAGCCGCCTTGTTTTTATCTGCTGTGTTTTATAATAATAATAATGCATTGGTTTTATATAGTGCTTTTCAAGGCACTCAAAGACGCTTTACATTGCATTATTCATTCACTCCATACTCAATGGTGCTAAGCTACGTATGTAGGGACAGCTGCCCTGGGGTAGACTGATGGCTGCCAGGCTGCTCCATCGGCCCCTCCGACTACCACCAACCACCACCTCTCTCACTGCATCCACCCAGGCTTCCTGGTTGTTCCCTCACAGTCTCCCATCCAGGTACTGACCAGGCCAAACCCCGCTTAGCTTCCAAGATCTGACGGGAACGGGCATCCACAAGGCGATATGGCCTAGTTTTATGTACTTCAGGAAAGCCTTCAATAACCTGCAGCTCTGTGGCTCCTTCCACAGTCAAAAACCTGTATTTTTATGCATTGTTTTTATGTATTATCTTTATGTATTGTTTTTTGGCTCTGTTGTAAAGCACTTTGGGTACCTTAGGTTATTGTAAAGGGCGATACAAATAAAATTTGATTGATTGAAAAACAGCCATAAAAACATGCAAAACGACTGCAAGGAGACACAAACTAGACACAGTAGCTTATTTAACCTCTACTGTTAGTCGACTTCAAACCAGATGATGTCAAAGAAAAATACAACCAACATGTAGATCATCTAAAAACAGGTAACTGGTCTGTTTTATTCCTCAGTAGTTCTCGTTCTGGATCATCAGCTGATGTATTTTAAGAAATCAGCTCTGCTCCTGGTCTGTTCTCTTCATTTCAGTAGAAAACTACTAAAAAAAATGCAAAAAAAACGTAGAAAAACATCCAAAGACGCCATAAAAATACACCAATATACAACAAAAAGATGCAAAATCACCATAAAAAGATGCAAAACAGCTGCAAAAACAAGTTAAATGATACGCAGAGTCGCCACAAAACCATCGGTCTGCACTGTTAAAGCAGTTCGGTTGTTTTTATTCTTAAAAAATGCTGATTCCATGTGAACACTGTGTTTAAAACAAGGTAAAGTTCTACCGTATTTACAGCTACCAACAAACCTCCTGAAACCCTCATCACTGCAGTGGGATTTGTTTCTACCAGTTCAGTTCAGCGCTTTAACTACTTTCACTAAAATCCTCCCGTGTAGTTTTATTTATACGAGCACAGTTCAGGCAGAAATACAGTCAAAACAAAGCCTCCATCATCTGTGTTGATATCGTATCACAGGAAGACCGACGGAGGAAACCGAGCCGAGCTGCTGAGCCAACAACATGACATCACTTCCCCCCCGAGACCCACAGCAGGGTGACATCATTTCCTTTCACCGCCTCGTATCTGCAGGTTATTACACAGAGAGCTGCTCTGGGAGGGATTCTACCCGCACCGATGAACACTGGAGAAAATAAACGGTAGAAATATGTCAGAAAAAACCCTTCAAACAACGGTGGAATAATAGATATAAATCAAAAACGGTAAGAATGGAGAAAATAACAGCAAATATCTGTTATTTTCAGCAGATTTAAATGCGGTTAAACTGTAATTTTACAGCCACTCATTGCAAAATAAAAACTATTTGTAAACATGTGGAAGCCTTTTCTGTTTTTGTTACAGTTAATATGTACATTAATGCTTTTTTTGTGATTTTTACAGATGAAAAAATGGTTATTACTTAATATTATTGCTGTCAAAACATAGTGTTATCGACGCAAAACTATTTTAACGGCGTCAATTTAACGCTCTTCTTGACCGAGTGAGCTTGTAGTTTTTTCACAAGCTGTGGCCACAGCTGGTAACGTTAGAAAAACTACAGGATCCAGCTGTAGACCGGGAACAAAACGGTGAACACGCCCCACGTAGGTTTGGTCTTCATGCTCGCCAGCTGCTAAAGAGTAGGCTACCGTTTAGTGTGGATGGAGAACACGAGACGCCGAAATGGATGTGAAATAGAAAGCCTGAGTCCTAGTTTACACTGATGAGCACTTTGTAGTTTTTATTTTGTATCGCCCTGTTTTGATCCCTTACAAAGGGGCTGTTTTTGCGACTAACTCCATATCGCGGTTCACTTTTCTTGGTCTCACTGTATCGTGGATTTTTAAATTGTATTTAAATACGTAGCGTCCAGCAGATGAGTAGACGCACGTATGGAAAACTCAGCTGCTTCCTCTTGAGCTGGTCGGTCTCTGATTGATCAGCGGTGATGGAAGCCAGGGTTTATAAGAGTGTAAGAAAGGTTGATAACAGTGTGGGGAGGGTTTATAAAGCCTTAGAATACATAATAAAATAAATATAAGGTCGCTACTTAGTGAATTTCGTTTATTACAGGGGGGTTCTGGAGTCAAACCCCCGCCATAGACGAGGGACCACTCTATTGATGGTGGTGCATTGTGGGAGATTTTGCTTCAAATGTGAACGACTGCTCGAAGTGAGAATGTTTGTGTGAAATAAAACCACACATTGTTGTTTTCAATTAAAAACATGAGCACACAGCAGGCCCGTCCACTTCTCCATGTTGATTAGAGTATTTAAATGATAATTCAATTAAAATATGTGATTAATTTGCGATTAAATATTTTAATCGACTGACAGCTCTAGTTAACATACACAGATTTCCTGTCAAATAATGGTAAATATCTGTAAAATAATTCGGCTTATTTAAATACTGTAAAAATAATGTACATTTATGGATTTAAACATTGTGAAAGAACGAATTACTATTTTGATGTGGATGTTATTTACAGTTTTGGGCTTTATTTTCTTTACAGTCGACCTGTAATTTAATACTCTTTGTCATTGATTTTACTAGATATTATCTGTAATTTAACAAAACAGGAAGAATCTATGAAACTTATTTAACATTTTTTCAAATCCGTAATACAAATAATTATAATATTATACACTAATTTCCTTTAAAATAACGGCAATTGTCTGTAAAATAATGATGTTGATTTAAATGCTGTGCAAATAAAGTAACTTTACAGTCAAATACAGTAAAAGAACAAATTACTATTTATATTTATAAAAATACTAACATTTTTAATGTCGACAATATTTAAATTTATTTTTTCTTACAATCAACATGTAAATTAATATTTTTTTCTGTGATTTTATTCGTTATTATCTTTAATTTACCAAAACAAAAACAAAAAAAATTGTTTAAAAAAATCACAGGTAAAAAATATTAATTTACATGTTGACTGTAAAAAATATACACATGTCAAAACTGTGCATAATGTCCACATCATACATCTATATTTTTGTAAAATAGGTGTTTCTTATTTTACAACATCTGACAATAAAGAAAACCCTATTTTACTGCATTTAAATCTGCCAAAAACAAAAATTATTTTACAGATATTTGCCTTTATTTTCTGTTTTTTTTTTAACTCTACAGTTTTTTAATTTTACAGAATATTTTCATGTTTTTTTTCTTTTTTCCAGGATATTTATTTCACTATTTTACGTGTTTGTCACCGTCCCCATCGGTTGACACTGTTTTATTCTCTGGGCTTCACACCTGACAAAGGTACGACTCCAACACGAGCACATGTCTGCATGTCTTCGTGTGACGTGGCCTGTTCCGTGTCTTATCCTGTGTTGGAGTTTCTGGACTCCCGTCGGTCCTCAGCTGCTGTAACCCGACCCTGAAAGCTGCTGCACGGTCGTGAAGAGAACAAATGAGGCTATTTCTGCTGCCGGAGAAACAAACAGGAGGCAGCAGGAAGTTCATGCTATTGTACGACTGGACGGATTAACCGAGACCGAGGCACCGAAATACTTCAGCCATAAACAAACACGGTGAAGTCATGGATGGAATCAGTGCTGCTAAACGTCCTCAAGTCTGTTTTCCTCCAGTCATTCTTCTACTCATTTAATATTTATACAGAATATATATATTCTCTCAATATTCTGCTACAGCTTTGCAGACCTTAGTATTCTTTACATACATCCAGATCTTTCCTTTTTGGACGCTGTGGGAGTCTCAGGATTCTCTGTGTCCTTCACATGTAGAGAAACTGACAATAAAGTTAACTCTGACTTTAGTCTGTTGTTCGATCTGTTCACGCTTCTATTAGGCCGAATCATACACTGTAAAAAAACAAAACAACAAAATACATCTAGCAGCAAGAAGCAGAACAATACTGTAAGAAAGTAAAAACAGTGAAAATAATGGCAAATATATATATAAAGCACACTGTTTAAATACAGTAAAACTGTGTCACATGTTGTAAAAGAGCAAATTATTATATAAAAAAATACAGATTTTTAATGTGGGCATTATTTATGGATCTGGTCTGTTTTTATGGTCAAAATAGCAGCAAATATCTGTGAAATTATTATATTTTTAGCTGATTTGTAAACAGTAATTTTACAGTTATACACTAGAAAAGCCAATTCCTATTTATAAAAATACAGATTTTTGATGTGGACATTATGAACAGTTTTGGCTTTGCCCTTTTTGATACATGTTTTCTGTAATTTAACAAAACAGAAAAAAAAATCTAAAAAGAAAAAGAAGATTTATCATTTTTAAATCTGTCATATGCGTATTTTTCTTTAAAATAACAGTAAATATCTTTGCTTATTTGAATCCAGTAAAAAGAAAATAGTGGAATTTTACAGTCACACGGAGAAAAACCAATCACCATTTATAACGGTATAGATTTCTAATGTGGACGATATTTATAGGATTATAGGATTATGCACGGTGGCTCGGTGGTCAGCAGCGTCGCCTCACAGCTAGAAGATCCCCGGTTCACGTCCTGGTTAGGACTCCTTGGATCTTTCAGTGTGGAGTTTGCATGTTCTCACCAGGTTCTCCAGCTTCCTCCCACAGTCCAAAAACATGCTGAGGTTAATTGATGATTCTCAGGCTCCGTCCACACGAAGCCAAAACACTTTTAGCTTCAAAAACGTTCTTCATAAAGACGGAGCTGTTTCAGTAAACGTGTCCGTCCACATGAATTCACTTGATACGCCTGGAAACGGTGTAAAACACACGCCAGGCCTGTTGGTGGCGCTATGACGCCGTAACAGAAATTAGAGGAAACTGGCGGCGGGACTTTAGGCATGTAGAAATCTGTATAGGATGTAAACATAGAACATGGCGGCGGCAAATAGGAGTGGACGAGCTGGTAGGACTCTAGTCTGGACGGACGATGAGGTGGAACTATCAGCAGGACATACGCAGCTCTATACGGAGACACTGTTGTCGTCGTTTTCTGAGTTTGGAGCATCTATGGAGAGGTGGAGCTATGAGGCAAGAGGACAGGGAGTAACAACGGTGACACGTAAACGGTGTTTTCAGATCTTTGCACTCTGGGACCTAGGTTCAGAAAGGATCGTTTTCAGACCCCCAAAACGCTGCTTGGTGGACGATACACGGGTTGGATGGACTATTGGTGGGTTTAGGTCTGGGCTCGTCTTCATGTAAATGGGGCCTTAATTGTCCGTAGATGTGAATGAGAGTGTGCTTGTTTGTCTCTATATGTAGCCCTGTGATAGACTGGTTACCTGTCCAGGTGTTCTCTGCCTTCACCTGAGTCGACTGGGATAGACTCCAGCCCCCCGCGACCCTACAGAGGATTAAGCGGCGTACAGATGATGGATGGATGAATCTTTATAGTTTTGGCCTATTTTTTAGGGTTAACATGTAAATAAAGACGCCTTTTCTGGGATTTTATTAGATATCATCTGTAAAATATCAAAACAAGGAAAGCTTGTAAAATAAAACGAAGTTGATTAAAAAACATAATATTTTTGACAGTGTAGATGACTTTGTGTGCTCAATTTTTAAAAAATGTAATCAAAATTTTTTAAAGAAAGAGGATTTTTCAACCCTCGGTGCAACCAGAGATGTTATAAAACACAATTTAAAGAAGAGGAATCTTAGTTTTTTACAGTCAACATGTAAATTAACACTTTGTTTTCTGTGATTTTACTTAATTTCAAACTTTCATGGTGACGCTGGAGTTGCTGAGACGTCTCTGGACCTTCACCATTCTCTTTTTTTGACGACGAACCTTAAAAATAAACACATTTCCGTGTATTTTAACGCTCTGAGCTTCGTTCTCAGCCACTTTCACGGTGACTCGACGTCACTCTGTATATTTTTACCTTCACGCTCGCTGCCAGACCAACGACTCCTTTAATAAACGGTGAGGCCACTCCTTCACCACAACCACACAGCGCGTGGATTTAAATTTATACTCTCAGAGCTTTGATACGATCAGCAGCTGTGTGACTGATAACAGGGCAGAGACCCACAAACCGTCTGATCTGGACTGAAAACCAACGTTCCCAGCTCGGAGCTCCTCAAGCAGCTCGCACGCTTTCATACGTGACTTCATGTTTCACCTCTTGGGGAATCCCTCAGCTGGAACCGGAGGTGGCTCAAGTTTAGCTCCGTGTCAAAATAAGAGTTAAAATAGTCACAAACACTGAATTTAGCCTGAAACAGAAACACAAGGAAACAGCAGGATGTTAAATATTCAGATTGGGAATCAGGTCAGAGCAGTAAATCACTACAAGTTGAATCTGAGTTGACAGTTTTGTAGGACTGGTCCGAATAGCAATATCTATGCTCTGGATATTCAGATCCAATAATCGCAGAGTATTCGAATATTCGGTTCACGCCGCTGTGTCGGCCGGTGGGGGGGGGGGTCACCAGAGTGTGAGTTGGCAGTTCCGCGTACTAGAACCACGGTGGCGTTCTAGAGCCTCGGCAACGCTCGGCAACGCTCGGCAACATGCGGCGGTGCCCGGCAGTGGTGCGCACGACTATTCAAATATCAAAATTATTATCCGAATACCACCACAACCAACCAATATTCAGATATTCCAATATTCTGGACCAGCCCTACAGTTTTGGGCAGATAAAAGGTAAAATGTGTGTTTTAATTTGTTTTAAATCACTTCTTAAAACACATTTTTACAGGCTTGCTGTCTGTTCTGTTGTCTACATGATTTTATATATTCGTTTTATTCTCTTTTACCCCTGTTACCTCCGCCAAGGAGGTTACGTGACGGCTGGCGTTGGTTTGTTTGTTTGTGTTCAAAATAACTCTAAAACTCATCGACGGAATTTGGATGAAATTTTCAGGAAATGTGTGAAATGGGACAAGGAACAAATGATGACATGTTGGGACTGATCCGGATCACCGTCTGGATCCAGGATTTTTTTAATCTAAGTGTAACCGGGTGGACAATTAAATGCGGTTTACTCTAAAAGCCACCAGAGGGCACTCTTGTTTTTGGGGTAAGCCCCTCTGACCACATGACATTTTGGGTCTCCACGCGACAGACAGCGACAGTGACGGAGTTCTCTTTCCTTCCTGAGCGACATACGCACGGTTGGGCCGGCATTCTTATCTCCGGTTGTCTAAGAAGCTGGGAGGCTGTTAGGAGCTGCCGCGCTAGAGGCCGCGCCTGTTCATTAGGTCGGATGGGGTGAAGGCTGCATTGTTGGTAGGACATTTGAACTGTATGTAATTACATTTGTATCTGTAACGTTCCATAGAAAATATGTGGACTGGGAGATTGTGTTGGGGGTGGACTGAAGCTCCTTGGAGGAGGTATGAGCTCTCTGAGTGGTTTTCTAGTTTATTTACTGTTATTGTATTTATTTACTAGTATAATTATTACTTCTAGTCTCGTCTTCATGGTTTTATTTACCATTTTCCTTTATTCCACTTGTTCTTTTTCGTTTATTGAATATTGCATTTTTGGTTCTTTTATTGTTGTAAAATCTTTCACCATGTTTAACTCTACTTGTACACCGTTGTCTTCTTCCTTTCATCTGGACTGACATTTCTGAGTTCTCGCTCCTTCTTCATGGTTTGTGAAAAACAAACCACGGTGAGGAAAAACGACGGCTATTGAATCCTTTCTGACTTTGTAATAAAACTCTCATCCGTGCTGCTGTTTTCTTAACAGTTGTTGGTTTTAAGTGAAAAACCCTAAACCTCAACAGCATTTAACAGCAAATATCATTTTCTCAATAAATTCTAAACCTGCTAAAGTGGCTTCTCAAAATTCTAATAACTTCTTCTTTGGAAACTTTGGCACAAGCTAACTGGCAACCATGAGGTTATAGTATTTAACGCCAACAGGTAGCTTTACTACGACCATGGAGAAACCCTACCCCTGTGAAAACACACAAATCTGCATCCAGAAACTGTTTATTTTAAACCCCCTGCAGCCTGTTGTGTAAAATGATCAGACTTCAGGAATTAGCCCGCTGCGACCACAGACTTACAACACTCAGGATCGGCTGTGGCTAAATGCTGGAGCTGCTCACCACAGAGACGTTCAGTTTTCCACAGAGCTCAGTGTGGATGAAACACAAGCTCAAAGGACTCAGAAATCCACGAAAGGCCTGCGAGTGATTAATAGTGACTGATATCTGATGAATGTGGGACGCTCTGGAGGTAAATATGGCTGACCATAAAGTCAGTACAAGAACATTTATTTTGGAAACCGCGACGTAACTTTCCAACCGTCTGCTGGGTTCCTGCCGGGTTTTTTCTTTCTTTTACAACTGGTCTGATATTTACGGACTGAAACTGAATAAGTGGCGTTCAGGATGGTAATAGAAAAATATAGCTCGCTGTGCTGCGGGTTCGCCTCAACTATGAACACGGTGGGATAATAACAAGTGCTGCGTACTACGTCCTGAACCACATGTCGGATAAAACCTTCCAGATACCAGAGAGCAGATGAAAATAACATTATAGAGAAGAGGAATGTTCAAAATGTGGTCTGTTAGTACAAGAAGTACAAACAGGGACAGCAGCAGATGGTAGGAACAGAATTATCATAGTAATACCTGTCAGAAGCAGTTTAAAAGTATACGTACCGACAACTGAAGTGGCCAAAAGTATGTGGGCACTTGGACTTAACACCAATGTGTGCTGATTAGCCACGAGCACATTAGAAAACCCAACTGATGTTAAGGAGCAATACATGGTTCACAATCAGGATTCCAGTTTAATTTCGTTGTATTATTGTCAGTTATGCTGCAGAACTTGCTGGAGAATCGTCCCATTTTCAGGATTTCATGAGCGTCATTTGGCGATAGTTGTCAAAAACATCAAACGGTTCGCAGCAAGAAGGAAGTTTTAGTAGGTAATTTTACAAAATGTGAACAAACGCAGGCTAAAAGCGCACTGCTCAGGCCCCGTCCACATGAAGACGAGCCTAAACGCACCAATAGTCCATCAACCCGTGTATCGTCCACACCAAGCCGGCGTTTTGGGGGTCTGAAAACGATCCTTTCTGAACCTAGGTCCCAGAGTGCAAAGAACTGAAAACACCGTTTACGTGTCACCGTTGTCACGCCCTGTCTGCTTGCCTCATAGCTCCACCTCTCCAGAGATGCTCCAAACTCAGAGAACGACGACAACAATGTCTCCGTATAGAGCTGCGTATGTCCTGCTGATAGTTCCACCTCATCGTCCGTCCAGACTAGAGTCCTACCAGCTCGTCCACTCCTATTTGCCGCCGCCATGTTCTATGTTTACATCCTATACAGATTTCTTCATGCCTAAAGTCCCGCTGCCAGTTTCCTCTAATTCCTGTTATGCCGTCATAGCGCCACCAACAGGCCTGGCATGTGTTTTACATCGTTTTCAGACGTATCAAGTGAATTCATGTGGAGGGACACATTTAATGAAACAGCTCCGTCTTTATGGAGAACGTCTTTGAAACTATAAGCGTTTCGGCTTCATGTGGGCGGGGCCTTAATCCATAAACTGGGGCGGAACTTTCAGAAGTTGCCTTCGAATTATCACGTCTTTAGAATTTCTCGGCAACTAAATGAATCATTGATATCCGTCAGTGTGTCCACTGGGTCACGTCAAAAATGAACATTTCAGACACTGTAAAAAAATAAAAATTAAAAACCCGTAAAAACAAAAAAAAGAATCTGAAAATCAGGCAGCAAGGGTGCAAGGAAAAGTATAGGAAAAAATGATGGAAAAATGTAAAAACTAGTAAAAATAACAGCAGATATCTGTGAAATGATTGTATTTCTAGCTGATTTGAAAACAGTAAAACGCTGTAATTTTATAGTTATACACTGGAAAAACTAATACAGATTGTTGACGTGGACATTATTAACAGTTGTGGACTGTGCTTTGTCCTGTGATTTTAATCTGTAATTTAACAAAACAGGGAAAAATCTAAAAAAAACCAAAAAAACATATTTTTTATACATATTTCTTTAACATAATAGATACTATCTTTGCTTTTTAAAATAGTAACAACAAATAATTTTGGCCTATTTTTGTAGAGTTAATGTGTAAATTAATGTGCTTTTTCTGAGATTTATAGTAGATATTATCTGTAATGTAACAAAACAAGGAAAATCTGTGAAATAAAACTAAGTCAATCAAAACATTACAGTTAAAAACCGTTTAAAAACATGACTTTTGACAGTGTAGATGACTCTATGTGCTTAATTTTAAAAATGTAATAAAAAAGATAAATTTTCAACCCTTAGAGCAACCTAGACTTATAATTTAAATCAGTGTTCTGGCTTCTAATCAGTCACTTAAATTGGAAATTGGTCAAAATACCTGCCCGAAGGCAAAACCAAGATGGCGGCCGAGTGGTGAGACTCACCTGTAAGGACTTCGGGACGCCTAACTGTCTCCATGGTAACACTGAACTTACTGTTTCTTGTAAAAGTTTACATTTATTTACTCAAGTGAAGATTATTAATGTGAATTTTTCCAGAATCACACATGTATCGCCATTAAAGCTTAAATTAACCACAGTAAATCAGCATTGTGACAAAACACATTCACCTTAATAGTTCTTCTCATGTTTTTTCTTAAATATACAAACAAAAACTGCAAGAAAGAAGTTCTTTATTACTTAGAGGAATTTTTTTGCCTCCCAGAGATGTTTTAAAAGGAAAATCTACAGAACAATCTGATAAGAATTTCTAAAAACGTTGGTTAATTGAGATTTAATTTCCTCCAGCATTCTTGTTGACTAAAGGAGTCTGTCAAATAAGCCAACACAGACTTACTGCCTTCACTGCACATGGATTTTATCTGAAAACGTTCCACATGCTTCTGGCCACATGGCGTATAAAACAGATAGGAGCGATATTAAATGTTCATGGTGTTTACCTTTGGTCTGCTCAGTCCAACAGCGCGGTGGATGGAGTCGATCTCCCTGCAGACAGACAGGACACTAATTAGAAAACAATACCGGATCATGTTTCCTCTGGACAGAAACGCAGACTCACATCCTGCTGATGGCAACTTTTTAAAGGCCGACACATAAATATTTGGTGATTTTATTCACAGTCGACCACTTTTAAAGGAACAATGCATCGACTCTGGGTTTCAGTTCCATCTTTATATCAGAACAAATGTTTTTTAAGGCTGCAACTAGTGAGTATTCTCATTATTTACTATCCTTAACCAATCAGAAACTTGGTCTGAATGTCAGAAACTAGTGAAAAATAGTCCCGGGAGTCCTCTATGGTCCAAAATACAAATATTTTCTGACATATTTGTTCAACCCAGTCATAAAAAACAGAAAAAAATGGAAGATATCAGGCTGAAGAAGTTGAACCAGAGATTTTTTGCCATGTTTTGCTCAAAAACCACATAAACTGAAAGAGCAGCTGATTATTTTCATGATTCTTGACGAGTTGTTTCAGCTTTAATCACATTTTTCCAATCATATTTTTATTGATACATTTGATACATACCTTTGATGTAAGAACACTAATTAGAAAACAACATGAGACCATATTTCCTCTAGACAGAAACACCAGCGTCCGTCCTGCTGATGGTAACTTTTAAAGGCCGATACGTAAATATTTGGTGATTCTATTCACAGTCGACCATTTTCAAAGGAACAATCCATCAACTCTGGGTTTCAGTTCCATCTTTGTGGTCCTATAGATCAGTTTTTAGCATTTTAGCACAATTTTCTCCCATAAGCTGACAGAAACAAATCTAGATGTTAATATTGGGCAACTACTGGTGTCACCACCACTAAATATCCTGCTACTGAAAGCAAACTGTGTCATAAGAAACACGTCCTTTAAAATAAAAGACTTTATACCACTACTTTTTGCTTCTGCGACCCTCTAAAAATGGCTTCGCGACCCACTTTTGGGTCCCGACCCACTAGTTGAGAACCACTGCTATAGATCACTGGTTCTCAACTGGTCCAGCCTCAGGACCCACCATGTCTCTATTAATAACGGTCGCAACCCAAATTTTTGAAGTTTGCTGCTCCTGTTAACAAATTAAGGTTTATTTGGGTGGAGTCTCAACACATTTTGATACAGCTTTGGAAAATTTTGGCTTATTTTTTGCTAATTTTGGTATATTTGGACACTTTTACCAAGTTTGGGACATATTTTGGTCCATTTTGACAGATTCTGAGCACATTTTGGTTAATTTTTGGGACATTTTAGCGTAAATTTCTCCAATAAGCCAAATCTAAAGGTTAATAGTGGGCGACTACTGGTGTCACCACCACTAAATATCCTGCTACTGAAAGCAAACTGTGTGATAAGAAACACATCCTTTAAAATAAAAGACTTTATACCACTACTTTTTTGTGGGGGGGTGGGTTATGCTTCTGCGACCCTCTAAAAACGGCTTCCCGACCCACCAGTTGAGAACCACTGCTACAGATGATGTGAACTGTGGAAAATCTCCATCCGACGCGATAAAACACATCTCCGGACGACAACAGACGCACACCTGGCAGCTGTCCACACACAGAATGCAGATCAGCAGGTGGCGGTGGTTTGTGCTGGGTTCACGCTGAGCTGCTGGACGTGTGCGACCTAAAAATAAGCGACAACGTTTAGGTTCGCTGCTGTAGTTTCTCTGCTGTTCCTGCTGGCCCGCCGCTGTACCTTCGAAGCTGATCTTTTCCCACATTTCACTGCGTTTTCACTCCCCTGAAATCGGTCGGATTCACTTCAGGCCACAATGTGTGAATCCCGTCACATGGACAAGTGTGAGACTATAAACGAACCACACAGCAACATGAAAGCATCAACACTTCCTGTGCTCAGTAGAAGGCTGCAGAGCTCCGAACACGAAAACACTGCTTCACTGACTAACATAAGATCATTAGCGGCTCTCATGTGATCAGTAGCTGAAGGCTGAAACAACAAGAAGGCTGTTGTTGGGACAAACGCTCGCTCAGTTATCAGCTCCCGGCCGGTTCACTGCTCATGGGTTCACCAGAATGAACCAAACCAGGGCTTCAAACCAGCAACCGTCCGTTTGAAATCTGTTCCAACGACGGGTTTCTGCAAGTTAAACTCAAAATGCAATGTTTAACTGTCGCCAAATCGCCGTTGGTCTGTTTTCTAGTTGTCAGTACTGTTATTTTTTCATTCCTGATAAAGTAAATTAACAAAGAGAGGTGCTACTTTAACTCTGATTGGTTACACATCAAAACAACGGCCAGTCAACACTGAAGGATAAACATTCAGTCCATTTCAATAAAGGTTTGCGTTGAAGCTTTTGATATCCCAAACTTTTGATTTAGATTTTTACTGCAAATGTCGATCAGGCCCAAATATCACTCCTTATCTGTTTGATTAGTAAATTCTAATAGATTCTCCACAGCTGATCCATTCTCTTAACTTTATAGTAAACATCAGGGAAGCACGATAATATCGGCGTCTGATAATTATCGGTCAATATTGGCAATTATGGCGTCATAACGATAATTCGGATAGTAAAAAAACCGACCCGATAATAATAAAGAACCTTGGTTTTTGCCGTTGGTCTGTGTGTTGTGGTTTGTCCTCATGCCTGGCTCCTCAACCCCTCCCCTCCCCGACGGCACTGTCACATGTGTGTGATGTCATCAGACTGCGCGGGCAGAGAAAAACAAGCAGCATGGCGTGGCACTGACCAGTGTGGACTTTGTTTACCGTGTCTGAAGAAGACATTTGACTTGGGCTGGTCACGAATATTGTAATATGGGAATATGGGTTGGTTGTGGTGGTATTGGGATAAAAATTTTGATATTCAGAGAGTCGTGCGCGCCGCCCGGTGTTGCCGAGTGCCGCCGAGCGCTGCCGAGGCTGTAGTACACTGCCGGGCGGCGTCGAGCGTCACCGAGCGCTGCCGAGCGTCGCCAAGGCTGTAAACGCAGCCGTGGTTGTAGTACATGGACCTGCCAACTCCGGTGTCATGTTCCGGTGTCACCCCACGCTCCCACTCCCGCCTCCCCCACATGACATGGGCATACATAATTAGAAAAACTGGTTGCGTTTTAGCCTCTTGCTAACATGAAGAGCTTTTTCTGATATAACCTTTTTTCATTTGTACGTCAAACAGGTGGGGTGGATACAGAGAGTTAGTATTCTTGCATAACTACGCAAGAATACTAACTCTAATTCTGTTTGTATTTGTTCAAACCAATCACAACTGTCCTGGGCGGTTCCGAGCCCGGGATGCAGCGCTGGTGCCCCTGAAAAACAGTGACCTTTTCCAGTGTGTTAGGCTGCCGCTCTGTGGTTGTTTCTTCTTGTAGTTAAGGGGATTTTGAAAAGGGTAACACACAGACAGCAGAAGGGAAGCAGAGAGAGCTGTGTGAAATGCATAGTGGAAGCGAGTCCACATCAGACAAACTGATCTAAAACTGCAAAAATCAGCCACAAAGTCGCTGTAAGAGGAGTAACTAAAGATAAAAGCACAATGGCGGAATTTCCATATAAGATAAGGATAAAACCGTCGCCTTCTTACATTAGCTGTCAGTATGTGTTTGGTTAAATGTTTTATCAGTGCAGCTGGAGTCTTTAAAGTACTAGTAGTTTGACAGTGAACATGATGAAACTCTACGGCCGATCACAAAGTCTATTTTCCTCTAAATGGGACCAGAATTGACCAAATGAGCACACTGCTGTATTAAAGGACACCTAAAACTAGTGATTGAGACCATAAAGTCATTGGAAAAATGCTCACTCAGGTAATAAATCAAGTAAGAAGTAGGCTCATGTCCTCATCGACTTCTATACAATCTGCGTTCCTTTAGCAACCAGAGGAGTCGCCCCCTGCTGGCTGATAGAAAGAATGCAGGTTTAAAGTTTCTCTTTGGAGGCTATGTACATCTTCTACTGCAGGTTTTAAAAAGACATTCAAAGCAGCACACTTTAAATGTAATGAAGTGTTTAGTCAAAAGGAAGTCGTGACAAAGTCGCCATAGCAACGAAAGGACAAACCGAGGCCAAGCTGATTTCAGCATCAGAACACTGTGTTATTAATGTGGTCGACCTCAGCTGGACTGATGTGTTTGTACACTTCCATCTTCTTCCAGGAATTAAAAACTGATGTGTCATTGAAAATAGTTCCCGTCCCACAGTGTTGCAATCGATTACTTCACAGGAAAGTATTAGCAGGACTCAGCTAATAAGGTTCTTTCATAACCGGCTGTGGTTGACCATCTGCTCTCTGTAAATACCTCCGAAGGCTCTGCTGCTCTGATCAGCTTTGACTGTGGCTTAATAATGAATTCTCAGGGCTATAAATATCGTTGTGCTGTGGTGGTTTCTCATTATGAAAATCACTCATTCAGAGTTTCCAAATGTCAAATGGAGGATTGTTAGTTTGGGGTCTTTGTTGTCTGTTGTTGTCCAGGATTCAGGGTTTAAAGTTGGATCATTTCACCACTTTGTTGGTCTTTAAGAACCTAAAACACACCAACCAACTGGACTTTGGCAGATTTCCCCAAACCAGATGTTTTTAAGGCTGCAACTACTGATTATTTTCATTATTTACTCTCCTTAACCAATCAGAAATTTGGTCTGAATGTCAGAAAGTAGTGAAAAATAGTCCCAGTAGTCCTATATGGTCCAAAATGTAAACATTTTTGATATTTTTGCTTAAAAAACCCACAAAAAAACCCACATTAAAGTGCAACAGATTGTTTTCCTGATTCTTAACGAGACACTTCTGAGTTGCCTCATTGTGTTAAGAGAAATATCTCAATCGCATGTTTATTAATATCATCTCTAGGTTGGCTCTGACGTATTATTTTGCTCCACTGGTTTTGGTAAATATCTATTTATTGTTAAACCTCATGTGTTCACTGAGGAACGTGAAGCTCTGCTGCTGTTTGCCGGCAGATTGATGACTCCTGCGTTGCCAAACAGCCACATTAAGGAGCATTATGAAACTACAGGCCCTGCCAAAACAGAGGCTTTAAATTCTCCTACTGAACACAATGGCTCTACCTCTTCATTACTGCACTCATAATGAGACTTATTTAAGAGGGCCGTGCGGTTTAAAGTTTGCATAACGCCATGATTCCAGTTTCCACAGTAGATGATGAGGAAAACTTGGAAACGATTCATTGAAATAATAAAGAGGCTGCTCATTTTTTAATGCAGAAAATCTTCCTGATGACTCGGAGTCGATACCAGCTCCAGTCAGATCTCCACCCAAAGGTTTAGACGGTGCAGTGCAGCTATGAAGCATCTTAATATCTGATAACAGCAGTCTGACATTTACAAAACCAGCTACTTAAATTACACCAACATGAAACAGGAACTAGTTCAGATTTAGTTCAACCTTCCAAGAACCAGTTTCATTATTGAGTCTCCCTCCGGTTTATTCTCAACTTCTGTCGAAGCCAAAATGCAAAGAGACTCATTTTCACTGCAACTCTACGGAAACAAACCAACTGTGATGAGAAATCAGTATTTTGTTTGAGTCGTTTTGCGTCTCGCTTCCATCTCTTTGTCTTGCTTTTTGCCGTTTTGTGTTTTATTTGTATTATTTTGTCTGTTTATTGTTGTTTTCTGTCTTGTTTTGTGTCTCATTTGGATTATTTTGTCTGTTTATTGTTGTTTTCTGTCTTGTTTTGTGTCTCATTTGTATTATTTTGCCTGTTTATTGTTGTTTTCTGTTTTGTTTTGTGTCTCATTTGGATTATTTTGTCTGTTTATTGTTTTCTGTCTCGTTTTGTGTCTCATTTGTATTATTTTGTCTGTTTATTGTTGTTTTCTGTCTCGTTTTGTGTCTCATTTGTATGATTTTGCCTGTTTATTGTTGTTTTCTGTCTTGATTTGTGTCTCATTTGTATTATTTTGTCTGTTTATTGTTGTTTTTTTGTCTTGTTTTGTGTCTCATTTGGATTATTTTGTCTGTTTGTTGTTGTTTTCTGTCTTGTTTTGTGTCTCATTTGGATTATTTTGTTTGTTTATTGTTGTTTTCTGTCTTGTTTTGTGTCTCATTTGTATCATTTTGTCTGTTTATTGTTGTTTTCTGTCTTGTTTTGTGTCTCATTTGTATTATTTTGTCTGTTTATTGTTGTTTTCTGTCTCGTTTTGTGTCTCATTTGGATTATTTTGTCTGTTTTAGACGTAAATTAGACATGTAGAATAAATTGACGTTGATTAGGTATCATGATTTAAGCTCAGATTTCAAACCTGGCTGATAGATGCTGTAATTATGGATTTTTAAAAAAAAAACAAAAACATGTCCCCAGCAGGTTTTGGGGTTTAGACTGTTATTAAAGCCAGTTAGTGGTTGAAAATGGTGTCACAAATGGCTGTCAGTGTTAGTTAAAGGCGCTCTGTGAACAAGCATTTGTAATAAGATTAATAAACGAACTGCAGAGCAACCATCAGCTCCAAAACCAAAGCTCTGGTTTTTCTACTTTGACTTTGGCAGACAAACTCTGGCGTTTTGCAAATGGCGGTTAGTAAATTTTAGTTGGTCCTGATAATCCTGCTGCAGCCCCTGATGTTAGCGTTTGTTGGTTGTGGACCAGCGAAGCGTTGGTGCTGCTCTGGGACCAGTTTTCCTGCAGAAAGCTGGTCGTTTGGCCGTCGAAACGAAAACAGAGTACCGGTAAGTGGGAAGCCTGAGTGACGCCGAAGTGAGGAGTTGGAAGCTGCAGGTGATGCCGAGAGAGGTTTGGAAATTAAAAACAGCCAAAGTTCAGCAAGAGAAGGAAGCTGAGACTTCAAAGGTCAACAGTAGAAGAACCAGAATAAAGTTTGCCCTTTTTAAAATTCTTACAGCCCTGCAAGTAAATGCCAGCGACTCCACATGAATCTGTTTATTTAATGCACTCCAAACTCTAAAACTACCCGCAACATAGTAAAGAAAACGAGCCTGAGACCAAAACAAATGTTCTGCAGATCCGCATTCACATAAACGATAACACACTTATATTCACAACTGCAAAGAAAACAACTCTAGAACCATTCGTGAAGATTAAAATGATTCTTAAAATCACATTATGGTAATAAAAGCAGTAAAAAGCGTAGTTAAATATGACCAATCAGGCTGTGACACGCTGCAGTCTGGTGTCATCACATTACTGGGAGATCATTTAAGCCTGGAGGAAATAAACTGTGAGTCTATTCCAATAATCAGCAGCTATTTTGAGTCATTTTATATTAAAAAACAGTAAATTCTGTGCCTGCAGCTTCTTCAATGTGCATACTTTCTGGTTTCTTTTGGACAAAACAAGACATGTGAGGAAACACTGGTCATTTTCTGAGATCTACAGAGCAACAACCTCAGCACCGGCAATGACAGCAATCATTAGCTGCTCTAATGTGGATCAGGAGGGAAGGAAAATAAGGAAAACAAAACTAGAAGTTGGTCTTTTTAACCAGTTTTGTCAGTTGTGGTTTCATTTACTCAGCAAAAAAGACACGATCTATGATATTCTGTACATTTAAGAACTCTGCACTACATCAGTTTCGCTATATATCAGTCCCTCCAGGGGTTCACGATGCTGCGATCGCAACAATTAACGCAAATCCAACCGATCTCCATGAATTCTGCCCAACCTTGCAGTTTCGTCCAATCACCGCCACTTTTCCGCAATTTTGTCCCGCCTCCCGTGAGTCCCACCAATCACAGCAGTCCCCAGTAATGCACGTACGTCACCGGATTCACTTCCTTGTTTATGGTTTGAAGATACAGATGCAACAAAAACTACTGCAGAACAATTCCTTGATGTTCTTCACCAAAGCGGAGCTAAACTGTTTTCACCCCGTGGAATATTGAGGTGGAACACAAACCAAAACCATCCACTGACAAACACTTTTCTACCGTAAACATATCAGGAGAATGGGTGAAACCAGCGGACCACAGACCAGACAAACCACCGTGATGAAGCTGTTGCATCCAGATCTGTGGCAGCACTGAAACAATGAAGGTCAGTTAATTAACTGACGTGACGAGCTGTGAGCGTGTGTATAATGAATTATACAAAATGCAACTTTTTAGCAATTTTTTACCGTCTCCTGCAATTTTATCGCAACATATACGCTTCAAACATCGCAATTTTTTAGAAAAGCTGCCACGAATTCAGACATTTTAGGAGCAACAATCTGGAAAAACACCCATGAAATCCTGGAGGGACTGATTTATACAAGAATACATGAAATATCAGTATATCTTATTGAAGAATCTGTGCAACGTCATTGTTTTTTAATAAACAGAAAAGTGCAATATTGTCATTTTGCACATCCTGAAGAATCTGTGCAGTATCTGGATTTCCACTGTATTATTTGTATTTTCTACTGATGTTTCCTGTGTGTTTGAATGATATGATTTGCTGCTGTGACGCTGCAAACTTCCCCACTGTGGGATCAATGAAGGCTTATGTCAAGTTATTCGACCAAACGTTCAGAAACAAGAGGAAAATGCAGATATTTCTATCAAACGATCAAACACAGACTCATGTCTTTACTGTATGCGGCCAGTCGCCTGTTCGGAGCAGGAAAATCCCGTCGTTTATTTTAGGATTAGGATAAGGGCGGAGGGCGAGGCATGTAGCTGTGATGATTAAAGTGCAGGCTGAGGGCTGAGGGAATGCACAGCTATACAAAGATCAACGTGTGCATGTGTTGTATCTGTTACTGAGACGCTCAAGGCAGATCCCCCTCCTCCACCCCCAACACACCTATTTAGAGCAGCTCGTCTCTTGTCAGCAGACAGTTTAGTCTGCAGCAGCTGAAGGCCGCGGACCAGATTTTAAAACCAGCACCGGCGGCTCCACGGTCCCCGATACTGGAAACACGGCGGAGGCCAGTCAGGGTTTTGCTGGTGCAGCAGGAATCAAACCCTCAACAAGGTCAGGGCGATAAAACAATAAGAGATATGAAGCAGCAGCAACAGACGCTGATTCAGCAGCAGTAAGAACACTGTTGAGTTTAATGTTGATGCAAAACCCAGTGAGAGCAAGGAGTGTATTCTATCCTATTCTAATGGAGCACCTTACCGCTCAGTTGCTCTCCCTGTAGCCTCTTCTATATACTTATTATTAATATTTTTATACAGTATTTAGACTTTTTAATACTCTTACTTATTGCACCAGCACCATCTATTTTTTTGTTCAATCAGGGTCAGAAATACTTCATTGATCCCCTGCTCCCATTTAAAGTTATAGAATTTTAAGCAGTAGTAAAAAAAAAAAATTCAATATAAGTATAAATATGTCCTTAAAGCAAAAATATGTCTAAAATACAACACAAGCAGAAAATTATAAGCACAGAATGTAAAAATGTACATTGTACTAGGAAAATAAACGTATAAGCATACAGTGTAATAAATAATAATAGAGTTATAGTTGTGTTGCTGTAAATTATCAGCACAAATTGCACATTATCTACATGTAAGCTACTGGATACCCTGAATTTCCCCAAGGGGATAAATACAGTCGGGAAGTAAGTAAGTAAGTGTCCGTCCGTCTATCCATCCATCCATCCATCATCCATCCATCCATCATCCATCCATCCATCCATCATCCATCTATTTATCATCCATCCATCATCCGTCCATCCATCCTTCAATTTATCATCCATCCATCATCCGTCCATCCATCCATCTATTTATCATCCATCCATCATCCATCAATCATCCGTCCATCCATCCTTCAATTTATCATCCATCCATCATCCGTCCATCCATCCATCAATTTATCATCCATCCATCCATCCATCAATTTATCATCCATCCATCCATCCATCTATTTACCATCCATCCATCCATCCATCCATCCATTCATCCATCCATCCAGCCATCATCCATCATCCATCCATCCATCCATCCATCATCCATCCATCCGTCATCCATCCATCCATCTATCCATCCATCCATCCATCCATCCATCCACCCATAATCCATCCTCTATCTACCATCCGTCCATCCATCATCTATCTATCATCTATCTATCATCCATCCATCCATCATCCATCCATCCATCCATCCATCCATCCATCCATCATCTATCTATCATCCATCCATCCATCCATCCATCCATCCATCCATCCATCCATCCATCCATCCATCCATCCATCATCTATCTATCATCCATCCATCCATCATCCATCCATCCATCCATCCATCCATCCATCCATCCATCATCCATCCATCCATCCATCCATCCATCCATCCATCCATCTTCTGTGCAGCTCTCCTAAGGCGCACTAGTCCGCCACCGCGACCATCTTTTTACGCTTTTATCAATGAAAATATTCAGTCAATTACATTAATTTAACTTTGATCTGGTCAAAAACTAAACTCAAATCCACGTCTTCTTCATTATAGGACAGTGTTGGACTCGAATGTTGACGTTTAAGCGAGTGAAGTTTAAAGTCTCAGAGCTCTAACGTGTGGCTGTAAGTTAGAAATTAGCGTCTGAATAAATACATTAACACCCTATCTGGCATCATTTGCAGTAGAAGCGCTTTACTCCATAACACATTCGTTTAGCCAGTTGACGCAAAGATAGTCTGGATATGTCGAACTTGCTTCAGGCTGATGGACTGGACGTTGGGGATGATGGTGGTCGGTTTGGGTCCAGAGCAGCCACCAGAACCAGAACCTCAGCATGGTGCAGTTTTATTACATAATAAGGCGAGATTATTCTTTTATCCTTTAGTAAATTCAAATATTTGCATGTTTTTCATTAAAATCATTACTTGTGTCCTTGAAAAAGAAGCTAAAGTGGATAAATTCACTCTTTTGTGCTGATCTTTGTTAAAACAATCAATAATTAAAGGGACATTTTATGGCGATTAATGTTTTAACTGTATCCACGGTCTGCCTGGTAACCAGCTAACACACAAACTGAACCAGCACAGTCCTGCCCAGACAAGCCGTCAGGTCACATTACCACATCGCCACAGTGCTGAACACACAAACACACCCTGAGGTTACATCTGCAGCCGGCTTTTTATATTCAAATGGGCCAGAAGCTTCCAGCACTGCAGGGCACATAAAACCAGTTAAAGAAGAACAGACGCCGCGCAGAGCGAACATCAGCATGTCAACGCTGCAAATCTACGTTTTTAAAAATGCAAAAATGTAGGTAAACCAAGAAGTGAAAGAAAAATTAGACAAATGACAGTTTCAGTTTCACCTGCTGAGTGAAAAGCATCAACTTTCCAGCCTGCAGGCGGCTCTGATGACGCCTCAGTGTTTGGCAGAACTCGCTGCTGACAAACCAAATACCTGCTCAGCATTTCCTCAGTTACCGTCGCCGCCACAAGGTGATCACTGGAAGAAAATTTATAAGGAAAACAGCACCAAAACTCACGGTTTCTAGCAGTGAAATGAGAGGATTTGCTGTTTGTTTCCACCGATGGTGAATTTTAAATCTTTGGGGTTTTGACTGTTGATCAAACAACCAGAGCAATACGAGGAACTTCACGGGCTTAGTGGACCTTTTTCCATCTTTCTTTTTCTTTTGTTCTTGTGTTTTTTAACTTTACAGGTCCAAATTTTTACACTCCAAACCAAACTGGTAGCTTTGAAAGGCATTTTACCTTAAAAATAGGCTAAATTCTACCATTTATTGGAGTCATGAACTGTAAAAACAGAAAAAACTTTGGATTTCCAGCTTTTTAACAGACCTCGAACATACCACGCTCTTCCATCTGGAATATCATTAAATCCTAACCTCAACGTACGAAATCTCATCACATTCACTTTAGTACAAAGGCCTCATTCAAAAGTGAACCAAAATAAAATGTTCGCTGCTGATTCTGTGAAGATTAAAAAAATCTGCGCTCTCTGGCGCAACTAAGAAGTCATTAGAGACTCGGCTGTGACTAAAATTCAAACAGTTTTCAGACTGAACTGGAGGCAGCGTTTCCACGGAGACTGAGAGGAAAATCAAAACGAATGGATCAATAGAATAAATGCTGCACGGCTGAGAAACAGTGAACAGAGGAGACAGTAGTTGAAGATACATCCAGCATGGAGGAACATCTTCCTACAGATGATGAGCAGAGTAGAGAGGAGAAGACTGGAAACATGGAGATAGATAAATATCTGTAGTATGTGGAGGTGAAACAACCACAAAGAGACATAAAACGACACTTATAAGACAAAAAAAGACAAAAATGACACAGAAAACAATAATAATGAGACTCAAAGAGACCAAACTGTCTCAAAGACACATAAAATGACCAAAACAAGACACAAAACAGTGACAAGACAAGAGACTGAGAGGAAAATCAAACTGAATGGATCAATAGAATAAATGCAGCATGGCTCAGAAACAGAGAACAGAGGAGACAGTAGTTGAAGATACATCCAGCATGGAGGAACATCTTCCTGCAGCTGATGAGCAGAGTAGAGAGGAGAAGACTGGAGAGGCTGGAAACATGGAGGGAGATAAATATCTGTACACTGCAAAAACTCAACATCTTACCAAGTTTATTCGTCTTATTTTTAGTCAAAATGTCTCAACCCACTTGATTTAAGATAAATTCACTTTAAAAGTAGCATTTCAGCAAGACGAAAAGAACTTGTTTTAAGACAAATTTTCACTTGTTCTATTGGCAGATTTTTTTCACTTATTTCGAGGTAAAAGTGCCTTGAAATAAGTTTTTTTTTCTTGTTTTGGGAGGGGCATTTTTTCCAGTGTAGATATATCTGAGACAAAAAAAATGGACATAATAACAGGAAGGAGACAAAAAAATGACAAAGACGAGGCAAAACAACCACAAATAGCTGTAAGACGACATAAACCTAACAGAAAATTTGAAAAACTCTTTTCAAAGAGTTTGCAGAGGATGCAAAAATGTAAATAGTTAAACATCTATGGTATGTGGAGACAAAATTTTGAAAAATGTTGGACATGTTGAATCGAATTCAAACTGTGTTCTACTGACATCTCCTTAGACATCTCTGGGTTCTCTCTCCTTCTTCGTTCTGTTTCCATAGAGGTGCAGGACTTGTGAAAAATTAACCACAGTGAAGAAAAATGAGACAGGAGCAACTAAAAACACTCAGGAGTTCAGAGGGTTAAATAAAAAGCTGCAGGATAATCGGAGTAAGTGTCCGAAACTTTCCAGCTCAGCGGCGTTGAGCTGTCAGGGAGCTGCAGCCTCCTGCTGAGAGGACGGAGCCACAGTTAAATCATGAACCTCGCAGTGAATCTAAACGCTGCTGATTGTTAAACCTGCTGCACCAACAAACCGTCTGTTTACAGAGCCGCCAACAGGAGCCCACACACAGTCCTACAAACCAACACCGTTGTTTAGAGGTTTCCTCATAATCACCATCCAGTCGCTGCAACATGACGACGCACACATGCAGGTTTAGTTTTAGTGCTGCAGTGAGTCGGTCGCACTGCAGAACTGTCAGGAAGAATCACAGCTCTGTGCTGACTGAACAGCGTCTCAGTACAAGGTCACTGAGCTACTGGGTTAAACTGCTGCATGGAGGATGAAGGAATAAGGACAGGAGGACTGGAAGGCCGACTGCACCGTGCCCATAAGAAGCTCTCTGTGGTCTGATCATGTTATACCGAGAAAGTCCGTAAGAAGGTGTGACTGGATGAGATTCCACTCAGAAAAATCCAACCTCATCGGTTTCAGACTCACACTGCTGAATACTGAGACCTTCTGTGGCTGCAGCGTGACTCACAGAACCAGAACCAACATTAAACATGATAAAGACCAACAAAAAGAGAAGAGATAATAGAACACAACCCTGATTAAAGTCTGCTAACATTCAGTATCTAATGCATGTTAACCAATGGGGCTGAACAATTAATAGTTCAAACAACACAATTAGCAAACTGTAAAAGCTGCAAGGACTGATCTGATCCAGAGTTTAAACTATCTGTCGGTGGTTTTATAACTCATGTCATCCTTGTTTGACAGTCACACTTCTGATTATATCTCAGTGTGGTGACACTCCATCATGTTTAAAGCGATCACACAGAAAATACTGAATTAAAACTTTACAACTCACAGAACTCAGACAAGATCAATGCTAAGCTCGTATGTACAGTTAACATGAAGCTTCAGCAGGCAGCCAGTTAGCTTAGCTTAGCATAGCATGAAAGCTGGAAACAGCGAAGACAACCAACCCGCAACCAGCATCTTTCTTTGGAAAACACAAATACCAACTCGCACTGGCCTGAAGGTAGTTGACCAAAACACATAGTTCATTTATTTTTTTATCCCGTACATTTGATTTTCCTCTCAGTCTCTCTGTGAACACGTTGCCTGCAGTTCAACCTGGAAACTCTCTGAATTTTAGCCACATGACTGTTTGTCACAGCCGAGTCAGTTGTGGCTTCTCAATTGCCACAACAAGAGCTCAGAATTTTTTGTTTTTCCTGCAATCGAGGTCGTACAAACAACTTATTTTTGGTGATTTTTTTAATGAGGCATGCAGAACTAGAAAAGCACTCAGAGAGCGAATACCTCTTCCAAGCAGCTTCAGTCCACCCCCAACACAATCTCCCAATTCACATATTTTGTATGGAACGTTACAGATACAAAGGTAATTACAGACAGTTCAAATGTCCTACCGACAATGCGGCCTTCACCCCATCCGACCTAATGAACAGGCGCGGCCTCTAGCGCGGCAGCTCCTAACAGCCTCCCAGCTTCTTAGACAACCGGAGATAAGAATGCCGGCCCAACCGTGCGTATGTCGCTCAGGAAGGAAAGAGAACTCCGTCACTGTCGCCGTCTGTCGTGTGGAGACCCAAAATGTCATGTGGTCAGAGGAGGTTACCCCAAAAACAAGAGTGCCCTCTGGTGGCTTTTAGAGTAAACCGCATTTAATTGTCCACCCAGTTACACTTACATTAAAAAAAATCCTGGATCCAGACGGTGATCCGGATCAGTCCCAGAATGTCATCATTTGTTCCTTGTCCAATTTCACACATTTCCTGGAATTTTCATCAAATTTCGTCCATGAGTTTTCGAGTTATTCTGCACACAAAGAAACAAACAAACCAACGCCAACCATCACATAACCTCCTTGGCAGAGGTAATAAAGTGATTTTGGCGAACCACCACAATTTTAAGCTGAGATTCTGACATGATTCACACACAGACCATTGAAAAGTTAAAAATCTAACCTTTTTTCACTTTATACTCTTCCTGGCTCTGATAAATGGTGTCATTTTGTCTATTTTAAAAAAAGAAAACTACCTTTCAAACCTGCCGACCAGTTCTGAGGTTCAGAGGTTTAATATTCTTTGTCTGAAATACCCAGTTTAACGGAATAGTCATAATATAATTAACTAGATAGTGTTTTTACTCCATGAGCCAGGCCACCCTGGGTATCCACACTTTGTTTCAAACACTCTGCAGACACTATTGAATAACACACCAATTTTAGCTCCTATTACACGACAGCGGTTAGAGTCGAATTTTCCTTCTGCACACTGACACCCGAACTAAACGTGGGCTGAAAGTAAAACTTTCCACTTCTCTCCGTCCTCAGCTGAAAGGATTCCTGCCAGAAACAACATCTACAGGAGGAACCAATGACAACCTTCAACACGTGAGAGAAACAGGAAAAGACGGAACAAAACAGTGCTGTTTTCATTACGCATGTCGGCGTTTTGAAGTCATATAGAGCAGGTATAGAAACACAGGTGAGGTCTGTTAATGGAGCAGGACGGTGATGAAGAGGCGAGTCATACTTTACTACTGAACAACCTGCTCAGACACATCTACCGTAGGATAGAAGAGCCACAGAGCTCAGAGTATAATAACAGAGCAGAGCCTGAACACCTGAGTCTGACTCAGCTAAACACCTCCAGTCCAGTTCTAACAGGTAAAACTATCCTCAGGCCCAGTTTCACCTTATCAGACTAAAACACACTGAAATAATGAAGCTACCGCCTCCTACACACCGACAGCATCAGACTGAGACCTTATTATGTTAAATATGAAGCCTGTTCTGGCAGGAATGTGGATTTATCTAATACCTGCATCAAAGTGAAGGCATACCTGCTAATACACCTGACAGTAAACCATTCTGTAAAAGTGTGTCACAGCTTGCCTGACGTAAAGTTAATCTGGATATTACAAGATCTGTAGCTGATACGGACACACGCGAGACAACGTGGAAGATGCTACATGAGATAAAGTCATAATTAAGATGTTAACACACACAGAGACAAGAAACTCCTGCTGTTATCACACCTCTGAGTTTATAATTCTCTCTCCACAGCTTCCTGTCAGATATTTAATAACTGCTCAGTGCCAAAGGATTGCTAATTGCTAATTCAGCTGCTTTGAATGGACAGCTACCCCAGTGATTTTGATCAATATTGAGAATATTTATCAAGGTTAAGAGCATCTCCTGGAGGCAATGTATAAATCAAACTGAACCCAAGACGCCTCACTTGCCGAATATCTGCTTATTGAACGTCAATGCTCTTTACGGATGTTCCCTAAATGCCTCACGTGCAGGCTAAGGTAGAAGCTAGCTTAGCGGCTGAGCACAGAGGAGCTTCTAGTCTCCATCAGTTACCGCGGCTGTAAGACCATTAGAAAAAGAAGCTGTTTTGATGTCAGTTTTACCCGAACTGGAGCCAGAAGATTTTATCCACGCAGTCAGTGCTGTTCATTTAATTGTGGGAAGCCAACATTGTGATAAGTATCCGATTAATTGTGAAGCCCTAACAAGTAAAGTAGAGAATACCAGCAGTCTGTGAGCGGGATTTTACAAAACCTACTGATCTCATAAAACCTGAAGATGTGGAGCAGGGCGACAAGAATAACATTAAATTTAAGTTCACATCTGGATCACTTTCTTTACAGTGGTAAGACAGGACAACGGCTGTGATGAAGGATGCACTTCTAAATCTCAAACAGGTCTGTATATTAGCTTGTTTCCATAAGTCAAACAATCACAACGGCTGCGGCTAACAGTTACTGCCATTGTTGGTTAATATGTTGGTTATCTGTTGATCCTTTTCCTAATGAACTGATCAGCTGTTTAGTCTGTAAAATCTCAGTAAATGTGCATCAGTGTTTCCTCAAATGTCTTGTTTTGTTCAAAGATATTCAGTTTACCGCCACAGAGGAAGAAAGAAACCAGAAAATATTCAGATTAAAGAAGATGCAATCACAGAATTTAGACTTTTCTCTTTAAAAATTACCAGCAAATACTTTAACAGTTGACAGCTAAACTACTGAGCGCTACAGCTCTAATTAGCACAAACATTTCTGCCTTTAAAAAGCAGATAATCTAAGCTGTAGTCATTACTGGTGTACGGTCCTCTGGAGGAATAAATCCAGCTTCAAATGAGGCTCCTGTCTGGTTCCAGATTTCTGAGCTGGTGCCCACATCTGACTTCCTTTAGCGATTCAAAGAAGTCTGGTGTTGTGCTCGTTTCTCGGTTGTAAACACAATCGAAAAAAATTCAGTGTCGTTGGCACCAGATGACCAAGTGAACAGCTCTGGAGTCGTACATTTTGCACACAAAAAAACTATGATTCTGAAACACAATGAGCAATTTAGACAAAAGTAGTACAGACTAATAGGAACAGCTGCTGCAGCCAAAGCAGGAGGAAAAACCTGCTGACTGTGAGAATATTGCTGCCTCATCAAGACACAAGCAGATCTGACTACAATTACAATTGAGTATTGCTTTAAATTAATGTGTTGCAGATGTATCTGTATGTTGTGCAAGAAAATTTAGTCAGTTGGAAGCATTTCTGTACGTATTAATCTGTTATGTCAAACAAGATGCAGTAGAAAGTAGGAATAGTTGGCAGCATTATCAATCAATAATCGATTAATTGTTAAGACGGGTGGAGTACCGTAGATATAGTGCATCTATATATATGGAGACTTAATATTTGCTGAAATATCGACCCAGTTACATTAGCCACTCAGCTATATGTGCCTTTTCTTAACTGTGTAATCTCTGGCTAGAAGTCATTAACCACCACATGAGTCTCTGTCATGGTGCCCATTGCTACTGAAACCCCCATAATGTTTTCTGCTTTCAAACAGGGAACCTTCCGAGATCTGAGTGACGTCTACTTGGGTGGTTAATACAGTGTTTAATGTAAACGATAGGGGGTGTAACAGTACACCGAACCGAACCATTTGGTACAGAGGTGTACCGCGGTACGAACATGTTAAGACTATTAAGAATGACCGATTAATTATGAACCTCGTATTTCCCACAGTTGTGATGGACCTTATCCGTCTCACAGTTGCACAGTACTGCGGAACTAAAAACAAGTAGGAGTTTCCAGTCGGACCATTTATTGTCCTACTGTGACGTATGGCTAGCTAATGGGATGGCTAATGCTAACAGCTGGAAGACGCTCCGCCGTGGTTAAAACCACCCGTCTGGGATCACTTGGGTTTCCTGGTAAAGTATGAAAAAGGAGTAAAACAAGTGGACCAGACCAAAGCAGTAAGGAGCTCCAAACGTGGAGAAAGTATGGTGTTTATTATCTGTCATAACTCTGGTTTTACTTGGCCGATCAACACGATTCAAAAACTGGTAGATAGTTTGAAACCAACGCTTTGGTCACAAGTTGAATTGGAGACTCAGCGAGGCGTCTTGCTGCTACCTCATCTTAAATCTGTCGTGTCATTTTGACGTGCTGGCTCGTCCGTCGACTCCAGAGGGTTCCTTACTGAACCGAACCGAGACTTGCGTACTGAGGTACGTACCAGAACGTGATCTTTTTGTACCGTTACACCTCTAATAAACGAGCTGCTCGATTTCATAAAATACAAAGAAGCTCCACTTGGTGGCACAACCAGGTACTACAGCTAATCTACAATAGATTTTCTGACATGCAGGTCTTTTTTGTTCTGCTTTTGGTTAATATATTTCAAATCTGTTAAATCAGAAACAGCAATTATCTCCGGCCAGAAGTCATTAACCACCACATGAGTCTCTGTCATGGTGCCTGTTACTAGCAAAACCCCAAATGTGTTCTCTGCTTGCCAACAGGGGACCTCCTGAAGTCCGAGTGATGCCCCCTTGAGTAGCTAATACAGTATCAAATAGAAACAAGCTGCTCCATCTTATTAAATGCTAAGAAGCTCCACCCGGTGGCACAACTAGGTATCACAGCTAACCAGCTAATTTACAACAGACTGCTGGACATGCAAGTCTCTGGTCTTCTGTCTTATTGTTTAAAATAATTTCGAATCGGTTAAAAAAGTAACAGGAATTAACCCGTTAACAATTAATCACTGTCATTCCTATTAGCAGTGAAAACTCAGAGCCAAACCCAAAGTCACAGTACAGAACTGTGCTCTGAAGTTGAATATGTATGAGCTAAACCATCCCAGATAGAAGAAAATATTGCTTATTATGCGTCCGTGGCTCTGCTCTATTGGGGACATAATATCACACCATCAGCCCTCTACACTTGGCCGGTTTACCACAGAAGAAGAAACATACGGCGAGCTGCAAAACAGAGTACAAATCTGTTTTTTAGCAGAGCTGTGGCCAGACCGCTCTTTGCTCAGACACCTACACAGTGAAGGAGGCGAACATATTCCTCATTCATTCTTTCCATCCCCACATTTTTCCAAACCAGGCTGAGGATTTGAGCTGGCTGCTCCCCAGTCAAGAGCCAACCAGACTTACTGAGATTACTGTCTGGTGGATTTTCTCAAGATGAACGGTCGGTTTTACACAATAACTGTCTCAGCTGGCTGCTGGACGTCTGAACTGTGACCTCTGTCGCAGTTGTCTGAGCGGCGGCCTTCATCCAAACCATTTCACAGAAGGACAAAAGTCGGCAGCCGGACAGAGAGCTGCATACTTTCCACCTCCACTGCAGAGCTGTTTGGATATGAAGGTAGCTGTGGTTTGGTCTGGAGCTGCTTCACGTGTCCTCAGTGTGTTTTCACGTATGGAAGAGCGAGTGTAGGAAAACAGTAGCTACTCCAGACCATAATACTAACACTCGGCTTCAGTCCCTGTATGAGCAATGGAAAACAGACAGGCTTACACTATCAACACATTCACCGAGCCAGCAGACACCCACACACACACAGACTCACAACTTCCTATGTTAACTTCAAACCAAACCGACCGACCGACCAACAAACCCCAAACACACTCTCACTCTGTGTGTGATGTACACACAACGCCACACACGCTTCATAGTAACATCATCTCCTTCAAACATCACACACATTAAAGGCTGTGTGGCAGAGCTCAGGGTATAATTAGCTCTGCGACCTGCTTCACTCACTGTGTTACGATCTAAAGCTAACAAGCTAACAAACAGCTAACTTCTCTCTTTCTGTCTGTAATAATGAAACTAGTAGTTTATCTGCCTCCTTCCATGTTTGGCTCTACTTCTCTCTGCCTTTTTGTGAGAATTCTTATGTTATGTCTCTGTGCTGATCGTCCTTTTGATTGTCAGAAAATGCTGAGAAATATCCATCAGTGTTTCCTAAAGTCCAAGGTGACAGATGTCTTGTTTTGTTCAAGGAAAATGGGGACGGAAAGGAAAGAAACTAGAGAATATTTACATTTGAGAAGCTGCAATCAGAGAATGTTTACTTTTTTCTTTAAAAAATTACTAAACTAATAGATTAACTGTCGCAGCTCTAATGATAATACAGTTTTTGTAGCAGATACTGATGCCACCATTAGTTTTTTGTAACCATAAACACACAATGCAAACATACACTCAAAAGTCTTAAAAAATCTAATGTACATACAGCAAAGCTAGCTAGTTAGCTCCACTACTGACCTGTCAATCAAGTCAGATGATTCATTCGTGGGAAGTACTTCTACCCTGGAAAATGTCGGTCTGCAAACCATCTTCACACAACTATAGATGGCAAACTAATTGGTAAGATATTAGCTGGTGGCAATCAATTACAAAGGCTCTAGCGAGCTCAGTCACTAACATGTCAATGAAGTTACACAGTTCAAAAGAAGCACTTGTATCATTTAAAGAGTCACTTTTGTCTACAAACCATGTTTATACAACTATATACAAGCTTATACAAGCTAACTGCTAACACTCTAGTCAACAGTGGTCATGCTACTGCTCATTCACAATGACACCTCTAAGCTAGTTATACTGCTAAATTTAAATCAGCTTCAAGCTAAGGAACTCAGTCACTGATTTGTTAATAAAGTCAAGCATTTTATTCATGAGAAGTATTTGTACCATCACCCTTGTCTACAATGTTCTTACAACTTTAGATGAGATCAGTCATGTGTTCGCACATTAGCCAACAGGAAGCATTCTAGTTACAGGGAGTTACAAGAGATCTCTGAGCTAGTTAGCCTGCTAACTTTGAGCTATCTGCAAGCTGTTAAAGAGAAGCATACACTTGAATCATTTCCATCTACAAACCATGTTCATTCAACTTCAGATGGTCAACTAACTGCTAACACACTAGTCAACAGTGAACATGCTAGCAACAGTCAGTTACAGTGGTTCCTCTGGGCTAGTTAGCCAGCTAGCATTCTGTTATCAGCAAGCTAGTGAGTTCAGCTCCTCTGAAGAGAAGCACATGTATCACCTTGTGTGTCCCTTCTGTTTATACAGCTATACATGTTAAGCTAACTGTTAACACACTAGCTAACAGGGAACACACTAGAGATGGTCAGTTACAACAGCTAGATAGTTAGCTTAGTCACTAACATGTCAATAAAGTTCATTCACAAGAAACATTTGTACCATCATCCTTGTAGAATTTCTAACAAGCCATCTTCATAAAACTACAGATGGCAAGCTATCTGCTAACAAGCTAGCCAACATGGAATATGTTTCTCAAATACAACAGATCAGCCTGCTAACTCCTGTATAACGTCTGTCTACAAACCACGCTTATACAACTATATGCATTAGCACGTTAGCCAACAAGCTAGTGAGCTCAGTCACACAGTTTATATAGTGTTTGTATCAACAACAAGGCTACAATAGTTAGAATTTCAGCTGTTTGTTGCATATAATTTAATTATATACTGTATTTTCCATCTACAGAACAGTTTATACTCAAGCACAAAAGGTAAAATAAAAGCGATTAGTGCTAAACAAAGAATAAAAGAACAATACTGTCCTCCATTTTGTGCTCACTGCAGGTCATAAAGACACATTTTAAAGAGTACAACACAGAAGTTTTGCTCAAATTCACTTTAATTCAATCGGTAATTAACTAATATAATTTAATTTATGTAATATAATATAGGTTTTTTTTTACATTTTTTTGTAAATACTTCTTTTACTGAAATTAAATTCAGAATGCATTTTTTTTTTTCACATGTAATTGATATTTTTATACTGCTTCTTCTCAGCTTTTACTATGTTTTGATGCAGTGGTGTCTGTCGTCATAACCAAATTATTTTCCGTTGTGATGGACATTGAAGCTTTCCTGAATTTGAATCTGAAGTAAAACATTTGAATGTCTTCGATCAACTCCTCAGCTGAGCTCTGAAACCAGTAGAAACACCACCGGCCTCCGTTCAGTCCGTTCAGAACGCCGGTCCTGATTCCCAGCTGCACAGTCGGGACCAGAACCTCCACGACACCGAAGACAAAACAGGGAAGAGAGCGACTTGGCAGGGATCGACGCAGCCCAGAGAATAAACACGAAAGGGAAAAATAAAATAATAAAAAAAAAAAAGGAGAGAAGAAGAAATGAGATTAAGTTTTCCGAGAGCGAAGCCGAGCAGAAACAGCGGCCAGAGAGTCTCTACATCTGTGTGGAATTAAAGAGCTGCTGCTCAAAACTCTGTTTGAACTCCGGCGTTCGTTCGAGCTGCACATGAAGAGAAGCTACAGAAGATCTGCGAAAGCTTCCTGCAACACAAAACAACATTCCTCCCTGAAATATAAAGCCATGACGCTGCTAAATTTAGAAGCTATGGTTCCTCAATGCAGAATTGTGGAGCTGTCAGATAGATATGTAATAAACTGAATTCCATTAAACAGTTTATAAACAACAAGGACAGCACTTCACTGTTCAAACTAAAGTCGAGCATTAAAGCTGCAATGATTCATTGATTGGTGGTTGACTACTAAATGAATCATCAGCTATTACTTACCATTACTAAGCTATTATAATTAAAGATGCACGATAATTTCAACCGATACCGATAATTTTATACTTCTTGCAGCCGATAACCGATAATGCCAACCGATATTTCTTTACTTAATTAACTATAATTTGAGTACAAATCCCCTTCCTACTGTAATTCTGACCCATACAAATAAGTAGAACCACTGAGTAGATCATAAACTGAAATGTAGGGCTGGTCCGACTAGCAATACCTGCGCTCCGGATCCAATAATCACCGAATATTCGCTTCATGCTGTGGTGTCGGCCAGAGGGGGGGTTGACACCGGAGCTGGCAGGTCCACATACTACAACCATGGTGGCGTTCTAGAGCCTCGGCGACGCTCGGCGACGCTCAGCAACACTTGGCAGTGCTCGGCGACGCCCGGCAGCACCCGGCGGCGGCGCACATGACTAATCCAATATCAAAATTATCATCCCAATACCACCACAACCAACCAATATTCCCATATTCCAATATTCCCAACCAGCCCTAGTCAAACGTCTTCTTCTGACACGGTAAACAAAGTCCACACTGGTCAGTACCACGCCATGCTGCTTGTTTTCTCTGCCCGCGCAGTCTGATGACATCACACACATGCGACGGTACCGTCGGGGAGGGGAGGGGTTGAGGAGCCAGGCATGAGGACAAACCACAACACACAGACCAACAGCAAAAACCAAGATTCCAAGTCTTTATTATTATCGGCTCATTTTTTAATTATCGGAATGACGTCATAGTTGCCGGTATTATCATGCATCCCTAATTATAATTGATTACAACACCAGGTCAGCAGCGTAAACCAAAGCCGTGGATGCAAAAAGCTGTAAAGCATCAATGAAGTTTCTAATCAGTCTGACGAATCGTTTTACTGCAGCTTCTTAAATGTGAATATTTTCTAGTTTCTTTACTCTTCCATGACACATGACTGAATATCTTCGGCGGACAAATAAAGAAGTTTGTCATCCTGGGCTTTTGGGAAAAAACCGAGCATCATTTTCTAACATTTTATAAACCAAACAAGTAATCGATTAATTGAGAAAGCAACTGCCAACGGTAATAACAGTTAGTTGTGCCTATATAATTGTTGGAAATATGTTAAGTAATTGGATCGGCACCAAGATTTAATGGGCTCATGGTAACTCTCCACTAGCTTTTATGAAATTCCTATTTGTAGTTTTTGTGTCATCTTGTTGACGAACTCTCCTGATGACATACTAGAAAAAAAAGACTAAAAAACTAATCAATTAATCCAGAAAATAGTCAGTTGACAATGGAAATAATGGCTATTTCATATCAAAATGCACATTTCGCAACAGAAATGTGTCCACGGCACATCTTTCTTATTTAAATAAAGTTTTACTGCTGATTGAATGCTTTTTATTTGGTTCATTTAAAAAGGGTTTGCTGAATATATTACTGGTGTTTTTCTCTGCTGACCAGCGAATGAAACTCTATTCCCAGGTTTCCCAGACTTCCCCGTCCTTCAGCCTTCTCAAACGGCATCCCTGACCTCCGACCCTTCAGGAGTTTTCCCATGAGTCCCTCCCAGTCGGACGTAGCGAAAATAAACCACTCTGATGAAGACACCATGAGGCGGTTTCACTGTTTGTCTGCTGTGTTCAGTTTACAGAGGAGTTAAACTCAGACTGAGGAAACTGGAGTTCTGTTACCTCATCTGGATTCTCCATTAATACACACTGGTAGTCTGGGTGTGTGTGTGTTTTGCCTCCCACACACTCACACACACACACACACACTACGACACACACTCAGGCTGACTCATTGCATTCAGCTGCCAGTTGCCTGTTTCAACAACAAACAGCAGAAAAACCATTTACTGTTATCAGCCACACACTCGTGTTTCCATCACTTCTGAGGACACTACAGTCGCTGACAGTGGATGCTAACCCTAACCATTGCTAATGCTAACTTTAATCCCAATGTTTAGTGATTTAAAGCATCTGAAGCTGCCTTTTGCCTCAAAAAAAGTCGCAAATCTCCACAATATTACTGAATAAAATGAGATAGAAGGGGAAATGAGACACTAATGAAACTCTAAAGGAGCAACATGCAGGTGTGCTGCTTAAAAAAAATCCACTTTTCTATCCGAGTTTGTGACTTTAAGTATCATAAAACCCACAAATGAATGCATTAGCTTTGCAAAAAAATCACTTCTGAGTAATATTACGTATAAATGTAGTGAAGAATTGTTGCTCTTTAACCGTCTGAACTCCAAAACCAGCCGGCAGGTGTGGAAGGCATCAAAATTGCACCATTTATCAGCTGGAAACTGGAAAAACTGGACAAAATAACTGGAATTTAAGCTTCCTGACCATCCTTCATGTGTTCATGTGTGACTTTGGGTTCTACTGGGAAAATAGTCACAATCTGAGCTTAATACTGTGATAATTCACCAAAATCACTTTTCCCTGAGTGAAACTCTTCTTCTGACTTTAATTCTCATGAAACACATGAATGAATGCATTAACTTTACAAACAATCATTTTTAAGAAAAATTAACCACAAATGTAGTGAAAAATTCCACCTGCATGTTGCTCTTCAACCCTCTAAACTCCAAAACCCACCTGCAGGTGTGAAATGCAGGATATCTTTCTTTTTGAAAATCACCCTAATTGCACCATTTATCAGCTGGAAAATGTAAAAATTAAAACCATTCATTGGATTTTCAGCTTTCAGTTCCATCTGTTCATGTGTGACTTCAGGATCTGTTGGGAAAATTGTCAGAATCTGAGCTTTAAATCACAATCACATTTCACAAATCACATTTTCCTGAGCGTCTTGTTTAAAATTTGTCAGAAATAAACAGTTTGAACCAAACTGATATGACAAAAAACAAAAAAGTCGGAGCTCTTCTGTGCAACCATGATCCGTCAGTGACTCAGTTGAGACCAAATAATAATAATAATAAAAACTAGAAAAGTCCTCACAGAGCTCAGACCTCCTCCAAGGAGCTTCAGTCCACCCCCAACACAATCTCCCAATTCACATATTTTATCTGGAACGTTACAGATACAAATGTAATTACATACAGTTCAAATGTTCTACCAACAATGCGGCCTTCACCCCATCCGACCTAATGAACAGGCGCGGCCTCTAGCGCGGCAGCTCCTAACAGCCGTGCGTATGTCGCTCAGGAAGGAAAGAGAACTCCGTCACTGTCGCTGTCTGTCGGGTGGAGACCCAAAATGTCATGTGGTCAGAGGGGGTTACCCCAAAAACAGGAGGTAATGGAGGTAATAATGCATTGGTTTAATGCAGCTCTTTTCTAGACACTCAAAGACGCTTTACATTGCATTATTCATTCACTCCATACCCCATGGTGCTAAGCTACATGTGTAGCCACAGCTGCTACAGGGGTAGACTGACGGAGGCCAGGCTGCCAGTCTGCTCCATCGGCCCCTCTGACCACCACCAACCACCACCCTCACACTGCATCCACCCAACAGTCAGGTGACAAAGATTCATGAAATCTGGTTTGAACTCGTCTGAATCCAGCGTTTTCTTTTTAATTTTTATATATTAGTAACAGGTGAGCGCTTGGAAAAGTGTTGGACAAGTTGAGTCCAAGTTTTAAAATAAATTATCAAAGAAATTCAACTTCCATCTTTTTGTTTTTGTACATTTTCCTTCGTTCTAACTGCGTCCTACTGACAGAACACATCTCTGAGCTCTTTTCCTTCTTCATGGTTGTTCTGTTTCCATAGAAACAGCGGAAAATGAATCCACAGTGAGGAAAAATGAAACCGGAGCAAAGAACTCCCAGGACCTGGTTGGAGTTCAGAGGGTTAAAGCCAAATCTGCACACAAGCAGCTGATATCAGGTCCGTTCAGTCGGACACAGAAACACAATCACATGACTTTCAAACGTCCTCAAACAAAGACAATCAGTCGCCTGCTTTAGACCTGAAAATAATACTTCCGAGCCTCATTACCGCTCAAACAAACCGAGATCCGTTGGCTTTAATATCATAATATTCACTTTATTATTTAGGATTATGTGCAGCAGCTTTCCTTTGAGTATAATCCGGTATCTAATCTCGCCTCCTCTGGAACCAGGACGTTTTAATGCTGTAGGTATAAATTCATATGACAGGTGAGCAGGTTCAGGCTTCGTCAAGCTGATTCAGTTTTCAGAGAAAAACCAGGTCAGCAGCCGAAGCTCCGAGTCCGACACCAAAACGTGGAGGCAAAGATCTCCCCAACACCAAAATGGCTCACGATTCTACAACGACTAGCATTTTTCTAATTGCCCATAATTCTTAGTGCTTCAAAACTACATGAAATCTGCGTACAAGTAAAAATAATAATCATAATTTAACCTTTATTAATCTCCGTAGGGAAATTGGATTCTGCATATAACCCATCCCACACACATTGGGGTATCAGGAGCAGAGGGCGGTGCAGTGCCCGGGGAACAGTCCGGGTTTAGGGGCCTGGCTCAGGGGCCCAAAAGTGGCCGCAGTGGGGGTTCGATCCACCGACCTTCGGATCGGCAGAAACAAACGTACAAACAGCGACAATATCAGCAAATATATGTAAATAATGAGGGTAAAACAGTGTAATGTTACGGCAATTTTTAAACAATTTCTAAAAATGATTTCCTATTTTTCAATCCTTAATATTCATAATTCTTCTTTGAAATAATGGGAAATGTCTGTAAAATAATGACATTTTTTGCGGATTTAAATATAGTTTTAAAAAAATGGTGTCACTTTTCCAACCAGACGTTGTAAATGAAGGAATTACCATTTATAAAAACACACATATTTGATGTGGACGTAGTTTTCAGACTGTAAATTAATACTTTTTTCTGTGATTTTACTCGACATTATCAGTAATTTAACAAAAGCAGGGACAAATCTGTCAAATGACAGTTAAGAAAAATGACTGATCATGTGTCCATTTTTCATAATATACATAATTTGGTTTTTTGAAATAATGGAAAATATCCATAAAGTAAACAATACTTTCTGCTGAGTATAGTACAGAGCAGAAGTAGTGTCATTTTACTGCAGATACTTAGATGTACATGAAGTATTTTGAAGAAGCATTTGATATATGGATGGATGGATGGATGGATGGATGGATGGATGGATGGATGGACGGACGGACGGACGGACGGACGGATGGATGATGGATGGACGGACGGACGGACGGACGGACGGACGGACGGACGGACGGACGGACGGACGGACGGACGGATGGATGATGGATGGATGGATGGATGGATGGATGGATGGATGGATGGATGGATGGATGGACGGACGGACGGACGGACGGATGGATGATGGATGGATGGATGGATGAATGGATGGATGATGGATGGATGATGGATGGATGGATGGATGATGGATGGATGATGGATGGATGGATGGATGATGGATGGATGAATGGATGGATGGATGATAGATGGATGATGGATGGATGGATGGATGGATGGATGGATGATGGATGGATGGATGATAGATGGATGATGGATGGATGGATGGATGGATGGATGGATGGATGGATGGATGGATGGATGGATGATGGATGGATGGATGATGGATGGATGATGGATGATGGATGGATGGATGGATGGATGGATGATGGATGATGGATGGATGGATGGATGGATGGATGGATGGATGATGGATGATGGATGGATGGATGGATGGATGGACAGTAGATAGATTCAAGGATTCAAAAATACAAATAATATATATTCAAATTTTATAAAGTATTAATTTAGATGTTAACTAAAAAAAATTGGCCAAATTTAAAAAAAAACAAACAAAAAAAAACAACAAAACATCTGCATTTTTATAAATAATAATTTGGTTTAATACAAAATAAATATCACTACTTGTACTGTATTTAAATCAGCAGGAAATACCCTAATTTCACAGATAAACATTATTTATATTAAGGGTTGCAAAACAATTTTCAACTCTTATTTTACAGATTTTACTTTGAAGTAAAACCACAGAAAAAAAATATTTATTTACGTGTGAAAAAAAAATGAACGAGTGGGAAAACTGGGCTGGCCGAAAGAAATGAGATTTTACAGCGAAATGCTGTAACAGAATGAACTAGCATTAATAAAAACACAGATTTTTGATATTATTATGAACAAGTTTTACAGTTTGGGCCTCTTTTTTCCCAACAACTAATCATTTATTTAAGAGAATCAACACTGGGAGTAGCTGTTCCTGCAGCCTGTGAACTACTGAAGCTGATTTTGTGGAGTCGTCTCTGCAGCTTTTCACTGACACAGCGAATCCTCCCACACTACATTTACTACAGAACACTGCTGCATTACTCCACAGGACTCTCCAGCTCACTATTGATGCACCTGTGAAACGCTGCAGCCGCTCAGGCAGGGGAAACGTTGTAAATAAACTCGGATCTCAGAGGCGCATCTTGCATTAGAACCTCAGACATCCACAGCTCCTGTCCAATCTGTCGAACAACCAAAACCAAACAGCAGACAGTAAATCAGCCCGAACGCTCTGCTGCCTCACGCCCTCATGTCGGCTTCACTCCTGGGAGAAGGAGGAATTTCCTGAGAAGGGAGGGATGACGTCTCCACGCACCGAGCCGGACAGAAGAGAAGAAAACAGCAGCATCGGACGTCGACCTGCTTCGACCTCGCAGCGACAGCAGGCCGACGACAAACCGAGGCGCCTGCAGGGTCGCCAGAGGAAGAACCAGGCGGCAACGCTAATGCAGATGTGCCGACTCAAACGGCAGACGAGGATCCGACAGCTTCTACCGTCCACATAAAACCACATAAACTGACATGCTGGGTCAAACCTGAGCCTGGTGCTGCTGGAGGAGCTCCTGAAACCATCCTCTGGGGAGCACAAACGCTCACATTAACAGCAGAAGTTCATTTCAGGGACGTCCTGATCGAGTTTCTTTTGCCCTCGATCCAGTCTGAGGTAGTTAATATTGAGTACACTGTAAAAAATGTACATTTATGAACAGTTTATTTACTGTTGCTTTATAGATTTTCGCTGTTTTGTTAAATTATACATTAAAAATTTTGAATTAATGATTTTTTTTTCTATATTACAAGATAGAAAAATGTGAATAATGTCCCTCAAAACATCTGCATCTTCACGAACAATACTTTGATTTAATGCAACATTTGATCATAAAATTTCACTTTCTTTACTGCACTTAAATACACGACAAGCATCATTATTTCACATGTATTTGCCGGTATTTTAAAGAAACATCATGTATGTTAAAAACTGAAAAATGGTAAATAAATGGTACATTTTCAACTCTTACTTTTCAGGTTTTCCCAGCGCTGTAAAATTACCGATAATATGTAGTAAAATCAAACTACTAAAGGTTAGATGTTAAAAATAATAATGTACTTCAAAAATCTGCATTTTCAAAACTAATAATTTGGTTTTATATATATTTGACGGTAAGATTTCACTATTTTTACTACATTTAAATAAGGAAAAAACTAGGGATGGGTCATCTGATCCAGTATCGGGTTCCGATACCAACATAATTCACGGATTGGACATTTCCGATCCAGCCAGATCCAGATTTCCCGTCCATGATCCATGTCTGTGCTCGTCTGCTGGAAGGACTCCACCAGTGGTTCCATGCTGCTGCTCTGCTACCTGGCTGCAAACTGTGGGATGGATTTCCTGAACGGAGGCGCGTCTCAATGAAACACGGAGTAACGACACGCCTCCACTCAGGAAATCCACTCCACAGTTTGCAGCCAGCTAGCCAGCTAGCATTTAGCAGCACTGTGGCTAACTTTTCATCGTAGCTGTGTGGAAATATTTGACCTTAGCGACGCTGCAGAGCAAAACAGCAACGTGTAATGTTTGCAAAGCCGTTGTACCGAGAAGAGGAAGCTTCATCGCGACCTACAATACAACAAACTTAATCAGACATCTGAAAAAGCATCCCAGTAAAGAGCACGGCGGTTTGTTAGCCACGGGACAGAAAGACGAAAGGAGCCGGCAGGAATCACTTCTGGAGTCATTCCTAAAGGTAAACTCCCTCCAGACAACGTGGAAGCTAAAGGGATCACCGAGAAGCTGCTCAGCTCCATTGTCCTCCATCACCAACCGTTATCAGCTGGAGAAAACCAAGGACTTCACAGCTTGATTGAACACTTGCAGCCAGATCTAGTTTATCCAGGAGATATTTATCAGAGGCTCCCTGAACTATAGAACCGAGTGTCGACCAAGTTAGCTGAGAAGCTAAAAGGAGTTCCAGCCCTGAGCTTTACTGCAGATGTTTGGATTTCGACGATCACATAACCTCCTCCCTTGTAGGTGGAGCTAATCAACAGTAATGATCATAATAGTATTAAAGCAAACAGAGCTCTGGTATCGGAATAGTATCGGGATTGGAAGTAAAACAATGTGGATCGATGCTTCCCTAGAAAAAATATCATTATTTCACAGGCATTTGCTGTTATTTGGACGAAACATTTTGTATATTAAAGACTGATGCATGGTAAATAGATTTTTAATTCTACAGTGTTTGAATGTTAGGGTATGCTCCACAGTTTAACATATTTTGCTGCCAGATTTTCACAATGTCTTTACACTTTCACTCTTTTTTTTAAACAACAAAACCAAGTAAACAAACTAGAACAGCTCCCATCACAGTTCCATTTGGTGCTGCATCACAGCGACAAAACTAGAACCTAGAATTCCACCTGGAAGCTGTTTAACATTCATAACCTATAAAATCAACAGCTTTGCTCGGCGCAGCTTCGTAGCAGAGCTGGTAAACTAAAACTGAACAACAGAAGTGTCCCATCTGATCAAAGGCGAGCTACCTGAGTGACCTCACTGTGGTCGGTGAGTGTTTACTTTCTAGGTGCCGTGTCAAACTAATCATGAACACAGCTGTTACTATCGCCTCTGCAAAAACACGCATGGCCGATACCACAGGAGGCGTTTATCTGCATTCTGCTGCAAGTTCAGTTCTCCCTTTACAACAGCAGTGTGACAGCGGACATAAAGAAGGACTGGACTGAGGTTAAAGACGATGCCATCCATCGAAAAGTGCTTTGATCAGGTTGGAGCTACAGGAAAGACCTGAAGGTAACAGAAAACAACCAGCCTTCTGAGTGAGGAACATCATCCCAACAGCAGAAATACCTTCTGATCCAATCTTTGTCCAAACATCTTGTTTGTTGTCAAGTTAAATTGTCCGAAACGTTCCAAAGTCGCAGTCTGATTGACTTTAATGAGTCTTCTGTCATATCCTGTTTGTGCAAATTCACTTTATGTTCTTCCACAGCGTATTAACAGACCACATAGTCCACTGACAGCGACGGGAAATTTATAAACAGCCCTGGAAAAGACAAACAGCTCTGAGAAAACTCTTCTCAAACAGAAGTGTTGGTCAGAGTTCTGAGGTGACTCTGAGGTCAGCTGTGATTCTGTGTCGACCACAGCAGCAAAGAAAAATCAGATTTAAAACCCGGTGGAGCTAAAGTGAACCAGAAAACACAAAACCTGACGTTGAATCACAAAATTATAAATCAGGAAGAAGATCTGGAGCGTCCGTGTGGACTCTGGTTGGTCGATACATCATCAGCCTTTCATCAGGAGAAAAGTTCTAAATCAGTAGCCTTCACTCAAAACGGCCAAAAACAACCATAAAGACATGAAAAATGACCACAAACAGACAAATTGGTGGTATAGCTCTATTTTCAGAAATCATGGGAGACTGTGCAGCTGCAAAACCACCACAAAAAGGCATTAAACCACCACAAAAAGAGGCAGAGTTACCACAAAAACTTGAACTGACCACAAAAAGAGGCACAAAGAGAGGTGAAATCAGCACAAAAAGGCGTAAAATCACCACAAACGGGCACAAAATCACCAGAAATGGACACAAAATCACCACAGAAAGGTGTTAAAACACTGCAAAAGGAGGCAAACTTACCACAAAAACGTGAACTGATCACAGAAAGAAGCAAAATCAACACCGAAACACTCAAATTCACCACAGAAAATGCAAAATTATCACAAAATGTAGTAAAAAAAACGCATTAAACCACAGAAACAGGCAGTTACCATAGAAAGATGCAAAATTCTCACAAAATGCAGTAAAATCACCACAATTGATGCAAAATCACCACAAAAAGGCATTAAACCACCACAAAAAGAAGCGAAGCTACCACAAAGAGAAATGAAATCAGCACAAACAGGTGTAAAATCAAAACAAAAAGATGCCAAACGACCGCAAAAACAGGCAAAGTTACCACAAAGATTCAAAATGACCACAAAAAGAAGTGAAATCAACACCAAAACACTCAAAATCACCACAAAAAGATGCAAAATTATCACAAAATGCAGTAAAATCACCATGAAAAGGCACTAAACCACCATAAAAAGAGGCAGAGTTACCATAAAAACTTGAACTGACCACAAAAAGAAGTAAAATCATCACAAAAGGGCACAAAATCACCACAGAAAGAAGTGAAATCAACACCAAAACTCTCAAAATCACCAATGAAGAATGCAAAATTATCACAAAATGCAGTGAAATCACCAAAAAACGAGGCAAAGTTACCACAGAAAGATGTAAAATTCTCACAAAATGGTACAAAATCGCCACAATCTATTAGAATTCATAAAAAAGGTGCAAAATTTCCACAAAAAGAATCAAAATCACCACCAAAACACTCCTAATCACCACAGGAAGATGCACAATTATCACAAAATGCAGTAAAATCACCACAAAAAGGCACTAAACCACCATAAAAAGAGGCAAATTTACAATAGAAAGATGCAAAATTCTCACAAAATGGTGCAAAATCATCACAATCAATGAGAATCCACCACAAAAAGGCACTAAACCACCACCAAAAGAGGCAGAGTTACCACAAAGAGAAGTGAAATCACCACAAAAAGAAGTGAAATCACCACCAAAACACTCCAAATCACCACAGGAAGATGCAAAATTATCACAAAATGCAGTAAAATCGCCCCCAAAAGGCACAAAACCACCATAAAAAGAGGCAAAGTTACCACAAAGATTCAAAATGACCACAGAAAGAAGCAAAATTATCACAAAATGGTGCAAAATCACTACAATAAATGAGAATTCCCCACATAAAGGCCCTAAACCACCATAAAAAGAGGCAAAATCACCACGAAGAGAAGCGAAATCACCACCAAAACACTCAAAATCACCACAAAAGAAGCGAAATCACCACCAAAACACTCAAAATCACCGCAGGAAGATGTAAAATTCTCACAAAAAGGCACTAAACCACCATAAAAAGAGGCTGTTATCATGATAAGCAGTAAAACGACCAGCTGATGCTTCCACTGGGAGGGAAGGAGACCAGTGAAGTAGGCCATCGTGGATTTTATACTCCAGTTAACCCTCGGATCTACCAGCAGACTCCTGATTCTGCCCCAGTTTACTCACGACATGGACGACTGAAGACGGTCAGACGTTGAGCTACAGAACATCCAGCTGCAGGAACGACAACAGGACCAGAACATCTGGACTGAGAGCTTCTTCAAACTGGAGCACCAGTTCGCTTCAAGGCTGATCAAGGAGACCGACTGATATCTGGATGCACGTTCTTAATAAGTCCAACACTAATCTTGTTGATCATCAGTGCTGCTTTTATTTCCAACCAATCAGATCAAGCTGAGACCAGATGTGGATGGATGGAGCAGCACAACATGAAACTCATGTATTTATCAGTAACTGGTTGGAAAATAAACATCAGGCTGTTCTCAGAGTGAACATTTCATTCAGCTCCTTGGACATAATGACCCAAAACAACCATGAAGGGACAAAACGGCAGCAGCAAGACGCAAAATTACCAAAAAATCGGACACAAAATGCCCCAAATGTGGCAGAAAATGACCAAAACGGGACAAAAACAACCTTAAAATGATGCAAAATGACCACAAAGAAACAAATCTAACCACAAAGAGACAAAATGGTCGAGCCGAGATGCAAAATGACCAAAAAAACGGACACAAAAGGCCCCAAATGTCCCCAAAATGACCAAAACAGAACAAAAACAACCACAAAGAGATGAAAAATGACTAAAAAGACACACAAAAACAACCATAAAGAGACAAAATGGCAGCAACAAGATGTAAAATGACTCAAATCAGACACAAAATGCCCCAAATGTGACAGAAAATGACCAAAGTGGAACAGAAACAATCATAACGTGATACAAAATGACCACAAAGAAACAAAGAACTAACAATTTCAGACACAAAATGACCAAAACGGGACAAAAACAACCATAAAGAGACAAAATGGCAGCAGCAAGACACAAGATAACCAAAAAATCGGACACAAAACTTCCCAAATGTGGCAGAAACTGACCAAAACGGACAAAAACAACATTAAAGTGATGCAAAATGACCACAAAGACACAAATTTAACCACAAAGAGACAAAATGGTTGAGCCAAAACGCAAAATGACCAAAAAATCAGACACAAAATGCCCCAAATGTGGCAGAAAATGACCAAAGTGGAACAAAAACAACCTTAAAATGATGCAAAATGACCACAAAAAGACAAAATGGTCGAGCCGAGATGCACAATGACCAAAAAGTCGGACACAAAATGCCCCAAAATCAACCATAAGGTGACAAAATGGCAGCAACAAGATGCAAAATGACCCAAATCAGACACAAAATGCCCCAAATGTGGCAGAAAATGACCAAAACGGAACTAAAACAACCATAAAGTGATGCAAAATGACCACAAAGAAACACAAAATCAACCATAATGAGACAAAATGGCAGCAACAAGATGCAAAATGACCCAAATCAGACACAAAATACCCCAAATGAGACAGAAAATGACCAAAATGGAACAAAAAAAAGCCATAAAGACACATAAAGTGACCACAAAGAAACACAGAACTAACAATTTGAGACACAAAATGATCAAAACAGAACAAAAACAACCATAAACAGACAAAATGGCAGCAACAAGACGCAAATTGACCAAAAAAACGAACACAAAATGCCCCAAATGTGACAGGAAATGACCAAAACGGAACTACAACAACCATAAAGTGATGCAAAATGACCACAAAGACACACAGAACTAACAATTTGAGACACAAAATGGTCAAAATGGGCCAAAATCAACCACAAAGAGACAAAATGGTCGAGCCGAGATGCAAAATGACCCAAATCAGACACAAAATGCCCCAAATGTGGCAGAAAATGACCAAAGCAGAACAAAAACAACCTTAAAGTGAAGCAAAATGACCTCAGAGAGACAAAATGGCAGCACAAACTTAATCTATTTATCGATTATCAGTTTAAAACGATGAGTAACACCAGTAACTGATTATTGGTGATCAGCCAAACTGATAACTGGTAGGTTTAGAGTTTAACTCAGCTCCTTGGACAGAACTCAAAATTCACATCTGGTTGGACAGAACCTTCACGCATGGTTCCACTGATGGACGGTACCACACAGGACAAGAAGTGGGTCCGGTCTGGTGAAAAACATGCTTTAAGAAGGACGTAGACCCAGATAGAGCTGGACAGAACCTTCACATGTGGTTCTATGCATAAAAACCCTGCATGGGAGAAGAAATGGGTCCAATCTGGGGTCAGATTTGTTGAAACACATATTTCAAAAAGGGCAGCTGCCACAGAAAAACTCAATATTGCAGGTTCAGGTTGTGCAGCTCTCATATTTTGTTGGACAGAACCTTCAGACGTGGTTCTGTGCAACATGATGAGGTCCAGGTTGTTGTAGAGTTTGTTGCATTTCTGCAGAGAAGCTGAGCAGCTGATGAAGAAGCCTCTAAAAGCATCCTAGTCCTCACCCCAAACTCAACACCTTTAACTAACATCGATCCGACACCTGGAGGTTCTGATTCTCTGCAGAAACCTCCAGATTCATCCCAGCTGCTCCACATTTAACCCAGTAACCTGCTGGGAGCCTCAGATCTGAGCCTGGTTCACCTGGTGGAGGTGAGACAGACATGGATGTTCAGAGATCTTCCTCTTATTGAACCTCCAGAGGCTCCTGGTTGCAGCTTCCCTCATATTAAAGCTCCAGTCAGCTGGAAGCGGCTGAACACGCCCAAAGCTCGGAGCAGCGCCACGCCTCGGCCGTGTCCCCCCGCAGCCTCCGGCCTCAGGGCCGCCGGAGAGCCGCCGTCAGCCGGCCGCTGCTCCCCGGCGGACCTGCGCCTCCAGGCCGGACAGAGGAGCCCAGCAGGCCCGAACCGCCGCACATGCAGCGGCTCGGTTCGTGTCTGCGGCCGGATGAAGTGAATGAAAGGCTTTTCTCCAGGACCCCCCTCCTCCCCCCTCCTTTCTCTGCACATGCAGCATTAATTGGTTCGTTAATTAACCGGATCCGCCGCTTTAACGTCTCGATAACGGCGCCGGTGCCTCCGTTTTACCCGCAGACGGTTTTATCCCAGAGAGCAGCGGAACCGGGCGGACCGAGCCGGGATGAGCTGAAGGGGAATAGGGCTACTTACTGTGCGGATCCAGCGGAGGTTACAGGCAGAAAAACCGCAGCCAGCAGCGGGGACACGGAGCCTGACGGTCCGCCGGAGGCTCCGCGGGGCGACGGTCAACGCTTCTCCGGGATCTGAGCCGGTTTAGTCCCGGTTTTCACCGACTGCCCTTTTCCCAGATATCCCAGATTTCAGTGATTTCCCTGCTGCCACTGGATCCAACAGACTGCATCAAACCACCGGCAGGGAGGACGAGCACTTCCGGGAGGGGCTTTCACAATAAGACCGCCTCACTGCTGCAGGGGTCACTGACGACAAACAGGAGGGGGGAAGAGTCGAAAACACACTTTAAAGACACATAATAGATATTTAGAATGCTTCTAAAATATATATTTACTGATCACCACTAAGACTGGATTAGAAACCTTTAAAATAATTTTCGATTTGAGGCACATTTATGATTTTTTCTATATTTTATTTTTTATTTTTTAAACCACAGGGCAGCTTTACCACATCAAAACAAGGGGAAATGAGTGGAAAATGGTCAGAAACGGGCCTTTATGACCAGAACATTGCTGAAAACAGCATTTACTACTCACCAATAAATATGCAAAAGACACCTTTAATATTAATTCAAATGTTTTCCCACATGTTGTTGGGTTTCGTGGTTATTCTTCTACATTCTAACACTGATGATCAAATATTGGAGCCGTGCACGTGTGAACCACTCACACCTAACGCTACACCAGTTATTACAGTAATTAAAATTAATTGCTTGTGTTGTATTTAGGGACTGAACGTCAACATAGTGAAGCATATTTTTCTTAAAATCCAGCTAGTATTTACAAAACCTGAAATGCTTTAACTGCAGATAAACTATTATTATTCTCACTGCTGCACACAAATGCAAGTTTATTTACACAGCATGTTTTAAAACCAATGCATCATCTCACACCAGCTTTATTGCACTAAAACAATTAAATAAAAAATTTAAACTATGTGAAAAATGTTTAAAAATGCACCTTTTTGACACTGAGTATTTCCTGGGTTTAGTGTGTTTTTTTTTGTTGTTCTCAAATAATTTCAAAGATTTGACAACAGCTGTGAGTTCTTCTAAACTTTTTATATCTAAAAAAATCTGTTTTATATATATTTAAAATATAAAACATGCAGAGATTCACTTTATCTTGACAGCAGATTGATTCTGCTGCAGTTTCAGCCCTCACTTTGGCAACGCCTCGCTTCTATCATCAAAATAAAACAATAATAAAATATTCAAAGAATCATTTTGAAGAATAAATTATCTAAATTTGCTTTAAGTTCAACTAAGCATAAATTAAGACTCCACGTTTGCAGTTCTTGCGTTTTATTTTGAAGCGAATGCTGCTTAACCTCCGGTGTTCTGCGGTTCGGCTTGACGCATGCTCAGTTCCACACCGGATCCCAAAAACTCAGCGGGAGCGCGTATCCATGCCCTGCGCGTGCCCGGTGCCTTGTTTCCTGTCCTGCCCAACCCAGCAGCAGCAGCAGCTTCAGCCCATCACAGCTCAGCGGCTCGGTTCGGTTCGGTTCGGTTCGTATTAAATGTTGTATTCTGACGTTTTCACTCTCCAGTCCGGTTCTGAACCGTTTTCACACCGAACCCTGACCTCTGCTGTTTCACCCTCCGCAGCTGCAGGTTTCAATGCAGCAGTGAGGCATCAACAAGCTGCAGGTTTGTTCAGCAAAATGCAACAAAATGCATCAAAGCTGAGCAGGAAGTGAAAAAATGCAAAATACAACATTACATTAGATTAGATTCAACTTTACCGTCACTGTAAAAGACACATAAATGCAGTTTATCGTCTGAGCAGAAGTGCAAAAGAAACAGCTGTGTGTGTGAAATTACAGTAGGATAAGCTGTTCACCAAATAAACAACAATATAAAGACAAATAAATGTAAATAAAATGAATAAGAACAGTGGATAAACAGGGTCTGCTGAAAACTCAACGTTATTCATTATAAAACTGAGCAAACTTTAAACATCACTTGACAAATGCATCCAAACACCTGCTGTCTGTAATAATAAAAATGCTATAAATAAAGGTTAATTATTATTATTTATCTGTGATATTATTTATTGCTAATTATCTCTATTTTTGTTGTTATTTATTTGAAAATAATTTGCGTCTTTTATTTTTGTCACACACTGAAAAATCCACAATTTAAAATATTTTATTATTGATGTTTTTATTTTTTTTAAATCATAAACGATTTTATTTATTTATTTATATTTAGCTTAAATTTTTTTGCATATAAGTAATTTATTTATATATGCATTTAAGTCTATTTTATCTGTCTTTCATTACTCTTTTTTAGTGATTATATTATTTCTTTTGAACTTTCTCTGGACTTTTTTTCCTCAGTGCCTCTTTTTTATTGACTCCTTCATTTATAACACGATGCTCATGCGAGGATAAATAACAGGTCCAACTTCATTATTTTTGCTCTGTTTTCTCGAGAAGATGAGATTTGCAAAACCGCCGCTAAAGCGCAGAGAGACACCGAACAAATATTCAATAACTTCACTCTGCTGTGCTGAAGTGTCAACAAAACCACTGCAGCCATCAACGGACCTATCATACTAGACCCAAACCAGACTAATTGATTCATTAATCAGTCCCTCCAGGAATTCACACTGCTGCGATCGCAACAATTAACGTTAATCCAACCAATCTCCGTAATTTCTGTGTGACCTTGCAATTTCGTCCAATCACCGCCACTTTTCCACAACTTTGTCCCGCCTCCCGTGAGTTCCACCAATCACAGCAGTCCCCAGTAATGCACGTACGTCACCGGATTCACTTCCTCGTTTATGGTTTGAAGATACAGATGCAACAAAAACTACTGCAGAACAATTCCCTGATGTTCTTCACCAAAGCGGAGCTAAACTGTTTTCACCCCGTGGAATATTGAGGTGGAACACAAACCAAAACCATCCACTGACAAACACTTTTCTACCGTAAACATATCAGGAGAATGGGTGAAACCAGCGGACCACAGACCAGACAAACCACCGTGATGAAGCTGTTGCATCCAGATCTGTGGCAGCACTGAAACAATGAAGGTCAGTTAGATTCATTAACTGACGTGACGAGCTGTGAGCGTGTGTGTGTGAACACGCGTGTGCCGGGATGTGAAATTAGCTTTTTAAACTTTTAACATTTTTAATGAATTAAACAAAACAAAGAAAAAAAATGCAACTTTTTAGTAATTTTTTACCGTCTCCCGCAATTTCATCGCAACAAATACGCTTCAAACATCACAACTTACATCGCAATTTTTTAGAAAAGCTGCCGCAAATTGAGACATTTTAGGAGCAACAATCTGGAAAAACACCCTCAAATCCTGGAGGGACTGATTTATTTCTGCAGCCTGAAAGACAGCTACTGTTGATAAAGCTGGGCTTGTAGCACATTGTCTACCTGACAACGATGGAAAGAGGCATCGATTATGATTTGACAACGTGTCACTAATGAGTTTCTGACGCCGGAAATCTGAATCTGTGAATATCTTGCTAACCAATTTCGTTGCTCTGAAACATGTGCAATGACAAATAAAGCATTCAATCAATCTTTCCAACTTTGACGAACTCCCAGTCGTTAGTGTGCAGCGGCAGCAGAGCAGCTTCTGGTCTGGAGGGTTGGTTTCGTTTTCTACCTCACTGGAAAATTAAGTCGCTATAATGAGAAAACGGTTTTGTTTTCTCGTTATAACGACAAAATGAAGTCGTTATAACAAGAAAACGGAGGAGAATTGTCTTGTTTTCTCGAGAAAACGCAGCAAAAGAAATGAAGTTGGACCATGGCCGCTTAGGGCTTCTGTGATTGATCTGTTTTTATTGTTTTATTTCCCCTTTCGTTCCATGTGGTTTTGTTAGAAAGAAGTCTGATGGATGGAGTGATTTTTAAAAATTTTTAAACAAACAACCTTTATTGTCAAACTCCACACAGTAAAACTCAAACATCCAAGTAAAGTAACATTAAGTCAGATGTGTTTTCGACTGACCAGAGCACGACCGCTGTGTTTTACAGTCACATTTAATACTTAATCTAAAGTTTAAAAGCAAAATATTGGACAACAGCTGCAGCTAGAAAACAGAAAACATAATTTTTATACTAATTTATCTCATTTTATTGTAAAGTTCAAATAAAGTTACAGGTAAATGTAAAGGGCTGTGCTGCTCTAAGAGTCAGATAAGGGGAATCCTGCAGCAGAGGAAGGAAGAGGAGGCGATCAAAGCTGCAGCTGCAGCCGCAGACCAACAGAATCCTGCAGCTGCATGTGTTTTTGTTGCATCACTCAGATTTCGTGTGAACTTTCTCTCTGTGAATTTGCATGTACAAAACTCACTAAATTTGAAACCCTCCGACGTCACAGCCTCGGATGTACTCGAGGTTCCAGAACAAAGCGGCTGAATGTCAAACTACACGTCATTTTTCCAAACCACGCTGTCGATCAGACGTTCACAGGCTTTTAATGTGGAGGAGCAGCGACGGGACTTCCCCTGGATTTCAAATTTTTCCACCCAGTCGTCCTCGGTTCAACCTTTTCATAAATCATAGAAACAAGGTTTTATCTGCCTTTTCAGCCCCGTGAGCAGATGATTACCTCCAACTATCAGGATGCTTCATTTTAGTTTATTAGTGCAGAACGTTCAGGTCCTGATCAGAGACACCGAAGAAGAATAACTCAGGATGTACCGACTCTGTATGATCCAACATCATCACCAGTATGAAGCATGAAAGCGCACATTTTAAACGTTAACTTCTCAATAAACCCTGTTTGGAAGGAACCAGGATCTTTTGGTTGATGACATTTCAACATTTGTCATTTTATTTCACATTTTAAAATGATGAATTGTTTCTTCAACAGCAGCCAAAGTCTTGTTTTTGCTTTTCACTGCTGCTCTCCAAGAAAAGTCCATTTTAATTCAGTCGTTTCTCCACCTTTAAGCTCTTACTTGGGTCATTTTAAGGTCCAGTCATACATGTTGTATCTTGTTTCGTTTAGAACAGTCTCAGCTATTCAGATCTTCCATCGTCTAATATGATAATACCTGCAGATTTCTTAATATTAGCCGTTAAAACAAGGAGCAAACACATAAAACTGACATGTTTTTACATGTATCTCGCTATAAAATGCTGGTATCAGATTTATTTCTTAATAAATCTGTGGCGAGGAGATTGTCCCATGATGGTGGGAAACTGTGTGACTTAGAAATATGAACCAAGCAGAAGTAACTGTCGTTGGTTTATTTACTAAAGTGTGAACATACAGTCGCCTACAAACCAGGAAGACCTCACAGGGGATGTAAATTTGGATGCTAAGAGTCGTGCATCATCAGCAAAAGTGTTTCTAAAGTGGAGCCTCTGTGGATTGTTGACTTACTTCACTTTTAACTCCGTAGGAACAGTATTTAAAAGCAGAAATATCCCTAAAATGATGTTTGAACATTAGACGTTAAATACTACTCAAACTTGTAGCTGATGTTAGCTTAGCATTAGCTGCTAGCTGGGCAGCTCCTCCTCTTTAAACCAGAATCAGAAGGTTTTATTGCCAAGTAGGTCTTTTTTTTTTACAAACAAGGAATTTGACTGTTTTACTGCATAACAGGAAGATATAGATTAAAAATAAAGTAGCAGCAGGTGTAATCGAGGGATTGAAAGTTGCAAAAAGTAACAGAAGTGTGCAGGAATGTGCAAATTAATCTCCTGAGAAAAGGTCTGAACTTATAAAAATCTTCTTCAGTAAAAGTTTGCTGTTCTTTAAAATGGACTTCTACTTGACAGCAGTTTACCTGAGAAGGTGAACCTCAGACTGTGAGCTCAATGAGAGAGAAATGAGGCCGTTTTAACTGACTGTGGCTGATATCGTGGTCTGTAATCCCCCCAGCTGCCGTCTGTCTGATGTATAATCATGTATGATTGCACTGTATGTTTGCACATGTACAGACATGTTACAGATTGTGTACACGTGGGCTCTGATGGTTTCACAGCTTCGCACAGGAAACTCTCATGACTGGTTCAGCTGCAGCAGAGATGGTGTCTGATAAAGTGACAGTGGAGATGTCAATAGATCTGTAGACTCTCATCAGACGTTGATAATCAGCAGAAGGTGATCAGGAGACGATGGGAGCGTCGGTCCTGTGGATGCTGATGATGTGGTTCAGTTTCGGTGGGGCCGCTTCGTGCTCAGGTAAGAGCAGTTAACTTTGAAGAAGTGACGGAAAAACTGCTCAGACGGAGATTTTTTAACCAACATGACGACTTTCAGAATGACTCGTGTGTCAGATCCTCGAGTCACAATAAAAGCTAGCTGATGCTGTATCTTCCTGTAAGATCTGCACTTTAATGTGAAGAAAAGACGAGGAAAACTGGACTGTTTTGTCTTCTGCATCCGAATAATTAATATGAAAAAACAACCGCACAGTGCAAACTTTACTCTGGATAGTCATCAAACTGCTTGTTGAACTGGAAAAGTGTTTTTTTTTTCAGCTTTTGTTGTAGTTCGTCCTGTTCCTTTGTGCGCTGCATTGCGGGATATTAAAGAACTAAAGTTTACGCTCCACTCTTTGACCAAAATGCAAGTTTGGAGTCGACTATTTTATCTTGTCCTGTTTGGACACAAGAATAAATGGCCACCATTAGGTTGGATCAGCTCAAAGTTGTGAAAACTCGGGGGTGTTCACAGGTGGTCTGTTCCTCCCACGGCTATATACAGCCAGACGAGAACAAATCAACCAACCAACCAACCAGAACAACATTGATTAGGACCACCAATCACACGTGTTGATGTGAGCCTTGAAAGTTTATCCAAAATACCCTTTTTAAAGTTTTCTCTGGTGAATTATCAGAAAACAGAAACACATCCAGAGTACCAGTGATTGTTTCTAATACTCTGTGTCATAGACATTAAACTGGTGTAGCTTTGTAATGATATATATTATAACATTGATGCTCAAAGTTGGGAAAAAAATTGAAAATGAACAAAAAAAACAGATTTAGTCTTTAGATTGTGACACCTGGAGTGGATGTAAAACTGATTTTGTTGCAAATGTTTTCTGATGAACCTATTAGGCTCAGAAATGATGAAAAAGGTCCATTAAAAAGTGTGAAATTTGGACCCACCTCTATGTACTTTAAGGGCCTGTAACTCTGAAAATATTCTTAGTATGAAGGTAAAACTTTGCTAACGTTGTGCAGATAAAGAATCAGCTGATTATAAGGATGTCGGGGGGGAAGCTTGTTGAGATTTGGTTGACTTCACGCAGAATAACCCCGAACTTAATAGTCAGAGTAAAGTTTCCCCATCTGACCAGTTTTATTTCTGACTTTCTTGAACATATCTTCAGTATGTTTCTATCAGTCTCTATGATTTGTGTCTTTCAGACGAGCCGATCATTTCTGTGTCCAAACCCAGTAAAGTAGTGATCTCTTGTCCATCGATCAGCACCAAAAGCTCAGAGATCACCTACCTGCTGCTCTTCAACGGCAACAGCATCTGTCAAATACATCTGAAGAAGGTCAGTGGGTTTAAATATAAACATAAAAAACACTCTATTGGTAGCAGTTTCCATAAAACAAAAAAGAAGCTTAAAATTTTGTATATTAAGTGCATTGTAATTGTAAAAGTCCAACTAAAATGAGCAACAGATATAAACTCTCCATACAGCCAGTATCCTGCTCTGTACTGAAACTAAGGTAAACGGCATCAAATAAAATGAACTCAAGAACAAAGGGAAAGGAGCAGCAGTAGTAAAGAAAAAAGTGAAGGCGTTGGGTAAATTTAGATTTCAGATTGTTCGATCAGCTTCCTCTGCCCAGAGAGGTTTTGCTGCACCGAATCACAAGTTACAAGAAGTGGCCACATGAGGAAACCACAGCATCTCACCGCTACTCTACAAAATGCACTGCACTGAAATTGCATGCAAGTAGGTGTTAGCATAGTGTGGAGTTTCACCCTCAATCAGTAAACTCATCACACACAGGCCACAGTGGATCACAATTTTATTAAATCTCACTGACTGTAGATAATCTGTGCACGCCCCCTCCACGAGATGGCAGCACAAACTGGATTTTAAGCCGAGATGTAGTTACTCTGTGAAGATTAACTCCACACTAGTTTCTACAAAGATTGAAATACTTACAGGGACCAGGGGTTTAGACCATTTTTGCTGAAAATTTTACACGGTATAATTCATGTAAATGTACGATGATCATTACACTTTTTTGGTGCCCCTTTGTGAGGCACTGATAGCAGCTGGGTTAGCCATAAAGGTGGAAATTCGTATGCTTTATACGACATCATCCACTCATTCCTTCCTTCTCTCTATGAGTACAATATAGTTAACTATATAGAGAACTCCTCAGCCAAAGTAACATTTGCTGTCATTTCTCGAGTCTCTGCATTTATAATTCCATCACTGCTGTCGCTCAGTTAAAAAGCATCAGATCAATGCCAGCTACGGAAATTAACCAACTGGAATTTTTGTGATAAATTCAGATTTTTCTAAATTAATAAATGAAAATAACTTTTTCTTTGTATTAGGGATGCATGATAATGTCAATTTTAACCAATACCGATAATCGATAATTTTCTACTTCTTGCAGCCGATAATCGATAATGTCAACCGATTGGGTTTGTTTCGCGGTGTCGGCCGGGGAGCGGGAAGGAGCGGGGGGTGTGACACGGCAGATGGCAGGTCCACGTACTACAACCACAGCGATGTTCTACAGCCTCGGTGGCGTACTACAGCCTTAGCAATGCTCGTTTGGCAACACTCAGCAACGTTTGGCAACACTTGGCGGCACTCGGTGGCACTCACAACTATTCCAATATCAAAATTATTATGCGAATACCACAATGAATGAATATTCCCATATTACAATATTCGGGACCAGCCCTAGTCAAATGTCTTTTTCTGACACGGTAAAGAAAGTCCACACTGGTCAGTGCCACCATGCTGCTTGTTTTTCTCTGCCCGCGCAGCCTTATGACATCACACACATGAGACAGTACCGACGGGGAGGGGAGGGGTTGAGGAACCAGGCATGAGGACAAGACACAACACACAGACCAACGGCAAAAACCAAGATTCCAAGTCTTTATTAATATCGACTCATTTTTTTATTATCAGAATTATTGGTATGACGTCATAATTGCCGATATTTACCGATAATTGTCAGACGCCAATATTATCGTGTATCCCTACTTTGTACTGTGATACGTAACTCTGCTTCCAATAAACATTAATACAAATGATTCATTTTAATATTTTCGTGCCATAATATTGACAACAGGGATAGCATGGATTTGTCTCAAGCCTGTTGTTATTTGCTAGCCACACATATAGAAAAGATAAATTCAGTAGAAAACACGTCTTAACACTAAATTTCACAGATAACATTTTAAATATCTATAGTTTAAGATGAAAAAGTTTTAGGCAATTAGGAGATGTCCAAGCAGAAGAACCCTGATGATTTAAGATGTGATGAGCCATATGAGCAGTGAAATGCAAAGTTCCTCCAGGCTGTGCAGCAACAAGAAATGATAGAAAACCTTCTCTAAAACAGACGGAAATCATCTGCATCCAGGTGCTCTTGGAAATATGTCTGAGCTGGACCTTTAGAGTTGAAAGGTGTGTGTTTGTTGAACCTTTGATAAAATCACAGGTGTGTGTGTGTTTAGCTGTGAGTCAGTGTGTTACTACAGTGTCACAGTTCATCAGTCCTGCTTAGATCGTGGAAAATAATGGAAGCCAGGACATGAAAGCTCCGTGAAGGTTCACTAAATACCAAACTCTGCTGCTTCGCTGCGACTTTTTCAGTTAAACCCTTGTAAGCTCTGGACTGTTTTGTCAAATTCCCACCTGGAAAAACATGTGCACATGCAGTTAGTTCCACAACTGTGAAGCCAAAGTGAACAAACTGTGGATCAGAGACACTTTGGAAGAATTCTGAGACATAATCTGCCTCCATCAGCAGGTCAAAGTGAGAGTAACCATCTTATTTCTCGCTTCCTTCACACAGCCGCACGATCCTCCAGAGACTTTATTCTCCACTCAGATTGAAATCGCAGCCGATAACAGTGGAGAGTTCGTCTGCAGGAGGGAGAGGAGTTACCCTCCACCATACAGACAGGACTGTCACAGAACTGCAGTCAACGTATCAGGTATTATATCAGATATGTTGTGTAGTACAGTTCTTTTATACCAAATAATCACTCTTTAAAAGAATAAATCATCCCACTTGCACACGCTGTTTCTTCCACGAGATGTTTATATTCATTTGCGCATTTCTTACTGTACTTTTAAAAATTTGGTCTGACTGTGTGAATGCACTGACTGTTCTCATTCTCGCTGATAATTAGCAGAGCAGTTTTTGCCGACAGCCAACACCACCGTTCCGTCAGCCAATCAGAGCTGTCCAGAAAGGTCTCCGTTAATCCCAGAGGTGGTGATGTGGGCAGGAAGTGGACTTTTGTTGGTCTACAGCTTCACCATCACCTGCGTCACTGTTGTTATCTGGGTAAGACACAGGAGCCTTGGAGTTGGTAGATTTAAATAAGATAAGTTTGCTCTATTAAGCCGACATTTTAAATCTGCTGTGTTCCTCAGAGGCAGAAGCTGAAGAGAGACGAGGAAGACACAAAGATCTACGCCAACACCAGACCATTAGGAACCAAGAAGGCTCACAAAGTTTAACAGCTGCTTATGAAGAAAAATCACCGCGATAAAAGCTGCAAATGTTTCGTGAAACCTTTCGGCGAAAATCACAAGAGCATACTGAATGTATGGAAAACAGATAATTGGAGAGGAGTTACTGTGGACTTTCTTTTAAATTGAAACATGCAAAAATGACAAGAACATTAGACAAACCCTGCAGTAGAAAATGGGGTTTCTGCAGCAATGAATAAATCGAAATCCAAAGACACAATCACTGAAATGTACAAGAAAGTACACTGAACAAAAATATAAACGCCTCATGTGAAATATTGATGCCACATGAAGTGCACCACCCAAAGTGAGCGTATACTGTCTGGTACTTGTACTAAATGGATATTTTTCTTCATTAGTGTCCAAATTTGAGTCCACCACTGCCTCAGTGATGCATTAATTCCATTCAGTCCATGGGTGTGGCATATCCAGATGCTGCTCCAAAACAATGAGCAGGACTCAGACACTCCTTATACTGGGGACAATAAAAGGACACCCCAACATGTCACATGTTGACCAAAGCAGCAACGCCTCAGATGACTCCGGTCATGAGGGAACGTGCCATGTGGGAACGGGACAATAATCAAGAGAAATATCCATTTAGTACCAGTACCAGACAGTATACGCTCACTTTGGGTGGTGCACTTCATGTGGCATCAATATTTCACATGGGGCCTTTAGATTTTTGTTACAAAGACATACAGAATCTGCAGTGACAGATTTACAAAAAACATGATTTAAAACATGAGTGCAATAAAAATCCATGAAAATGCCAATAATTTGGAAAGAAAACAAACTTTTCATACAAGAAAATCAAACTATTTTCCTGATCAACATTTACATTTTAAAAAACAAACTTATGTCTTGGGATAGTTTTCTGATGTGGCTCCTTGAACCAGTTCATCAACAAACATCTTACAGTTTGATGTGTACAGTTCAACCTCAATAATAGATTCTTCTGGCTGGAAAAGACATAACCAAGTAACAAAAGGCAGTAAATCACCATCTTAGACATGTTAATGAGGATTTTTAAGTATTTCTTGTTGTTTTATTTGCATTTGTATTTGTCAAATCTACCGCAGCTGTTAAAGCTTTCAAATCAGTTTGACTTTTAATTTATTTTAATGTTCTATTTTTTGGTTTATTATTGTTTTTTCTTTGTCTTATTGTTGCATTTGGTCTTTTATTGGTCATACATAAATAAAGCTTATTATTGTCATTATTATTTGAGATTATACAAACTAAAAGGACACAAATGTTGGTCAATAACTGTTTTCTAATGCGGCTCCTATTAATTTGAGCCTGTGTGTTTCAGTGCTACATGCTAATATTTAATATATTGGTATTTTATTTATCATTATAGTGAACTGAAGATCCTCCTGCAGTATTTAAAATATGTGTACAGTCCAAACTGTGTTCTAAACATCTTGTATGTTAACATATTCTAAACATTTTATATTGAGAAATAAAAACTATGAGTGAACTAGTTTTAAAATCTTGTTTCTTACATGTGAGTGTGACTATTTAAAGGTTCATTAAGGGTTAATAAGGTTGGTGCTCTGGTGGTGGATTTCCTTATTTGGTTACAGTGAGATGTGAGTAATTCAGAGCCTTCCTTCGCGTTTAGTCAAATTAAACCTTGAATAGTACAGAAATGTCTCATGCACGGAGGGGTTTATTTGCAAATGACTGCAAGTAATTTTTTACCTTAGATGAAAATGCAAATTGGGTTTTCAATACTGAAAACTGACAACTGCTCTCCAGTCTCTGCGCGAAACTAACTGACATCATTTTAGCAGCTGCTGACATTTTCATTTTGATCTCCTAAACTGTGTTAAAGACAAACGTTTATGATAGCTGGTTTGGCTTAGTGTAGAAAAAAAACAATCTAATCAAGCTGCATTAATGACAAATTAATTAAGCTCCAAATGTGTCCAAAAGTCTGAGAGGTACTGGCAATAAAGTTTACTTTGATTTGACTTTATTGACAGCAGCACTGGGCTGCAGGACTCCAGACCTGATGTTCCAAAAAGGTTCTTGTCATGTTCGGACTCTATGGTTGTCTCATAAGAGTTAAGTTGAGTTGAGTTGAGTTGAGTTGAGCTGAGTTTGTTGAGTTGAGCTGAGTTTGTTAAGTTGAGTTGAGCTGAGTTGAGTTGTTTGTTGAGTTGAGTTTGTTGAGTTGAGTTGGGTTGAGTTTGTTGAGTTGAGTTGAGCTGGGTTTGTTGAGTTGAGTTGAGCTGAGTTTGTTAAGTTGAGTTGAGCTGAGTTGAGTTGTTTGTTGAGTTGAGTTTGTTGAGTTGAGTTGAGTTGAGTTTGTTGAGTTGGGTTGAGTTGGGTTGAGTTGAGTTTGTTGAGTTGGGTTGGGTTGAGCTGGGTTTGTTGAGTTGAGTTGAGTTGAGTTGAGTTTGTTGAGTTGAGTTGAGTTTGTTGAGTTGAGTTGAGTTGAGTTGAGTTTGTTGAGTTGAGTTTGTTGAGTTGAGTTGAGTTTGTTGAGTTGAACTGAGTTGAGTTGAGTTGAGTTGAGTTCAATCCAGTTCAGTTCAGTTGACTGGGCAGTCAGAAGTTCTTCTCTGGTCTTCAGGTTAAAGCTTTGAGGTGTCTGGGTTCATTCTCCTGCTGCAGGATGAATCCTTCTCCACAAAGACGTTTCTGAAGGATGAAGTGCTGCATTTTCTTGATCAAAGTCAAGCTGATTTGTTGCTAGTTAGATCTCTAATTTGGGTTTATCACTAAAAAGGACTTAGTTAAGAAACGTGCTGCATAAATGAAGGGTATTATTACTATTTCTTGGGATTACAAACTAAAAGGACATAAATCCTGGTTAATAACCAGACATTTACTGACGTGGCTCCTCTTAGTTTGACGTGTACTTTCAGGGACGCGGAGTGTGTGTGTTTCGGTGCAAAAAAATATGAATTAATTTCATGTAAATCCTGTGTATTTCATGTGACCGTGACTGTTTTCAGGGTTCATTTCCTCTCTGGTTTTGGTGAGACGTGAGTAATTTTCCTTCACGTTTAGTCAAATTAAACCTCAAATAGTTCAGAAATGTCTCACGTGCTGAGCGACGTACTCAGAAGAACGGATCTTCGTTACATGTCAGAACTTCTTGTGTTTTTCAGTCCTCAAACCTTCCGATTATTTTCAGGTTTAAGGGAAAATGTGACAGACTTTTACTCAGACATTTGGAACGCATATTAAGAAGGGGTAAGAAGGGGAAACTCTAGTTTACCTCCATAAAGAACTGTGATTCACTCTATTGCAATATTTTTATAAGACAAATTAATGTTTAACAGATAATAATCTCCTGATCTGTGCTTTAAGAAAACACCTACAGTCAATAAAATCATCCATCACAAGAGTTTGTTGCTTTTTCTTATTATTTCTCACTTTGTTGATGGACACTCAAGTATTTTCTGCTTCATGCTTTGTTCATAAAGAGACTGAGTGAGAAGCTTTGTAATGTCAGAACTTCTACTCTCACAAAGGAAGCCAAATCTGTAATTTCTCTGAGATTAAAGCAGAGTTTCATTCCTTGTTTTCTGGATCCACTTTCAGAACCCAAATTCGGTTGTGAAGCTGAGAGATGATTAGATTTTGTTTTATAGAGCTCGAAACACGTTTTGTGCTTTTCGTGAAATAATAAACCGAGCTTTTAATCTGGCATGAAAAGAAATATCGGCATGATTGTGAGATATGCGAGCAGCCGAGTGGTGCTGCTGCATAAACTCTCCATAAAAGATGGACGTAGACATCGAGACGTCACCGACTGGTTTGCGGACGATCATTTTGAAGCTTGGAATTTGGAATTTTATCGTCTGTTTTCTTTTGAATGGGACCATAAATTACCTGTGTTGTACTGAAGGAGACTTCAAACAAAAAATCCAGACCTTGAACTCATCAAGAAAATGTTTACTGATGTCACAGATCAAGTCAGAAGTCCACTGATTTTCTCATAGACTTTTATGCAACAGGCTGTCAGAGGAGTCGCCCCCTGCTGGCTGTTAGAAAGAATGCAGGTTTCACTTTTCAGACAGGGTGGCTACAATAATCTCTTACGGCTCTGGAAAAAAATAAGAGACCACTGCAAGTTTTTCTGAAATCAGCATCTCACACAGCCATTCCTTCACACAAGCACACCTCATTCTACTTAACGAGGCACTGATTAGGGAATCATCTGAACCACATCTTATTGAACGAGGAAAAGTATAAAAAACACTGCTGTGGTTACTATCCTCTTGCAGTGGGACCAGCTGGATGGCAAAAGCACTGCGAGTAGCACCTCAGAAGTAACTGGAAGAGTTGAAAAGAAAAGTTTGGAGTGAGGAAAAGAAGGGTTCACTTCTAGCTTAGGGATACCGTGAGCGTCAGGTTGCTTCCATCCTTAAAATTGATAAGACGGCGGTTCATAAGAATAAGTTCGAGCAGTAGACACTGGGGACAACAAAGCTACAGACTGGCAGAGGGCAAAAACAACTCTCCACTGACCGGGATGACCGTCAACGAATTCAAATGTCACTCAGCAAACGTAGGATGACATCAGGTGACCCACAAAAAGGATGGTAAATGGCAGTTGGGGTGAAGTGCACGTCGAGACTGTTGTAATTTCCCTTGGGATCAATAAAGTACTTTGAATTTGAATTTGAGAACGGTTTGAAACAGGCTCCTAGGGGCAGGGCTCAAGTCGTGTAAAGCTAGGAAAAAGCCCTTCATCAATGAGAAGCAAGAAGAGCCACACTGCAAAAACTCTACATCTTACCAAGTTTATTCGTCTTATTTTTAGTCCAAATTGTCTCAACCCACTTGATTTAAGATAAATTCACTTTCCAGGTAACATTTCAGCAGATGGAGGGACGTGTTTTAAGACAACGCATCTTAAATATCTTGTAAGTCAAACAATCTTGAAATGATCTTGTTTTAGTTGTATTTTACCAGAAACAAGGTTCATTTCATTTCATACATGTTTCAAGCTGAGCTGTTGTTTGTATCAGATAAATAATCTGGATTTAAGAAATAAAGTAAATGCATTTTATTGGAAAATCACCAATTCATATCAGAAAACAGCTGCATGTGTAAAATGTGTAAAAAAAAACAAAGCAAATGTCTGCTTTTGAGTTAAAACACCTCCTTTTGGGCGTAGCTGGCTTCACCTAAAACACAACACCTTCAAATGCTGTCAAACACCACTAAATATTAGGATTTCTAGCCAACTGTGAGAAGACATTATATCTCAGAATGCTTCAGTTAATCTGTGTGATCTGATTTCAAGTACAAGATGGTCTTAAATCTAGAGAAGAGCCACGATAATACAACTAAAATAAGTTGAACACATCTCAAATTAAGAAGCTGACATTAAACTTATTAAAGCTAAAATCTATTTAATTCTTTAGCATGTCTGGTTTATTCTAAGACACCTCAGCTTGACAATGCTGCTAAAATATAGCTTCAAATAAGTTTTCCTGCTGATTTTAAGACCTCAATATTCTAAAAATCATGTCTTATTTCAAGAAATCTGACCAAGCAAATTTTCACTTGTTCTATTGGCAGATTTTTTCACTTATTTCAAAGTAAAAGTGCCTTGAAATAAGTTTTTTCTTTCTCGTTTTGGGAGGGGCATTTTTTTCCAGTGCAGGCTGAGGTTTGCAAAAGATGGACATAAGGATTGGACCATGGAGGACCGGAGTAAGGTCGTCTTCTCTGATGAGTTCAATTTTCAGCTTTGCCTGACACCTGGTCGTCTAACGGTTAGACGGAGACCTGGAGCGGCCTACAACCTGTGATATTTGGTGTAGGATTATCTGGGGGTGCTTCAGCAAGGCTGGAATCGGGCGGATTCGTCTTTGCAAAGGACGCATGAATCAAGCCCCATACAAGGTTATCCGTTAAGAAAGCTGACAACGTTCCCCAACTCTGAGGATTGGCTTTTTCCAGCGGGACAAGGCTCCAACGCCACACAGCTAGGTCAGTAGAGGTGTGGATGAAGGACCACCAGACCAGTCAAGACCCTGTCATGGCAGCTCGATCTCCAAACCTGAACCCCACTGGAAACCTCAAGAGGAAGATGGATGTTCGCAAGCCATCAGATATAACTGAGCATAAAGTCACCCAACAGCAACGTGAAAGACCGGTGGAGAGCAGCCAAGACGTGTGAAAGCTGGGTTACTCCACCAAATACTGATTTCTGAGCTCTTCCGAAGTTAAATCACTCGTATTGTGTTGTTTAAAAATGAATATGAACTTGTTTCTTTGCATTATCTGAAAAATGTGCAGGATATTCAGTCATTAGAACGCTGTGTGGGCTGTAGGGGAATTAAATATCTAAAAACTGCACCAAAATAATCGACTGATATCAGAGCAGACCATGCTTATCGAAGTCTGTATTTTCCGATGTGCGCATATTAAACCGCATTATCTCAGTTTTACCAGGAACATTTCAGGGTTTTTAAGAGCTGCTTCGACAGCTAAATGCTGAAACCAGCGGTCTCACACGAACAGATTCTGATCAGATGTCTGCACTTCATAGCAAACCTTTCTGAAACAATGACAGCAGCAGAAATGAGCCACCGGTTTCCGTGTGACCGAGGCCTGCAGCTGCGACTGCCTGTAACTGCAGTCAGCTCAGTAAAATCTGGGTTTAACCCCCACAGGCTGTTTCCGCGCAGAACACAGATGTGACGTCAGGCGGCACCGAATGTCACAACTTCAGCACTTCCACCGCGATCGATCTGAAAACACTCTGACAGAATTAACTGTTTTCCACTGTTTCGGTGCGCATTAGCTGCAGCGGGTTTCAAAGGAACACATGCAAGATGAAACTACAAAAATGATTGTCATATTCCAAAGAAGACGCAGCGAGATGTGACGCCTAAAATAGCTCTGATTGCATCACAGAGACATGCACGTACACATTAGAAAAACACTGGATTCATTTATTAAAGCTGGGTTAAGGCTGTTTTAAACTTAAAATACAGTGAAACATTAATTGTGAGGATTTAATGCAAGTTAACATGCATATTCAGGGATGCTATTATTGCTGTTGTGTATATTTATTCGACTTTGTAAATTTCATCTAAGTTTCGAGGGAGATCTGTGCAGGATGCAGACGTACCAGCTGCAATATAAATGTCAGTTTGAAACCAGAATCAAAGCCTTCGGTTGTCCCACCAAACTGTACAGCTGCAGATGCAAATTCAGAGAACGTGCAAATTCAATCAAGTGCTTCCTTCATTAAAACTGATGCAAACCGGTTCCGCTTCATTTCCGTTGCATCATTTTTTAAATAACCCAAGTGTCACTGAACCCTTGTGATGAGGCTGGTATTGACTCTTTGTACAGACGGTAAATAATAAAAATGTCACTTCTGCTGGAGGTTTTTGAATCACAAAGACTTGAATTTCAAAACGAACCCCAGTGTTTCACCTAAAATCCAAAATTTGTCATTAAGAGATAAAATACCATCGCTTCATGAGCTCCCTTTCAGGACAGCAGGGTTCATATCTGCTTTGTTTGTCTTAGTTTTTTTACAGATTTTACTAATTTGTTGGTTGTTTTAGTTTGTTACTGTTGACATGCCTTCATTTTTCTTTAAATTTTCATAGATTTATTACGTGTCATGATTGTGCAACTAAATGATCTTGTCGGGATCAGCAGCTTCGCCTCGCAGCTAGAAGATCCCCGGTTCGCGTCCCGGTTAGGATGCCTGGGATCTTCCTGTGTGGAGTTTGCATGTTCTCACCAGGTTCTCCAGCTTCCTCCCACAGTCCAAAGACATGCTGAGGTTAACTGATGATTCTAAATTGTCTGTAGGTGTGAATGAGAGTGTGCTTAGGTGTCTGTCTCTATGTAGCCCTGTGATAGACTGGTGACCTGTCCACGGTGTTGGCTGGGATAGACTCCAGCCCTCTGCGACCCTACAGGGGATTAAGCGGTGTGTAGATAACGGATGGATGGGATCCTGTTCCAGTGTGAGCAGTAGAGTCACCGCAGACATTAATACAGTTCGTTTCGCCGAAGTTGTAGCTTTTCTTGAACCAGTCCATTGGTTGCAACAAGAAAACAAATCAGCAGAGTGACTAAATTAATCATAAACCAACATAAAGCTGGTATCTTTAAATCACCGTAACCTGGTTATATCCTACTGACATGATCAGAACAGTCAGAACAAATCAGCTGCACAGTCTGATAAATGTTGAATTTCGCCACTGTGTGTAAATAGTTAAAGACATACAAGAAGTTATGTTTAAAATATGAAGCTGTAAATACTTCAAAATTCATACTAGTCATTCTGTGCATGTGGTAATTTAAAGCTAACAGACAATCTTAATGAGGTCATCACTAACAAAACCTAAAAGAGGAGAACCGTGAGACGACCGGATGACCGACATCGAAACAGCAGAAAGACGTTATTAACCAGTTTAGAACCAGTTTAGAACCAGTTTAGAACCAGTTTAGAACCAGCAATCAGTTCGGTTCCACCAAGAGCCACGAAGCAAGAGACAGAAAACGCTCACAATGGGCTGACAATTATTTCTAAAGTTGTTCATCAACTGGCGACGCAGTGAAGAACTACTGAGGAAGATAACGCAGACAAGTTAGCTGCTGTTTGTGAAGTTTACACAAGATGACAACAACGTAAACGGGTTGTTGTCATTTTGCGTCTGATTTTAGCCACGTTGCATCTCTTTGTCGACATCTCGTCTCTCTGTGGTCGTTGTTTTGTCCCATTCTGTTCATTTTTGTGCCTCATGCTATTATTTTTTGCGTTTCTTTGTTGTTGCTTTGTCCAGATTTCGTCCCATACTGTAAATTTAGTTTAGTTTATACTCAAGTTTTTGTCCATCAGTTTGACCAAAATGCAGGAACACAGACGACGTCTTTGACATCAGTTAGTTTGGAGTCGAGTCTCAGTGAACGTTCAGTTAAATGTTAAATAAGTTGACGTCTTTTTTGTCTCTTATTGTTAATTGTGTGTTTCTTTGTGGGTGGTTTAGTCGCATTTTGATTGTTTGATTTTAGTAATCTTGTCATGTAATGTGTCACATATTGACTCTTTTTTATCGTTTTGGGTCATTTTGTGTCCTACAAGTTTGTCTTTCTGTGGGCATTTTACAAATGATTTATGGGCAGTTTTGTCCCAGTTTGGTCGTCTTACCTTACATCTCGATTGTTTTGCATCTCCTGGAAGGCATTCTTTTTGTTTTTGGTCATTTCGTGACCCAACTCTGCGTGCAAATTTTACACTCAACTTTTCTTAAACGCAGCCACATCTCCGCCTCTTCGCTGTTTTTAGACGCGACGTGATGTTTTCACATTCTTCTCCACAATCAAGTGTTTTTTTCTGCTGAACTTCTGCTCCAGCTGTTGCATCTCCAGATGTTTGCGCGGTCTGTAAAGTTGTTGTTTGGTAGGTGAGTGGATCCTCTTCAACGCTCTGTCAGGACAGTTCTGACATTTCAAAAGAAAAACATTCATGACATTTTGAACGTAAAGAACTTTCTACTGTACATCCCACTCACAGCGTCTCTACTCCCAGGCAGCTTTTCTCTGTCTGGTTTTGGGCCGGAGGTGGGTTCTGCTCTTTATTTACATAATGTTAGGTCGCTGAAAAGACAGAGAGGCAGTCGTGTTGATGTAGACCTCTACTCAGAGCATCGGCTAACAAGGTCTTAACTCAAACCTTTGTGCCTGGAATTGAATTTGAGTCACATATGTAAAGAACGACCAACAGCAGCCGCATTGAAAAGCAGAATATAACTAATTATAATGGGACCTAAAATGGAATCACAATACAAACCGACAAAGACGAGCATTCAGGAGGATTTTAGTAAATAAAAACATGACAGTAAAGGGTTTTTTTTAAGAGAAAAATATTTTAAATAGTTAGTTTTTACATTTTACAATCTACAACTGTTCTGTTCTGTCGCAGGGAAAATTCACAAACCACACGCTAATATTCGCAGAGCAAAATTTTCCGCATCAACAAGTCGATTCGTGCGCTTTGCTTTCCGCTCGTCTGCCCAAAGGCTGATTTAATTTTCTTCTTGAAGCACATTAAGTTATTTTTAGTCCGTGAAACCTCTAAAAACTTGCTAATCTTCCCGCTGAGCTTTGCTGAAAGATCTGGAAACTCGCCTCGCTGCAGATTTTGGATGAGATCTGGAGGATGGATGAAATGTTGGCGGCGCGTGAATCAGCTGAAAGTTGCATTTGTGTTATTAAGTCGGCGTTGATGCTGCAACTGCAAAAGCTGCTGAGCCAAACAAGTTTCACCCTGATCTGCAAGTTTTTCACAGTGATGCATGAGAAAGACTGCTTTGGTTCACCCATCCAGAGCTTTACGTCTGCTTCTGATTGTGATTTTCTTTAAATTTAATCAACTGCACATCAGTTTTCACCATCATTTCTTGGGCTGTTGCGAGTATTGAGCAGCTTCTTCAGCGCTGTTCCGCTGAGACGAAGCTGCTTTCATTAAAATTTTCAGAAATTAGCTCTTCTCAGCGTTCCTGCAGAACCACAGCCGCCTAAACTCGCCGCGTCTCTTTACCGGCAAAACACAATCATCATTTCCTGCTACCACACAGTTTCCATGACAGCTGAGGGAAATGTGCGGGTATAAAGGTGAGTTTCACTGTTTTTGCTGTGTTTTCATAAATTTTGCTCAGAGCGAGGGTGTGTTTCACCGCCGTTCAGAGACTTTCTGTGGCTTTCTGTGTAACAGTGTGAAATACTGTAGGATGTTCCTGCCTGAGCGTATGATGGGATGGATTGTGCTGACAGTCCTCAGCCTGTGCCGGCCTGCGTGGAGCAGTGAGTATAAACTGACTTTTACACTTTTATGTTAGTTAGGACACTTAAAAACAAGAAATGTAAGAACAGGAGTCCTGAAAACAACTCTGAGGAGTATGAAAGAAGCCAGTTTGACGGCAGTAAATACCAATTCTGTCATCATTAGAGGGTCAACTAAGGTTAACAGGTACTGGATCGTATGCTGTAGTGTACAACGGTTTCTTGACTAATCAACGAAAGATGGTGAAGAATGTCAGTAAGTGTTTCCCAAAGTCCAAGACGACCTCCTCAAATGTCTTGTTTTGTACGCAATGCGAAAATATTCCGTTTACTGTCGCAGAAAAAGAAGGAAACATCGCATTTAAGAGCCTGTAGTCTCATTAATTATCAAAATACTTGATTGGTTTGATAGTTGACAGACATGAGATGGTGTGGAAACCCTAAGCCTTACATTTTTATTTTATGATCCAGACGTTACAGATGGATCTTTGCTGTCAAGACAAACTCCTAAGTTTTTCTAAGACTTTGCAAGAATGATGTGGTTACCGTCGAAGGTTTGATGGCTCAAGAAGAGGTGCAGAAAACTACGTCCCCTTCAGCATTTATTAATTCATTTAGAAGTGATACTTGGAAGGTAGATTAAAGACAAATAAGAGACTGAAAGATAAAACACAGAAATATTTAGAAAAAAATCAAATAAAATGCTGGAGGGAAGAATTGCTGTATTAGAATTTTGTAATTAGTAATGGACCCAGACTAGAGCCCTGTGGTATCCCATAATTAATGATAAGAACCAGCTGACTTCATCTGGACACAGATAGTTTGTTGTAGGATTTTATAGTCAACAAATGATTTTAAGCAAAAACACTCAGTTGTAAATGAACCAGACTTCCAGAGTGTACATTTACTCAAGTACTGCACTTAAGTACAGTTTTGTTCTTGTACTTGTGCTACTTACTACTTAAACTCCTCTATAATTGTCTTAAAGCTCTAAGTTAATAATTATTTAGCAGATTCTGATAAATAATATAAAACAAAAATGAATGATGCAGTATTATTGTAGATTAAATTACCCAGCACTCATTCATGAGGTCGTCCTCCTGTCCTTCAGATACTTTAAGTACATAACAGTGCTAATACTTTTGTGCTTTAAGTAGGATTTTGAAAGCTTTTACTTGTAACAGGGTGTTTTTTACGCTGTGTTACTGCTACTTCTACTTGAGTAAAGGCTCTAAATACTTCTTTCACCACTGGGATTCTGCACAGTTCACAGGACGAATCACTTGTTAAAACATATTTTAATAAACTTTCCTTCATTTTATGCCTTTTTCCATTGCTTTTTAACATTTTTAGAACTTTTAGCATTTTATTTATATTTATTAAAATTGACATTTTTGTATTTTTGCATCTTTTTTCTTCTTGTTTTAACTTTACATTATTTTCACTACAGTTTTGCCATGTTTTGCCCTACTGACGATTATTTTGTCTTATTGATATCCTGCTTTTACTTTGCCTGTAACAGCACTTTGTAAATTCCTGCTTTTAAATTTGCTATATCAAAAACAAAGTTATGATTATTATCATTATTAAATGCTTGACAAACTGTCTTTTAATCGCTGTTTCTTCAGCCAAAAAGCTGATTTATGCAGCAGTATTAGGAGTCCAGGATAGGCTAAACCTTTGCAAACTGGTTATGGTAATATTATGGTCTGACATATATAATATAATGGGACATTTTACAGCTTAAGACACAGCAGGAGTGCAATAAGGCTGCTGATAAATAACCTAAACCTGACTTTCAGCCTCCCGAATTTCGTAACTGTCAAGAAAAATTCCTAACTTTTTAAAGTTTTTGCAAGAGTGATGTAGTTACCATCTAAAGTTTGGTGGCTCAGGTGGAGAAAACCATTTACTTTTCTGCTTTTATTAACTGGTTTGATACTTGGAAGGTAGATTGAAGGCAAAACAGAGTCTGAGAGATAAAGCACAGTATCATCTGCAAAAAGAATGACTTTAATGTGCTGAGATAGAAGAATTGTTATTTCTTTATATTGTCATTCATATGGATTAATATCAGATGTCTGTTTACTAATTCTTAATGCTAATAAACTTGTTCTTTACCAGCTGTGAAGGTTACCCAGCCCTACAGAGTGGAGAGCACCAACGGTACAGCGCGGATCCAGTGTGCCGTCCATCCCCGTCCATCCTACCACCAGATTGAACCTTCCCAGGACCAGACCCTGCCGTACCCCTACCCCGACCCCGAGGAGCTAAGAGTGTCCCTGCTGAGGGGCCTCCACGGTACCCATGAACTCTGCTCATTCAGCCTCAACTTCCCCAAGAATCCAAAGGAGCTGAATCCAAAGCAGGACGGAGAGGTAAGAATGTGTGATATTAAAAACACACTTTATATATCAGCCTCTTGATGTCAGATAGGCTGTTGGATAGATTTTCCAAGTGAGGCTCAACTACAAAGAACACAATCAGGTACCTTTGTGCACCAGTTGGGATTTAACAACATCTGAGTGAAACTAGTTAAGATCTAAAGAATCATTCATGTCTTTGGCGCGCCGAACGTAGGCAGAAATATTACAAAAGCATGTAAAGATAACCTAAAACATTAAATTAGAGCACCATAACTTCATCCGTCCCCAGACTGGTGCCAATTAGCAAACAGAGAGTCACAGATTTTTAAGATTAATTGATTTATTTATACCTAAATTATGGTAATGTAAGAAGAATATTTGTCGCTACAGCGCCCTCTAGGGACAGGAGATACCTCACAAAACTTTTAAATGAATTAAATTATACAAATTATCAAAATATAATGTTAATATTAACAGACTTCTCTTGCAGAGCTTCGCAGTCTGTCCTTTAACCACTGATTCACCGAAATTAATGGGTATATTAAAATCAAGCATGATGCGGTTACCATCTAAAGTCTGAAGGCTCAGGTGGAGGAAACCATTAATTTTTCTGCTTTTATTAACTGCTTTAGAAGTGATACTTGGAACGTAGATTGAAGGCAAATCAGAGTCTGGGTTGGATTAGAGTCTGAGAGATAAAACACAGTATCATCTGCAAAACGAATGACTCTGACATGCCGAACCCCACTCAGTTTCTCCATTTACCAGAGAATATCTCTTTAACGGAACTGGCCTTCCGTTAAAGAGATATTCTGAGAACGTCTGAAATGTCACTGAATAACTTATGCTTGTTTCTGAGTAAAGTATGCTGTCATAAAGTGGCACTAAACAGAGTAAAAGAAGCCAGAAACAGAAGCAAATTGCCGGTCAATAAAGTCCACAGGAGAAGAGAGACATTAACAAAATCTTTGTGAATCTGTGAGAAAATTAAGAGCATGTGTTTCCATCTTCCGTGAAGCTTATTCACTGTTTTTAGAAAAAGTCAAACCAGCTGAAGCAAATGTTTTTGCAAAGCTGGGGGAGTTTTTTTTCTAATTCTGCCATTTTCAATGCAAAATGTACAGCTAGTGAGCATAAAAATATGTCATGGAGACACATGTGCATCCTCAGTAGTCTTCCTGATACAGAGGACATTAATGTTACAGGGTAAAAATGCAGCCATGAGAACTTTGTTAGAACTTGATAATCCACCTCAAATGAACTGCTCGACTGATAAGATCTGGCTTATGGTGTGTTTCAGGTGCAGTGCTCTGCTCGGGCAACAGATGGCGCTGTGGAGGTCACGGTGTCCGGACTGAAAGCCACACATACTGATCTGTATCGCTGTGAGATTCAGGTTTTCTACCCGCCCCCATATCTGCGGTTCACCGGCAACGGCACGCTGATCCACGTCCTCGGTTAGACGCCTAAACCTGAAACTCTGACAGCATCAGTGCCGCGTTTCTGTTCGTCTGATCTTACCGTTTAATCTTCTGTCCACAGATCAGTCAGGCTGCCCTGTGCAGGAAGCTCAGAAACAGACTCCACACCAGAGTGAAGACGAAGAGGAGGAGGATGAAGGTGAGACGAGGACGGTGGCAGACAGTGTTCCTGTCCTAGTCCTGGTCATCGTGATCATGTGTGTCCTCGTCGTCATGATCTACTTCCAGGTCAGTACATTTAAGATCTGTTTCAAAGCAGTGAAAAGGTTTAGGAAGCTTTTAAAACCAGTCAGCGCACCTTACCTTTTTATTTATCGGTTTTACTGATTTTATTTATTCCCTCACACTGATGGACTTTAAAGTTCTGTATTGTTTTACATGGTATGATCTGTGGTTCTTCTCTTTGTTTGCATCTGCACAGGGACGACAGATGCTAATTAGCTGCTAGCTAACTAACAGACGAATGAGCTAAACTTTACTCTAATTTTAATTGATGGTGATCGAAGTGAATATCTACTCTCAATAATTGGTTTTAGTTTACTCAAACACACATTTCCGTACTAATTATTACTATTTTGTTGATTCTCCAGAAGTGTCTTTAATAACAGCAGCATGTTGATTCCACAGATCAGCATCACATTTTAACATTAAAACTCTATTGTGATAACAAGATGTTTTTCATGTTGTGATCAAATATATGCTTTGTTTTGACGCAAAACTCGGATAAATTGAAGAATATGGCTCATTTACATGACTGGATTAGGATCTACTTCATGTTTGTTGTGGGTTATGCTGCATTATTCAAAGTAATAGGTATAACTTAGCATATTAGAACCATTCATCCATCATCTATACACCACCTAATCCTCTGTAGGGTCGCTGGAGTCTATCCCAGCCGACTCAGGCTAAGGCAGGTCGCCAGGGCTACATAAAGAGACAGACAACTTAGTTAACCTCAGCATGTCTTTGGACTGTGGGAGGAAGCTGGAGAACCTGGTGAGAACATGCAAACTCCACACAGGAAGATCCCAGGCGTCCTAACCGGGACGCGAACCGGGGATCTTCCAGCTGTGAGGTGACGCTTTAGAATACAGTGTAACTCAGCAGTTAAGAATAAAAGCAGGCCGAAAAATTAAAGGAAGTGCTACAGATTTGGTGAGGAAAGACCATGACCACGACCCGCAGCACCTCAAAGCGAGAATACAAAAGATCTGAGTGCAAGAGGCACGACCCTGGCTGATCTGATGAGTAAAAACGCTGCTTAAACGTAAGAGTAGGGTTAGTATAGGATGGGTCTACCGCTTCCATGATGTCCGCTCTCGCTAGCTTAGGCGTAGCCGCTAGCTAGGGCAGGTGTCTCGTGGTCGTGCACAAGCGGGGGAAGTCTTTTTCACGGTCAAGTAAAATCGGTCTCGTCTACTCCTGTGACTTCTCCCAAGTTGGTCCCATGTGTTCGCATATTAGTCCGCCGTGGAGAAATATGCAAAAATTACATCCGTGTGTGGAATGGGTTTAGCTTCCAGGGTGCATGGAGCGTATGTCCCCCTCTCAGGAAATACTCATCAGATCCATATGATTCACGTAAATGGCCGATTTTGAGTTCAAAGCAGCAGATTTTGTCGAAAGCAACTGATTTGCATGTATGAAGTTAAAGCATCATGTTAGACCTTGAACCACATTATGACAAGATAATAAAAAAATACAGGATGTGATATTTTTGTACGTCCTAATAACATTAAAAACGCCTTGTTAGGATAAAACATTCATGTTTTAATGTGAAACATGTTGGTGATTAAAAAAAACAGAATTATTGTGTTGTAGCAGTGGCAGTGGGAGTGGGAGTAATCTCAGCAGTAATAACAGCAGTAGGTTCAGAGGGAGCAGTAAAAGTGACAGTTATATTAGTAATTAGGTCATTTATTATCAACTGGGAAGCTGCCTTCAGGTCCCCAAAAGCCACATTTGATTGTTTACAGTATAATTGGTATTTTATTGCAATATGAGCCACAGAAGCTCAGTTTTCAAACACTTGGTTGTACTAAAAGGCTTTCTTCTGAGTTACTTTTAAAATTTAAAGTCTTTATTCCTCCTTTACATGACTGTGAATTTTTTGTTTTCACACGTTTTATTTCATATTATTTTTATTACATTCACTGGCATGAATCATAAAGTGACTCCTGCTTTATTTCTTATGAGGTTTTATTAGCTAATGAAGTCCTTACATGGTGCAAACAGTGAACAGGTGCAGTTTTAGTCTTATTCCAGTTTACTAACAGAGACATGTGCTCTGTTGTGAGGCTCCTTGTGGCCCAGAGTCTCTACATCAGGTTAAAACAAACTTTATTGTCCTTTAAATCTTCCTGGACGCCTCCAGTCCGGCATCAGATCAGATCACAGGAAGTTAACAGTCTTTTCCTGCCCCCTCTCAGCTGATAAGTCTCTATTATCTACTGAAAGATAATCATCTCCTGCTGTTTACTGCATTAAATCTCTGTGTGTTTTCCATCTGCAGACTCTGCAGTGTGAACGGTCAAGGAGGGAAATCATCAGAACGGTGTCCGGTGTGATTCATAAGATGGATGCTGCCTCATTTCCATGTGAAAACATAGCGTGAACAAAGCTCCTATCCAGTCCAGACCGGATTTATATCTGTTTAGAAGCATTAGAATAATGGAGAAACTGGTCATTAACTATCACCTCTGTTATGATAGAGGACTTTTAGTAGCCACAGACGAAGAAGTCTGTGAATATTTTACTTCTTAAGTATAAAAATCATGTTTACGTTATTGTAAACACACATGGTGTTAAAAAGCTGCAGCTTTGACTGAGTTTCCACTGACCGGAGTTGTTAAGGCCTCTGTATTGTCTACATCTGCTTTTTTTATTGCTGTACTGTGTACAAACAAAGTTGTTAATTCAAGAAAATGCAATGCTTTGAATCATTAATGTGCTTGAAGGCCAAAGAAGTTATCTGTCAGTGAACGTATTGATTGGTACTTTCATATTTTGTTGCTATGGCAATGTTCAGCAAATATTCATGTTGGATATTTCTGTAAAATAAAGTCTCTTGAATTTAAAATCCGGCTTTGAGTTACTAAAAATAACAAATGCATCACCTATGTGAGGGAAGGAATAAACAGATCCCCTCCCAATAGAGCAAATAGATTTAAATTTCATTCAAAGTTAGTCAGGTAAACCTGCATTATATATTATATTGTAGATTCTGAACCTCAATATTTCATTAATCTGTCTTTATTATATAACATCAAAAAGTCAGAACCTTAATATTTACCCTTGTAAAGCAAATTAATATGATAAACCATATAATATTTAAGTTAGTCGGGAAAGTTTGCATAAAAAATGCTCTCATCAGGTCTTATTGTCAGTACTTCAATTAGTCTGGTAAATGTATACATTAAATCATATTTCAAGGTCTTAACATTAAAATCTGAACTTGTTTGGTAAAAAAAATATAAGTCTTAATCTTAATATTTACATTTTTAGGTACATTTTTATCAAGAATAACAACTTTAATAGCACCTGTATATCAACGACATTCAAACTTCAGAGGTCACGTTTTTTTTTAAATAAAACTTTGCTCCATCATGAAATTTAATTCACTGAACACATTCATGTCCTTTCCATGTGTAGCATAATTATGAATGTGTACTTGGTTTGTTTTTAAGTGTAATGACACTCTGCAGACTCTAGAGGCTGCTAGTGGAGCTTCAGATGATCACAGACTGTTTCTTCACACTTCATCCTCATTTCACAGACAGTTCAGACAGGTGAGCTAAGCTGCTCATTCTTCAACAGAGTTTGAGTTACAAAAATCAGTTTGAGACATAATTCATGGCACGTCTGAAGTGTTAATCAATTATTTAAAATGTCTCTACTCATGTTACTGACATGACTTGAGCTTTAGCCCGTTAGCATGCTAAGGCTCACCTGAGTGTCTTTAGTTTTGGAGATACTTGTCCAAAAAATCTAAGTACTGGACTGATTAAAATTTGTCCCTAACAGTGATGAGGGAGGGAAAGTGAGAAGAGGTCAGGGGTCATCCCAAGTTGGACAAAGTATCATTACCAATACTTTGTTAAGACATTTTACTAAAACCTACAATAACATCACTGTTCAGGTTAAAAAAATTCCTAAATTCAGTCACAGCTCCACAACTCAAACTAGAAAAGCCCTCAGAGAGCTCATACCTCCACCAAGGAGCTTCAGTCCACCCCCAACACAATCTCCCAGTTCACATATTTTGTATGGAACGTTACAGATACTAATGTAATTACATACAGTTCAAATGTCCTACCAACAATGCGGCCTTCACCCCATCCGACCTAATGAACAGGCGCGGCCTCTAGCGCGGCAGCTCCTAACAGCCTCCCAGCTTCTTAGACAACCGGAGATAAGAATGCCGGCCCAACCGTGCGTATGTCGCTCAGGAAGGAAAGAGAACTCCGTCACTGTCGCTGTCTGTTGCGTGGAGACCCAAAATGTCATGTGGTCAGAGGAGGTTACCCCAAAAACAAGAGTGCCCTCTGGTGGCTTTTAGAGTAAACCGCATTTAATTGTCCACCCAGTTACACTTACATTAAAAATAATTCCTGGATCCAGACGGTGATCCGGATCAATCCCAACATGTCATCATTTGTTCCTTGTCCCATTTCACACATTTCCTGAAAATTTCATCCAAATCCATCCATGAGTTTTCGAGTTATTCTGCACACAAACAAACAAACAAACAAACCAACGCTGGCCATCACATAACCTCCTTTGCAGAGGTAACAATCACCTGGTCAGAAAGGATTTGCTAAATATCTAAATTTGATATTCCTACCACTGCCTAATCAAAATTTTAAACTTAAGAGCAAACAACAGCCCTTTATCAATGTGCCAGTGTCCATTTTATTCTAAAAACTCTGAACTGCAGCTCTACAAAATCAGATGCAAAAGACATGAAGTACTAAGCTAAACTAAGCTGTATCCATGTTAATCACAGTCGCACCAGGTGGCCTCTTCTGTGAATTTTCCACACTAAAAAACCTTTTCAGAATGGCGGCAGGTTGCAGATGCAGTCTGGGAGCTCCAGGGTTAAAGCCAGGGGTTAATATGTAGCTTTCCACTGCAGGAACTCGGGTCAGGCGCATGAACATTTATGGAAAATCAGACATTTTGATGTTTCTGTTTTCATTGTAGCGCAGATCCGACAGCTTCACCTGCGATGCTAACTAAGAGTTAACAATAACAAATAGTAGTAACTGGACGTAACTCTAGTCCTATGAAGGAAACAGAACAATGGAGGTTTGCTATGTTGGAATATATGGTGCTTTTTACGTATTTGATGGTGAAACTAGAGAGGAGACGCTACTGGAAGAGGACACCTACAGGACAGAAAAATGGTGTTTGTTGTCCTCTCTGAGTTTAACCAATCAGAATAATTTGCTAAAACGCTTCTGGGAGGCTCACGTTTGGACCGAGGAAGCAAAATTAGAGCTCGTTGCACTGAGCATCAGGCACCGAGCTTCACACAGCAGTTTTTCAGGGCTGCTTTAAAGTACCTACTATAGAGCAGGGAAGCATCAGATCCATGTGTTAGCCCTCTGATTAGCATAGCGTAGCGACAACTGCTATTGGTACTTGGTGTGAACCGCTTTGGTGAGAACTGTGGTTTTGGTCCTTCACATGTTGTATCAGATAACTGTTCGGTCAGATGTTGCTCTGCCAGTAACTCAGTTCGCTCTACTAGTCTCTGATTAATTGCTTGTGTCTGTTGTATTTGACTATCGTGTGCGTTAAACCTTTAAATCTCATTCTTGTCTGCTGCGTCTTGTTGTTCTGCACTTGAGTTTCTGAACCGTCCACTTATGCATTGTTTGTTCTTATATGGAACGTTTGTCTGCTCTTCCTCACCCCAGCCGGTCGAGGCAGACGGCTGCCTTCCCTCCACCTGGTTCCACTGGGGGTTTTATTTTGCCCACCCAGTAAAGGGGAGTTTTTTTTTCCTTTCCATTCATACTTTTGGATTTGTTGGGTTTCTTTTTATTAATTTTCCCCTTATGTGAAGCGCTTTGAAATGACGTTGTGAATAGTCCTATGTAAATAAAACTGAATTGAAAAGAATCATTGCTATATAACCTCTTTCGGAGCTGTAAACATTCAACATTCAGTTTAACCAATCAGCATCAAGACCCATAGAAGCTCACCACTGAAGGAGGTTCTACAGCGGCGGTTCCTGCAGTCAGAACATGCAAAGATTCAGGTCGCCCAAAAAAATGGCCCACAAGTCGAAAACAGCATAGTAAGATTCAGCTTCTGCGACAAATGCCTGCACAAAATTTCACAGCAATCCATAAAACTGAGATATTTCAGTCTGAACCACGGACTACATTTAAAAGGTAGGTCTGAAAAATGTGAAGTGCCAACATCCGGCCAGCAGGGGGCGACTCCTGGTTGCATAAAGATGTCAGATTGTATGAAAGTCGACAAGAAAACGAGCCTGCTTTTCACTTGATCTGTTGCCTCAGTAAACATGTTTCTAGTCTCAATATCTAATTCTAAGTCCCCTAAAATAGAGAATGGTGTTCATTTAATAACTTGTGGTCTCATTTAGAGGAAATGGACGATAAAGCAGCTATGTTTTGATAATAGAGGGCGACTGTGTGGGAAGTTGTTGCACGTCGAGATTTATTTATTTTTTTTATTTGTGATTTTTATTAGAAAGGTTGATAGCATTACAAAGAATTTTTTTAAGTCATCTTTATCATAGTCCTCTCTTTTTTTCCCCATACCAAAAACAAACCAAACAAAACAAAAACAATGAACCTGAACCAGGAGCTTGCAGCCATCACTTTTTTCACATTAAATATATGCATGTGTAGAAGATACAGTAATATTATTGTGCAAGAAATGTCAAGGCTTTAATCATATAAAGTCATTCCGAATAGGGGATATAAAATGAATCCATTTGTCCCAAATTAGGTAAAACTTGTCTTTTTGAATTTGTAGAGAGTATGTCAATTTTTCCATTGTAAATATTTCCTTAACTGTTACCAACCAATCATCAAGAGTTGGTGTGGTTGAATTCAGCCATTTTCTTGTAATTGACTTCTTACTTGCTGCTAAGAGTGCTTGTAACAATTTTATATCCCTTCTTCTGTCCAAGGTTAGAACCAGACCCATATATAAGTTGGTAAAGTCAGTAGGAATTTGAACTTTGAAGACATCATTCAGAGCTTTATGAATTCCAGACCAGCATTGATGCATTTTAGGACATTCCCAAAATATATGAAAATGATTTGCTTCTAACGATCCACATTTTCTCCAACATTCTAAAGAATCTTATGACGTTTTTCCAACAGTGTTCCCTCCACATGAACGAGTTGGTAGAAGTCCACTGTAAGATAAATTTTTTTTCCAATTCTCATTTGAAATTACAATTCCTGCTTCATGCTCCCGTTTATTTTTAATATGTAAAGTATTCTCGTTTCGTGCATTTACACAATTTACAATTTACACCATTACACAATTTAGAAATTCCTTTTTTTAATGAGGAATTGTAAGCCGATTTTAAAATGTTGAAAAAATCTGATTCTGTCAAAGACAATTGTGAACCTTTATAATGCTTGTTAAAATAGTCACATATTTGGAGGTACCTGAAGAAATCTTTGTGTTCCAGACCAAACTTAGTTTTCAGGGACTGGAAATTCTGTAATGTCCTTTTGTGTGTGAAGGAAAGGTATGTTGTCAGTCGTTTTTCTATCCATGTATGAAATCTTTTATCATCTTTGTTTGGTTGGAAATCTGTCATATGCACACCATCTAAAGCCTTTTAACATTTTAATTACTTTATGCCATATTTTAAGTGTACGGTCAAGCGCACGTCGAGATTTAAAAGACCAACAGGGCGATGGCCAAGTGTCAAACTCGAGGTGTTAAAATGGTCGTCCACAAACGTCTATCTGGTATTACAGCCTTTAGTCTGTACTCAGCTGCTACACTAGTAAAGAAAAACATTCATCAGCAGTTTTCTTTCCAACTCTGCTGTGTTGTTTTGAAGCCGCAACAATAAACTGAATTTGTTTTTCTTGTGCGGCCCTGAAACAATCTGCTGACGAAAGAAAGAAAAAGAAAATTCTGCGCCGATGGCAGATTAAAATGAAAAACATTTGAGTGTTTTCGACTGAAGGACAGTTTTTTTTATTTCATCTTATCTCTAACGGGGCGCAGGGGACCAATCAGAGAGCAGAATTCAGACTCTCTGTGGTTTTCTACTTGTGTTACGCACACAAAGACACTACAGACGCACAAAACCATGAAAAACAGGATGTGGAATAACACTGCTGACTATTCTTGTGCCACATAACATCACAGAATCCAGTTTCTGAAAAAGAAACTTCATGCTAATGAAGACAATCACAGGCAGCAGTGATAAATTCAGTTCTTTGTCCTGTTCTTTGATATTTCTATTTTATCCTGTGCTCAAGTTCATACAGACGTTTCGCTTTTTACTGCGTTACACCTGTTTGACAAACTGAGGTCTTGTTTTGTTGTCTTGTCTGATGTTTTATTGGTGCTCTTATTAGTAAAGCTAACAGCATGTATGATATATGATGCGATAAAGTGTTTAGCCCCATCTGATGTTAATGCATCAGCAGGCTAGCAGCAAACCCAAAATGTAAGAATATGTAATTAATTTAAATTTTTTATGATTAATTTAAGACCCATTCTGTCTGTATTTTAAACAGTTCTGACTTTTAGTACTACAGATGTCATTTTTCATTGCTTTCACCACCAGAAAGTGATTTTCTTCCACAACTAAGAGCTACAGAGGTCTAATCAGTGAAGGCTGAGATGTTAAGATCTTGAAAAAGCACCACACGTCACTTTCTGAAACTTAAAAAAAAAAAAACAGACTGCAGTTTCCTAATCTGCGTGTTGCTTCTGGGAGTTTGACCTTTTGTACAGACGAAACAAAATTCATGAATCGCGTCAGCTCTGTTCACCCGAGAAAACATGACACCTTTCACTGTAGTTCAGTTATATTTATATAGCAGTAAACTGTAATATAAGTCATTGTACAGCTCATTTAAAGGCAACATTTACCCACCAGCTTTAAATATTAAAACCCAACAAAATAATTTATTACGTGAATTTACCAGGGTAATATAAATAAGTAACATAAGTCACATGTTGGTACTTTCCATGGAAAGGTCAAGATGAAGTAATAACATACAGAGCATGTCTTTAGTATTCAGGTCGATTGGTTGATTGGATGGTTGATCAATATGCTCTCATCCAAGAAAAGTCGTAGTGACTGAACTATCTTCGGTATTACTTCCAGAAAGAAAAAACCTCTACGTCAGATTGAATCATTATTTTTGGCAGCAGGATGAACAGACTACCTGTGAGCACCCCCACGTTTTCCCAACTTTGAACCGACCCAACCCGATGGACACTGTTAGGACTGACTTATCTTGGTGTTGATTCCAAACTAGCTGACGCCACATAGACGTCTTGAAATAATAACAATATTAGCCACAAAATTACATTCAAGATGTGACACAAGACAGTTAAAAATGGGACAAAAACAACCACGAAGAGACAAAATGGCGCTGGGGCGGTTTGCAGCCGAGTGTGAAGCGACTGGGATGAGGATCACCACCTCCAAATCCGAGGCCATGGTTCTCGACCGGAAAAAGGTGGCTTGCCCTCTCCGGGTCGGTGGAGAGGTCCTACCCCAAGTGGAGGAGTTTAAGTATATCGGGGTCTTGTTCACGAGTGAGGGGAGGATGGAAGGAAGTCTGGGCCTCTCTGCTTAGACTGCTGTCCCCGCGACCCAGCCCCGGATAAGTGGAAGATGATGGATGGATGGATGAATGGATGGATGGATGGATGGATGGATGGATGGATGGATGGATGGATGGATGGATGGATGCATGGATGGATGGATGGATGGATGGATGGATGGATGGATGGATGCATGGATGGATGAATGGATGGATGGATGGAGACACAAAATGACCAAAATAGAACAAAAAAAACTAAACATAAAGAGGCAAAATGACAACACAGAGATGCAAAAGGACTAAAATCAGACACAAAATGCCTTAAATGTGACAGAAAATGACCAAAATGGAACAAAAACAAGAAGTGCAAATCGACCACAACTAGACAAAATAACTACTAAGTTTACTTGGAGCTGCCTCCAAACTAACTGATGTCAAAGAAGTCATTGATGTGGAATCATTTTGCTCAAACAGACAGATGAAAGTATAAATTTTAGCTCATTTGTCTGTTTTATTCCTCAGTAGTTCTTTTACTCGATCACCAGCTGATATATTCACAGAAATCATACGAATGTGTTGAAGTGGTTGAAGTGACATGAGACAGAAAAGATGAAATCAAAACATTATCAAGGCGTTCTGGAGCTACACATAACATTCAGTGTCAGAGAGTTTGTGGTTCTTTAAACAGGATAACAATCCAAAACAAACTTTTAGAAGTGCCAAAGTGGACTGTTAAGAACGCTGATTTAAACCCGACTGAACATCTGCTGAAACAACTGAAAGTCACATTCAGGAGACGCATCAAACTTGAGACAATCCCATCTAACGTTCCCACTTAGTGTGTCGACAAATGGACGAAGCCTCTGATGCAGACACCACTATGCACCTTTCCTGCACACCATCCTGAGGGTCTCGCCCACAGTTCGTAGGAAAATCAATGATGTACAAATGCGGTCGTCCTTCCCCTTACAAAATGCACACAAACCAAGCATGGTTGGTGCAGGAAGTTGAACTGTCAGTGTCTGCCTGTTGTGGTTATTTATTGCACGGGTTTAAGTTGTTTGTATTTTCTAGTCAAGCATCTGTAAGAGATTTACAGATGTTTTGTTTGCTTTTGTTTGCTAAAACTACCAAAACTCATATAAACAGTGCAATGTCCAAAACAGGCAACAGCTGAACAAACTGTGAATGAAACACAAAGGCCAAATTCTAAATTTCCAACCAACATGTCCAGTTCCTCCTCAGCTCACACAGGTAACATCAGTTCAGTATGTTATTGAATAGACTTCAGAGTGGAGATTGAGTCGAACTTGCAGCTCAGAAGTGTAGAAGTCTCACTGATGTGGGGGTAGAACATGCAAATTCATGCACCTGCACATACATCTACAGCACCAGACTTAATTCAAAACTTAATTATATGCTATATTCACTGCTTTTAAAGCTGCATGTGTTAAATTCTGTGATTCTGTCAGGATCCCCGCTTCAGCCCCTGCTTGCCCTCAGTCCGTTATTCCTGCCATGCTAGCAGCCGGCCCGATTGCAGGGATTGGAGACAGCTGCGGGGATCAGCTCACCTGTCCATGATCACCAGCTCCCAGTTCATTGGTTCACACACTGCCAGACCACAGATCATGCAACCCTGTTTTCCTGCTGGTCCCCTACTGGTCCTAAACTAAACCAGAAACGCAGTAAAAACCCGAAGCAACCAACAAAAGAAAACTAAACTTCATTCTCAGACTGACGGTTTGTTGCAGGTTCAGGCTCTGGTTCCTGCCTCCCGTCTATTTCATAACTTGCAGTTTGTGGCTCTTTTAATCTGGTCGCTTTTTCTGCAACGTCGCAGCTGACAGATTTATTTCAGGACAAAATTACGTATCCCTCAAAGGGTAACTGAGAACGCAGTTCAGTTGTATGATTTTGTAGAGACTGAGCTGCGTTCAGATCCAGGCTAAACCCAGGGGCCATACAGTCGCGGTGAAATGAATCCCCTTTGCAGGAAAACACACTTTGAATACACGGGAGACCTTTATTAATTTGAGTAACGGGCCACAACATGGGACCTTAAGCAAATTAATGTGCAAATCAAACACAGCCTGTCTGAGCCTCGCTGCTTAACGTGTGCATCAACAAGTAAAATCCCTTCATGGCCGTAGGTTAACCACCTTCATGATGACGAATTAAAAACAGAAGTGATATTTTTCCAAAAGGCCTACGCCATTAATGCAACCTGTAAATTGTAAAAAGTTCCACAGAGGGAGACAAGTATATTTCCTGCAGCTCAGGTGGTGGTGTTATTTAAACTGCCTGTTTGTTAGCGAAAAAAGAAACTGAAAAAAATGACTGCTGTATGACTACTACAGGAAAAAGCACCGCCCACAGAAACACCAGAGCAGCAGTTAAGAGTGCAGGTGCTGCGCAAACACAGAAGACAGCATCGAGCTCGGCCTGCAAACACAGTTTAATGAGGAGATCACCATTACAGGGTGTCTGTGATTGTCATGCTGGTGTGGTGAGTTCGCTTCTTTATCGCTGAGATGACTTTTTGCAGCTTCAACGTCTTCATCATCGTCACGGCTTATCTTGGCGTCATCTTCAAACCAAGTCATGGTAAGATTTCACCATCTACTGACTGAGGCAATGTTTTTTTTTATTTTTAAACTTTTACACGTTATATTTATTTACCATTCTAATAATTATGTCATGACCTTATCAAATCTGAATGATTAAACTAAAGAACTAACTATACTAACTAACAGTGTACGAACAAACTAATCCCGACACTGTTCATGTGTTGAAAGTAAAACGGAGAAAAGGTGCTGAATGAAAACATTCACTCCACTTTTTAAGAAATAACTAAAACTTAAACTGAAGAAGCTCCAAGTGGCGCATAACGATGCCTTCAGAGTCCTGCTGAGGCTCCCCAGGTGGACCAGCACAAGTGAAATTTCGGTTGATAATTATGCTCCCACCATACATGCAGTGCTTAGAAATTTAATGTACAAATTTATGGGTCGATTGAATGACTCACAAAATGAAGTTATTTTGGATTTAACTGAGCCTACTAAGAGTAGTACAAGGTACACATCCTTATTTTGGAGTCATTGGATTAGGTGTTTGTATGTTTTTTAGTGTCTTATTGTGTTTTTCTGTACTCTTTTTTTATGGACCAATTGTGTTTGAAATAAAGTTTATATATTAAACAGGAAGATGAAATAAGAAACACATCTCTGATGCAACTGAAGCGCTATCCAATAGAAACCAAATCCTTTTCATTCATCAGGTTTGAAGGTGATCCAACCAGAGCATCGGACTGTGAACCCAGACAAGTCGGCAACGATCAGCTGTGAACACGACGAGCCAGTCGGCGTCGTTGCAGATGTTCGACTCTACAGCGTACCACTGTAGGTAGCAGACTGCAGTCATTACCCTTCCAAACTCGAAAACCCACCAGTGATTTACCAGATTCATTAAAATGTATAAGTATTTTGCACTTGATTCAGTAAAAACAAACGGAGAAGCTATAACTGACTCAGCTGTAACCAACAGTTAGTACTGGATCAATAAAATAAATGCAGCACGGCTCAGAAACAGTGAACAGAGGAGCAAGTTGCTAGAAGATACATCCAGCATGGTCAAACATCTTTCTACAGCTGATGAGCAGAGTAGAGAGGAGAAAGTCTGGAAACATGGAGATATTTATGTCCAAAATTACTCAACAATTGTCCAAAATGACATAAAGTTGTTCAAAATAATCAAAAAGATTATTCAAGACGACTCAAAATGTGTCAAAAATGACCTAATAATCATCAAAATCATAAAAAAAACAGATAAACTTGTCCAAAATGATTAAAAAAATATTGAAAATGAGTTCAAAATTGTCCAGAATGACTCAAAAATGGAGAAAAAGGATTGTGAGAGGAAATTAAAAACCTGCTGGATCACTAAAATAAATGCAGCACAGTTAAAAAACAGTGAACAGACGAGGAAGTTGTTGGAAGCATGGTGAAACATCTTTCTACAGCTGATGAGCAGAGTGGAGAGAAAACATGGAAATAGTTAAATATCTATAACATGTCTTTAGAAAAAAACAAAAACACTCTCAAAGCTGAGTGAAATTCTGAGTCATTTTGGACACGTTCTTATGGTTTCTGTTATTCCAAATTTAGATTGCAGTGAAAAAATGAACCACAGTGAGGAAAAAAGAAACAGAAGCAAAACAAAAGCAAGAACCCAGGAGCTTATCGTGTTTAATGGTACAGAGTGACCTCATGAAGTAATGGATTTGCTCGCTCAACCTAATCTGTTGTGGTATCTGTCTCCTCATCTTACTCCTGGGGTAAAAAAGAACTATCCATTTTCCAAAATGGGAAATTATTACTGAACTGATTAGACAGTAGAGGCCAGGTGAAGCTTTTCATCCATCTAATATTCCTTTGTTTACTCCCAGAACAGGAAAACCGAAGACGCTCTGCCAGAAGGGGATGAAAAACTGTGAGAACGTCGTCATGTATCAAGAGAGTTCCAACAAGTTCACCTTCGTCCTGCTCAACATCGGGCCGGAGGCGATGGATGTGACATACCAGTGTGAGATCTCACTGACAAAGGATGATATAGATCTGATGGATAAAGGAATACCAACCAGACTGCAGCAAGGTACGTAAACAAGGTGAAATGCAAAATAACTAACGCTTACCTTTAAGCTCGACTCAAAAGCTACGACAGATCCAGGGTGAAGACCAGGTTGTGTCCACGCTACAGCAGATCTTTGTTTCACCTGTCACTTAACCAATTTAGTTTCACCTCTGCTCATCGAAACGACTCATTCAGATGTATTTTTCTACTCTGAGCTACACGATGGCAGGTTGTATTATTGGGGTACAATTTCTCATGCTGCAATCAAAGGAACAGTCCTGTGATTGTTTAAATTTTACCTTTTGTCCACTAAACACATGAAAAGACCAACAACAGATCTACTTTTACTAACAGCGTTGTTTTGGATGAAGTTTAAACAGGTCAAAAACAGGTGAATGAGCCACACTGTTGCACTGACTGATCAGCAGCTGTAGTCGATCGTTTGCTTCACTCCAACATACATCACTGTACTTCATAATGACTCACTCACGCATCGAATACGCATCAGTTCTAGTAACCTTTGCTAAAAATGACTGCGTCCACCTGGTTTAGCAAACTACAGTCGTCCCTCACCACATCGCGGTTCACTTTTCTTGGTCTCACTGTATCGTGGATTTTTAAATTGTATATAAAATACGTAGCGTACAGCAGATGAGTCGACCCACGTATGGAAAACTCAGCTGCTTCCTCTTGAGCTGGTCGGTCTCTGATTGATCGGCGGTGATGGAAGCCAGCCAGAACCTTTGGTCCCACACGGTGAGAGTTTACTGGAAATGACCGTCAGAGAACCGGTGACAGTCTGTAGGATTACCGTAACATCATCATCATCAGTTTCCAGGTAGGTAGGCAGCCGGACGTCCTCGGTGTCAGTGTGTTTAAAACACGGCAGAGTTTTTCCCAAGTGGGCATTTCAAGTGGATCACTAGTTCCATTATCGGACACGGCTGTAGAAGCTCCTCTTGATGGAAGGTTTAAGAGTGTAGGAAGTGTTTATAAGAGTGTGGGAAAGGTTAATAACAGCATGGGGAGAGTTTATAAAGCCTTAAATATATGCCCGTTTATAGTCGTAGGATAATGTCATAAGCCCGGGTATAGTCATAGGCAAATGCACAAAATTTGGTCCCAGGAATAGATAATATCATACCCAGTCACGGTATAGCAAGCAACCGATTAATTATCACACATTATTTTGTAATAAATATAGTATTAAACACTTGTTTTCTTTTTTCAAGCAACTTTAATGTAGTTCTATGACCATTCAAATTAACAAATTGATGACTGAAACAAGTCTCATAGGCCTATAGATCAACACAAATGCTATAATTGCTCTGATATCGCCGCCATTTTGAAGCCCGCATATTAGAATAGCCCGGATATAGTCATAGTTTTGCTTTGCACGAAGGGTATGATAATAACAGGGCTCTACTGTATAAATAACAAAATAAATATGAGGTCGCTACTTCGCGGATTTCGTCTATCGTTGGGGGGTGTTCTGGAACCTAACCCTTACGACAGACGAGTGATTACTGTATATACTGTCTATTTTACAAATGCAAATCTCGAGTGAACGGGCCGAAAGCAATGAAAGAAAACGCTGCTATTCGTTAACATGTGCGTCGAATTTCAGCGCCGTCAGAGACTTTTCTTTTATTCAATTGCAGTGTCAGGTTTGTGGCCACTAGGGGGCAGCAGAAAGGAGCTGTGAACACAACACAGGCGTATCGTTGCTTTTCAAGTTTCTTATCTACACATTCAGGAGCTGTGCACTAAAATTATTCATTTATTTATATGTAAATAATAATTTAGGGATGTGTTTGTCCACCTGATGAAGTTCACCGTCTTTTACGTCTATTTTCAGTCTTCCTGAGGGAAATATCTGCTTTATTGGACAGTAACCATGTTTCCATGTATCCATGTTTCTACAACATATACAACTATAACATATTTTTAGTGCCATAGTGTTTGAAAAGCAGGTCGCCTCCCACTCGTGCTACAGATTTCTGCAACGCTATTTCACTGAGTCAAAACTCTGATTCGAGATGTGTGTAATCACGTTCTGACGAGGCAGAATTTCCAGTTTGAGATTCTGCAAGAGCATTCTGACCAATCGATGTAGAGATATTGAAATGAGGGGAGTTAAAGGTATCTTGAAGTAGAATCACGACCAGTCAGAATTAAACCGCAGATTTCTGAACTGACTGGGCTGGAATTACTGCTGGTCACAATTCAGCTGCAGGAATCTACAGATTTCACTGTGGATATCTGCAGATGAATCGCAGACATCTGGAGCGAGAAACGCATGATGAATGGTGAAAGTGGCGTCCGGGAAAGATGAAAAATTTGCATCGTTTTATTTGCGCCAACCTGTGGATCAGCGTTTGAAAAGTAATGAAATTCAGACCCAAAAGGAGTCCTAAAATTTGGCAGACTCGCCGATACGTACAAGGGATCTTCAATGGTACAACCCCGCTTTGATAGAACAATACAAACCAGCTGTATGATGGTGCAAATATGCCTGTTTTTGTGTTTTTTAGTGGTAATTTCGACCTTTTTTGTGGTGGTTTTGTGTCTATTTGTGGTAATTGCTCACTATTGTTGTCATGATTGATGGAATAACACAAACCAGTTATATGATGGTGCAAATTTGGTCAAAAAATGTCAATGTTTTCATCTATTCCAATATTCCACCAAACAGAAAACCTTTATTTTTCACCCTAAGAATCTTTTTTTTTTTTTTTTTACCTCTGCCAAGGAGGTTATGTTTTTGCCGGCGTTTGTTTGTTTGTGTTCAAAATAACTCCAAAAGTCATGGACGGATTTGGATGAAATGTTCAGGAAATGTGTAAAATGGGACAAGGAACAAATGATGATATTTTGGGACTGATCCGGATCACCATCTGGATCCAGGATTTATTTTAAATTTAAGGATGCTTTGACATTGGGAGATTGTGTTGGGGGTGGACTGAAGCTGCTTGGTGGAGGTCTGAGCTCTCTGAGGGCTTTTCTACTTTTATTTTCATTTACCCAAAGTTGAAACTCTGTGCTGTTGGAAAGCCTTTTGAGCTTTTGACACCGGAGTTGGCGGGTCCACGTACTAGAACCATGGCAGCGCTCTACAGCCTCAGCAGCACTCGGCAGCGCCCGGCAGTGGCGCGCAGGACTATTCCAATATCAAAATTATTATCCCAATACCACCACAACCAACCAATATTTGGATATTCCTATATTGGGGACCAGCCCTAATATTAGGTTTGTAAAGCAGGTAAGCTACCATACTGTTGGTTAGCTAACTTAGCCACTCTAGGCTACTTGGAACTACACCGTACTTGGCCTTAAGGTCAGCCTTATTACCTCCGCCAAGAAGGTTATGTTTTTGCCGGCGTTGACTTGTTTGTTTGTTTGTTTGTCTGTGTTCAAAATAACTCAAAAAGTTATGGATGGATTTGGATGAAATTTTCAGGAAATGTGTGAAATGGGACAAGGAACAAATGGTGACATTGTGGGAGTGATCCGGATCACCGTCTGGATCCAGGATTTTTTTAAAAAGATTCTTTAACACTGGGAGTGTTAGAAAGCCTTGCAGTGCTTCCTTGTGGTAGGAAAGTACATTGCACATATATGGTGGGTGTCGGCCGCTCGTGCTCAACCACAGCAGTGCTACGGTGTGAGAGAGATTACCGGACAATTAACTTTTTTTAAGTATACTTTGTCATTGGGAGATTGTGTTGAGGGTGGAGCTGCTTGGCGGAGGTCTGCGCTCTATGAGTGCTTTTCTAGTTTTTCCTGGGACTGGCACCAATAGAAGCATTAAAACATTGAGTATGGTGCCACATTTTTTGCATGTATGGCCAGTATTTGAACATGCATTGAGCAGGTATAATGGCAAAACCACTCCAGTAGTGTCCCAACTGGAAGAGTTATATAATACTGTTACTGTCATGGTTTTCCAACTCATAGTTCTTCAAGCTATTTTATGAAAAGTCCTCGTCCATGACATCACTCGTCTTTAAGAATTTTTAACCTAAAAACTAACTTTGCACATGGTCAACTACACCAACATTCAGTACTTGAGCTTGAGGTGGTATTTGGTGAAGTTCTATTCATGCAGTGAAACTAAAGGCCCTGAAGAATATTTCTTGCTGAAGTGTTTTCCTGCACAAAGATTTTCACCTGACAGGTTTCGGTCTGTGCTGTTATTTTCTGAGCTCTCTGCTGTGGTTTCAGGTGGAAGGAAAGAAACGTCACACAGTTTTCTCAGCTCCAGGAACTTCTGAATCAGAGTGCGATGACACCTGTGGGGCTGTTTCCTCATCCTGGTAGTCAGATTTCACCAAACTACACCCACGTTACTGATAAAGCAGACTAGCTCCCGTTTCCCTGATGCTTTAATCTGATGTCGACTTCCAAATTCTGCTCTCATTCTCAAGACTCTATCAGCCAAACCCTGTGTTTGCGGCGTAAACCGCTGGAGAAAAACAGGAAATAACCACATTTTGTTGTATTCAGGTCAAAAGGAAGCTGTGGGGCCATGCGAGTCTGTCCCTCCCCCTCCCCTCCAGTCTCATCTGGTCCAGTGGATCGTCGTCGGCCTGCTGACCCTGATGTTCCTGTACAGCTGTGTCATCACTTGCCTCTACATCAGACTGATGGTGACTATCTGCCGGCTCTTTGTCCTTCTCATACATCACAAGTCTTGGTATCTGTTTGTGTAACGGTTGAGGCCGGCTGAGGCTGATGACCATTTAAATTAGTCAGGCTAATCTCCTCAACTAATTACGCAGTAACGCATCAGCTGTAATATCTAAATGAGTTAAGTTAATCTCCATAATTATTATTACTCTACAGTTTTAGCCTTAACATTTAAACTAATTGGCTTAATGTCCAAATATCTTAGCCTTAATATTTATATTAGTTTAGCTAATTTCCATAATTAATAATACTGTAATGTCTTAGCCTTAAAATTTTAATTTCTTATGGTAATCTCCACACTTATTATGACTCTATGGTCTTAGCCTTAGTATTTAAATGAGTCTGAGTAATAATTAATAATCTTCTAGGGACTTAGCCTTAATATTTAAACTACTTAGGTTAATCTCCATAATTTTTATTACTCTTTGGTCTTAGCCTTAGTATTTAAATTAGTCATGTTAAACTTCATAATTAATAATACAGTAGAGTCTTTGCCCTAATATTTAAATTACTTAGGTAAATCTGCAAAATTAACAATATTCCATTATCTTAGCCTTAGTATATAAATTAGTCTGAGTAATCTCCATAATTAATAATCTCCGAGGGACTTGGCCTCAATATTTAAATTACTTAAGTTAATCTCTATATTTTTAACTACTCTATAGTCTTAGCCTTAGTATTTAAATTAATCATGTTAAACTTTAGAAATAATAATATATTAAATATTAATATTAAAAATTTAATTTCTTATGTTAATCTCCACACTTATTATTACTCTATGGTTTTAGCCTTAGTATTTAAATTAGTCTGAGTAACAATTAATAATCTTCTAGGGACTTAGCCTTATTATTTAAACTACTAAGATTAATCTCCATAATGTGTACTACTCTATGGTCTTAATCTTAGTATTTAAATTAGCCATGTCAAATTCCATAATTAATAATACAATAGAGTTTTAGCCTGAATATGTAAATTACTTAGGTAAATCTGCAAAATTAACAATACTCTATGGTCTTAGCCTTAGTATTTAAATTAGTCTTGTTAAACTCAATAATTAATAATATCCTAGGGACTTAGCCTTAATATTTAAATTACTTAGGTTAATCTCCATATTTTTTTATTACTCTATGGTCTTAGCCGTAGTATTTAAATTAGTGTGAGTAACATACATAATTAATAATCTTCTAGAGACTTAGCCTGAATATTTAAACTACTTAGGTTAATCTCCATAATTTGTACTACTCTATGGTCTTAGCCTTAGTATTTAAATTAGTCATGCCAAACTCTATAAATAATAATACAGTGAAGTCTTAGTCTTAATATTTAAACTACTTAGGTTAATCTCCATAATTTTTATTACTCTATGATATTAATCTTAGTATTTAAATTAGTCATGTTAAACTCCATAATCAATAATACAGTTGAGTCAATACCTCAATATTAAAATTACTTATGCTAATCTCCACACTTATTATAACTCTATGGCCTTAGCCTAATATTTTAATTAGTCTGAATAATCTCCATAGTTAATAACATTCTAGAGACTTAGCCTCAATATTTAAGGTTATAATTATTAATATTGTGGGTTCTTAGCTTAACTTTTAAATTAGTGAGGCTAAACTCTATAATAACAATATTGTATGGAAAGTGAAATAAAAATATTTTGCCCCTAAAAATCAGTAAATAATAATGATTAATGTCAGTGTTGATCAAAAACAATCGTGATCATCATTTTGTTTTTTTTCATGCGGCCCCAGCAGGATGTTCCAATTCGTGTGGTTGCATTTTGCAGTTTAAAAGCCATCAAGCTTTTCCAGCCACACTGACCTACAGTAGTCTGCACAGTGGAACATTTGCGCTCACCACAATCTGACACTCACATCCTCGCAGCACAAAACATGCATGAGGCTTCTGACTTTGGTTTCTGACCCAGATCAAGAGTCTGGAAACCACGACGACCACCTCACAGGTTTTTCAGAATCAATCTTCAAAGCAAAATGCACGTCTCTGCCCCAAATACTCGCTCTGAGAAGATCTGTTTCTCAGCAGAGAAAATACACATGGACATAACAATGGCTCAGTTCCATTGAGCGTCCCAGTAAGCCATGATAGTTGACCAGTATGCACAAAAACAGGACCTCCTCTAAAGGCTGGCACACGCTACAGGATTTTTCAAAACTTCACAGATTTAGAGACCACACACTTGAAGATAACAAAACACAGATCGCACAAGATTTCTCACTTCTGATCTTATAGTGTGCAGGGTTCCCCCAGTGCTTTATAAGCCTGGTGGGCCGCCAGGCTAAGCGTCACTTGCTTATTTATTTTAAATAGGTTTCTTTATGCGCCAAAACAGTGATAGCAAAGACGGTAAACAGCTTTTAACCATATCTCGTGATACGGTTAAAAGCGCAATGGCGACATTTTATGGTCGATACGTGAACTTTTTCTGAAGTCGGAGGAGCACTGGAGGAGACCATGAGCAGCTCGTTCACCTCCAGGCCAAGGGGAGTTCATCCCGACCGAGCCGCGGCTCCATGATGAGGCAGAGCCAGTGTGAGTTAGCACGGATGTTAGCATGTCGTTGGAGCAGCCATCTGATGGTAAACATCGAACTAGCGGATTTAATCCAAAATGGTTAGCTGAGCCTAAATTTAGCGGATGGCTCTACCAGACCCAGTATGGTAAACCCAGACGGATTGATGCACTGATCCAACCTGAACCATGTGCAGCAATAAGTAGAAGAGTTCTGAGTTCCCTGGTTTTACCCCTTGGCCATGTTTGCACTTTTTTAATTATGTTAATTTATTTTACTTTTAAATGTGACCAGCAACGGCTTGTTTTAAGATTCACTAGGATTTAATTGAAGTGAAAACAACTGATATTATTTATTTTAATTGTATTTTTTGTGTTTGTTAAAACCATATTTTAAGATTGTTCCTTTTTATAAGGCACAATCGGCGCTGCTACATATTAAATGTATCACACTACATTAAACAACAGCACGGAGGGGAACACAGCAGTGAAATCTAGTCTTGTTTTCCTGCTCTGTGCACATTCATTATTACTATGAACTAAAATCTCAACGCTGTGGAATCAGTTTACCATTGTATTTCTTATTTTGGTGGTCGACAGGCCTTCATCACGGCCTGATCTCTGGGCAACAGCTTAGAAACTCAAACTTGTACGAGGACAGCCGCGCTCTACAATATGAACACTATGTTCCGGGTTGACAACCTCATTTGGGAGAAAAGAAAAGGGGCCAAAAGGAAGTTTAACTAAACCCACCTTCGCCATTTATAAACTCATCGGTTCCTCTCTGGTTTAAATAAAAGTTTAAACAGCAAGCGACTTCTCATGCCTTGTGTTTGCATGTCAGAGGTGCAGAAACAGCTCAGACTAATACACTGACTGCTGGGGTCGTGTTTTTACTTACTGTTGTACAGAAAACTAAGAGTTAGTGGGCGGTGATTGGACCTTATCTGGCCATATTCAACCCCCTAACAGGAGCTGAACTTTAGCTTCCTTGTGTACATAAAAATTAAACGAATGTACTGTAGATACAGATGGAAACACAAAAAAATCCAAATAAACCTTGTATCATCCAACACTGCTGACTGAAGGCTCATAGTGTGACGCAGAAAACGCATCTGTCTATGAGTTATTGTTTTAAAAGCAGAGTGGGAATTCAACCTCACTTCAAGCTGCACAGAGGACGAGGCCAAAGCTCCAGTAAAACTTGTACAGAACAACTATAAGGCCTGTGGTCATCCTGCAAAATTCTCGTGCATGTGAGTCACTTTTTGGCAAAGATTTGCGACCATGAGCGAATATAGGTCAGTTTTATCCTTAAAGCTGGAGTGCAGGATACAAAGGTTCACCCACTGCTGCATGAGCCTATCAGCTGCAGGTATTTCACACAATAATGAAGTTTTAAGTCCCAGTTCCGGTGGCGTAATTCCCGCATCGGCACACCGGCAGGGAAAGCATTTTACATCTGCCATCAAAGACTGATTTGCTGGAACTAAAGATGGGATCGAGGAAGAACAAGCTGCAGCGCTCGAGAGTATGGTGAAGGCTATGTTGGAAAAAAGAATCGAAGAAATGGTCCAGATAAAAAAGTAGAGCAAGAGGTATCGCAGCATCAATAGTATTTGTGTAATTAGAGAGGAAGAGGAATAAAAAAGCTGAACCCCAAAACCGAACAAAGAGGTTAAGCAGGCGTGTTACACTTGAAAAATCCCCAAAGTTCAATCATGTATCAGAGCCAGAAGCCATGAAAACACAAAGACATGTCAGATTTTCAACTTTCCGACAGCCCTCGAACGCACCACGTGAAGGGTTTTTTAGCAAAACTGAATTAATAATTTGTGAGACACAGTTGTGTGGATAAAACCAACCAAATCTGCGCTTAAAATCGAAATATGTTATCAAAATTACTTTATTTTGCACGTCTCGTTTTAAAAGTTGGCAAAAAAATAAACCGTTTGCACCACATCCTCTAAAAATCAAAAAATTCTACACCCCTCAGCACAACTGATTCTCAATGACTGACTCAGCTGCAACAGACATTCACTTGGCAAAAATTCAGAGTGGTTTCCAGGTTGAACTGCAGGCAGTGTTTCCACAGAGAGACTGAGAGGAAAATCAAACCTACTGGATGAATAGAATAAATGCAGCACGGCTCAGAAACAGTGGACAGAGGAGACAGTAGTTGAAGATACATCCAGCATGGAGGAACAACTTCCTACAGCTGATGATCAGAGTAGAGAGGAAATGTCTGGAGAGGCCGGAAACATGGAGATAGTTAAATATCTGTAGTATGTGGAGACAAAATGAGTACGAAATGACACAAATGACACACGAAAATGGCAAAAATGAGACAGAGAACAAGAAATCAGGGGACAAAAGTGTCCCAAAGACACATAAAACAACAAAAATGAGACACAAAACAAGAAAAAGTAACACAGAATGACCACAAAGGAACAAAACTGGCCCAAAGACGCATGAAGCGACCTCATCGATGCACAAAATGACAAAAACAAGACATGAAATGATCAAAATGAAACACAAAGTGACCAAAAAACAGACACAAAACAACAAAAAATGACACAAAAAATCACAAAAAAGATACGGAAAACAACAAAAGGGAGACGCAAAGAGGAAAAATGACCCTGAAGACGCATAAAATGATCAAACGAGACACAAAATGGGGAAAATAAGAGAGTTTGAGAGGAAACTCAAACTTAAAGGATCAATAGAATAAATGCAGCATGGCTCAGAAACAGTGAACAGAGGAGACAGTAGTTGGAGATACATCCAGCATGGAGGAACATCTTCCTACAGCTGATGATCAGAGTAGAGAGGAGAAGACTGGAGAGGCTGGAAACATGGAGATAGTTAAATATTTGTAGCATGTGGAGACAAAAACAACCTCAAAGAGACACAAAAGGACACAAATGAGAAACAAAAACAACACAGAAAACAACAAAAAGGAAACGTAACATCTTAAAACGCTGAGGATACAGACGCATAAATGTCTCTCTAATGAAATATGCTGTATAAAGTCTGATCTCCAACTCCTGCCGTAAGTAACGTGCGACTTTTGCGTTCTTGTGTTACAGAATAGCGACATCGAAAAAGAAGAGTGTGAGAACTCCACCTATGTGGAAATGAGGAAAGCTTCTCCTCAAAGGAATGCAGATTTGAGTGTTTACAGCGGGTAGATCGATCACCCGTCTCCACCACTGGAGCCATGATGAGGGAAAACATGGACTCTGAAAGTGTGGGTGCTCAGGATTGATCTCTTCATCACATCTCTTGTTCTACAATGTTTAAAGACTTGTGAGATATTTAAAATGTGTTACTGAAGATAAACAGCAGAGGGAGACAAAGACTGCCCAAAGCTGCCCTCTACTGCACATCTGTTCATCTATACAGAAAAAAATCCAACCTACTGGATCAATAAATAAATGCAGCACGGCTCAGAAACAGTGAACAGAGGAGACAGTAGTTGAAGATACATCCAGCATGGAGGAACATCTCCCTACAGATGATGAGCAGAGTAGAGAGGAGAAGACTGGAAACATGGAGATAGTTAAATATAAGTATGTAGCGCCACCATTATTACCCACTGCTGGAAACACCTGTGGACACTTAATCCCAGGTATTTCCAAATTTGTGCAATAAATAATAAAAGGCTTTGAACTTTCTTTTTGTTTTCGTTTTTAATGATTTCTGTCATTCTGTGTCCTACTGACAGAAGACATTTCTGAGTTCTCCCTCCCTCTTCATGGTTGCTCTGTTTCCATAGAGGTGCAGGACTTTAGACTGCGGTGAAAAAATGAGCCGCAGTGACGAAAAATAACACGAGAGCAAAGAAAAGACAGAGTTCAGAGGGTTAATTTAGCTGAAGATGGACTCTCCAGCCTCTTGCCTTTCTACTGCTGGTTGACGTGGAAGTACCTGTGCTCTCCATCACATTTATTGATTTAAATGTGATTATTTTGTAGGGATGCACGGTAATATCGGTGTCCGAAAATTGCCGGTCAATATCGGTAATTATGACGTCATTCCGATAATTTGGATAATAAAAAAATGAGCCAATAACAATAAAGACTTTGAATCTTGGTTTTTGCTGTTGGTCTGTGTGTTGTAGTTTGCATAGACATATATACGTAGATGCTGCGTTGACTACTGCTGCCCATTGGAGCTGACGTGCCTACGCGGCGGCCATCTTGGTACAGTGCCACTCGCCCCTACAGTGCATTACGTCTATAGAGGAATGACATGTCTGCACTATAAAAGTGATCATAAATCCATCAGTTGTCAACATATATTGTTTGTTACAAACGTCAGACATGGAGGACGGACAGGCAGACATAAATAGAACAAAAACATCCAAGCATCCTGTGTCAAAGCTACATGTGTGACGTTTTTAACAAACCAAACCGTTTGGAAATCGGTCGAAAATCCAGTGAATAATTCTACTTTAAGATTGTGGAGTACCTCTTACCTCCACAGACTTACATTCACTCCCCCCTCTGCTAGCCCTGTACCAAGATGGCGGAGCTTTAGGCACGTCCCTCCACAGTCAATGCGGCGTCTACGTATGTATGTCTATGGTGGTTTGTGCTCATGCCTGGCTCCTCAACCCCTCCCTTCGCCGACAGTACTGTCGCACGTGTGTGATGTCATCAGACTGCGCGGGCAGAGAAAAACAAGCAGCATGGTGTGGCACTGACCAGAGTGGACTTTGTTTACCTTGTCAGAAGAAGACATTTGACTAGGGCTGGTCAGGAATATTGGAATATGGGAATATTGGTTGGTTGTGGTGGTATTGGGATAATAATTTTGATGTTGGAATAGTTGTGCGCGCAGCTGCCAGAGGGCGCTGCCGGGGGGCGTTGCCGAGCTTTGCCGAGCATTACCAAGCTTTGCCGAGGGTTGCCGAGGCTTTAGTACGCCGCCGGGCACTGCCAAACGTCGCCAAGGATCTAGTATGCCACCGAGGCTCTAGAACGCCGCCGTGGTTGTAGTACATGGACCTGCCAACTCTGTTGTCATGCTCCGGTGTCACCCCTGCTCCCTCATGCTCTACCAATTATCGATTATCGGTATCGGTTGAAATTGGCATTATCATGCATCCCTACTATTTTGTCTTGGTTTCTGAATGTTCTGTTGACCTTATATGTTTTTAAGTCCCATGAAGAGCGAAGGAACCCACTGCAGCTCATCGTAGGCACAGAAGGTAATGATTCCAGGTCTTCCACAGCAAATGCATGTCAGTATACAGCCACATTAGAGTCCTCGTGTCTTTTAAAAGAACGTTTTTTGTAAGAACATCGCCCACTGCATTCACCCTTGTGGATAAAAAGAGGCACAGTTTGTATTTTTGATGTAATACTGGCAGCAGACAGGAGAGGGAGACACTGGCACTCTCACATTCTTCAGTATTTCAGTTACATGCAGTATATGACATAACATACAGTATAAAGTCCACTCCCATATCTTTGTTAAATCTTGATTTTAGTCACCCTTTGTATACTTTGACACTGCGTCAGACTCAAAAGACTGACGTAAAACCATCGTATTTGTAGAATACCTCCAAGTAGAATGAACTTTGTAAACAGAGGACAGAAAAATAATGTGTTATAGAATTTGGTCAGGAGAGAAAAGAGCATTTGGGCCATATATTTGTAAAGTAACACTAAAAAACTGGATTTCTAACCTAGAAAACAGGGTAGAGATATAGTATATAATGTAATGTATATCATTTTCTGCTAATACTTTATATTTATATTTATATTTTTAGGACTTTTTTTAAATTTATGTTTGCCTAATATAATTTTTCTGGACTTTGAGTGGGAGCAACTGTAGCGTAAGTGATTTCCCCTCAGGGATCAGTGAAGTATTTCTGATTCTGGTAAGTAATAAAGAAAAGGGAAAGTTACGTAGAAGTACTGACAAGACTAAAAGTAAATTACAAACAAATGTATGCACAGGAATGACATTTTCGGGATTAAAATAAGGTCATGAGCTTCTGACCTCCTGTCTCGGTGATTTTGCGACGCAACGGCAGCAACAAAGACCAGCAGAAGCCGCCTGCGAAAGGCCTCCGACTTGATCTGAGAAAGTGACAGAGATTAGAGCTGTCGAAGAAAACAAAAAGCATCTGACGCAAACATTCCAGCTGTCATACCTCGCACAGTATTTACAGGTAATTACAGCAAGGCTTTCAAAAGCTGTCAGATGAACAAAGCCTTGCATAAGGAGAACGCCTGAGGGGATTCAATCACCTTGCATTACACTTTGACACCTGTTCGTAAGTTCAAACATGTTCACTAGGTGGTATTTCACACATTTAAACGGGTTTGTACCGGTGTTTTGTCACTAAATATTTACACTGAGCAACAGGCAGCTGTAACTGGTGTGTAGCTGCTGAAATGTTAACCTGACATAGAGTAAAATGGAGCAACGTTGATCTAAATTAAACTGTTTAGCAGTAAAAGAGGTCTGTAGTCAACAGGTCCATCGGTCGGTCAATATGTTCTCATCCAACCAGCTTATCATTGGCTGCACAATCTCATTACTGTTGCTCTCATAAAAAGAAAAGCGCTACATGAGAGCCCTTCCGAGATTAATCCATTATTTTTGGCTGCAGAAACACCCCCGAGTTTCCACAACTTTGAGCCTTTGGTCTGGCCTGATGGAGACCATTAACCCGAACCGCACTGCAAAACAGATAAAGACATCCGATGTTTATCACCTCGGCCAAGGAGGTTCTGTTTTTGCTGGCGTTGGTTTGTTTGTTTGTTTGTCTGTGTTCAAAATAACTGGAAAACTCATGGACGGATTTAGATTAAATTTTCAGGAAATGTGTGAAATGGGACAAAGAAGAAATGCCGAAATGTTGGGAGTGATTCATTAACACTGGGAGATAGGACCATTTTCGCCATTTGTGCATATAACTCCACAAAAAATGGTCAGGGCATGTGGGGAAAAAATACAGGACAAGTTTCCAACAGGTTCTACAAGATGTCAAAGACTGATCCGGATAATGGAATAATTCCTGTAATATGATCCAGATTACCAAAAAATAGAGGACCTTTGGAATTTTCATCACAGGGAGAGAACAAATTAAGCTATAGCTACGCAACAAACACCATAATACTGCCAAGACACTGTGGAATCTGGGCGTTCCAGCGGATTTGTTGTATCTTAAAAAGCTACGGAGCTACATCCAGAAGAAATCCACCATTATGGGAAACATGATGTTGGTGAATAACTCCTGAACTAAAATTGATATCATTATGAATCCAATTGCTACTGGTATGTTTTCATGGTCAACAAATCTAAAAAATTCGATAAAACTAGGGATGCACGATAATATCGGCGTCCGATAATTATTGGTTAATTTCAGCAACTATGACATCATTCCGATAAGTAAAAAATCATCCGATAAAACGCCCCGATAATGATAAAGACTTTGAATCTTGGTTTTTGCCGTTGGTCTGTGTGTTGTGGTTTGTGCTCATGCCTGGCTCCTCAACCCCTCCCCTCCCCAACGGTACTGTCGCATGTGTGTGATGTCATCAGACTGCGCGGGCAGAGAAAAACAAGCAGCATGGCGTGGCACTGACCAGTGTGGACTTTGTTTACCGTGTCAGAGGAAGACATTTGACTAGGGCTGGTCCCGAATATTGGAATATCCGAATATTTGTTTGCTTTGGTCGTATTCGGATAATAATTTTGAAACTCAAAAAGTCGTGTGTGCCGCCGAACGCGACCGAGCGTTGCCGAGGCTGTAGTACGCCGTGCGCGCAGCCGAGCGTCGCCAAGGCTCTCGAACGCCGTTGAGGCTCTAGAACGCTGCGGTGGTTGTAGTAGCGGACCTGACAACTCCGGCATCACGCTTCGGTGCACAATCAGTTGACATTATCAGTTATTGACTGCAAGAAGTATAAAATTATCGGTTGAAATTGGCATTATCGTGCATCCCTAGATAAAACAAATGTAGTACTAATATTTACGGTGTTAATCACAATATGGGGGGAACTATGGCACTTTTGGGAGTGATCTGTTTCATTTTGGGAGTGTGCCAGATTGGCATTTGGATCCAGGAATTGTTTTTAAGGATACTTGTCATTGTGTTGGGGGTAGACTGAAGCTGCTTGGCGGAGGTCTGCGCTCTCTGAGTGCTTTTCTAGTTTACACTGAAATCACCTCTACGCCGGTATTTTGTCAGTATAGTCAAAAAGATTGCAATGCTGAACAAGTAGTTTGCACAGTCTTTACAATGTCAGACACAGGTCATAAGGAAAAGACAGATTTTAGTATACAACCGATGTATTAGGTAAAAAAATAAAAGTCAAATAACTCAGTGTTTCACGACATCTGACTGTTGCTGTCCATTATCAGGGGAGCCACAAAGTTTAGACTTCATAACTCAGTGAAAAACAGCAGATTGCATCATGTTTAGTTTTCTGCCTCCTCGTTAAAGTTGCATCATGTGTTGATGTGTGTTTTTTTTACGCAGTATGTTCACTGTGGAACAGGCGTTTCTGTTAACACCTCTAATTGCGCTGAGACCAGAGAGACGAGAGCTTGGCATTAATGCAAGAAGGTGTGAATCCTCGACGCTTCAGCGGAGGGTCATTATCTGAGGATGTTTGTTTTGTTAAGTGGTTGAAATGAATCGCCTCTCCTGGGCTTTGGACTGTCAGGCAGAAAGTATGCACATGCGAAAGAGAGAGTAACGGATAGAAGAGCATATTGTGATGATGTCATTAGCACAACACACCACAACATGGTGACGTCTTCTGCCTTGACAGTCTCTCTAAAAAACAAACAAACATGAATTCCTATATTTTTTGCAAAATAAAAAGTCAACCTGCACTTTAGTGGATCCTAAAGTCGAAACAGGAGGCGCCAGCCAAAGGTGACGATATCTGTAGGTGAACTGAATGTTCCACGGAGCTCTAAAGGGACTCTACCTGCAGCCTTATTAGCCTGATAAAGGTCTAAATTAACATGAAAAGCTAGTATATGCAGCATAACAGATCACTGGAACCCGATGGTCCAGCACAAGAACTTTGTCTTTTGTCTTCTCAAGTGTTCGTTTCAGAGCAAGACTTAAAATAAACTTCCCCTGAATTCACTGTATCTCATAAATGTGAAATGTAAATGTATTTTTGCTTTTGCTTTCAGATGATTTGCACCTTGGTTGCTAAGCTGTGATACACAAACTGCTGTTTACACTCCACGTTTTGTCCATCAATGTCAACTTCTTTGTCATGATGTCAGTTAGTTTGGATTCAACTGCAAGGAGATGTTCAGTCAACATTAAATAAGATAGACTCGACAGTCTCTGTTATGCTGGGCCATCCCACCATCACCAAACAGCAGATTAATCCTGGAGGGCTGTTCATGTAGTGTGGCACCAGAAGTTGTCTGACTGATGGAAATCTGGTTGGATGAGACTATACCGAACAACCAACCAACCAGTCCACCTGGACACTGCAGTCCTAAGGTTTACCTCTAAATCACTCAGGTTAGCAGACTGCGAAATTAAGCTAGCACACTGCTAAAAGGCTAACCTGTAATCTATAGAATCCACTGTGTGCTTTTACTTTTTAAGTAACCTAGACAATATTGTGGCGAGCTGCGTGGAAGAATCACATTTGAGAAAGAGCTTCATGTCTTCTATGCATTCCGCTCCAAGCAGGTGCTTTTATTTTGACATAGAAGAACACAATAATACAGGAACAGCGGCAGGAAGACATCAAACACGCTACACTTCACACTCACGGTAATGACAAAATAACACTTAAACTGACGAGACCAACTAAACCACAAAAACACACTAAAGCACAAACACTAATAACACTGTTACTAGGGGTGTAATGGTACAAGTATTCGTACCCAACTGTACAGTACAGGTACGTTCTGTTCGGTACAGAGGTACGAAAATTTTAGAAAAGACTATTAAGAATGGCCGGTGTACAGAACTGTTTTCATTGTGAACCTCATAGTGCCCACAGTTGTGGTGGACCTTCTCCGTCTCACAGTGGGACAGTAATGCGTAACTAAAGACAAGTAGGAGTTTCCAGTTGGACCACAGGATGTGACAGACCTTAATGATGCCAGCTATCTAGGGCCGGTCCGGCAATTTCTGTGCTCTAGTTATATGGATGGCTTTACTAGAGTCTGGGTTTTATCACGGACCTTTGAACGCAACCAAAACAAGAAATCAAGTTAATAAGCCAGGAGAACAGCGTCTCTTAGCGCCGTGAAACAACCTAATAGTGATAATATTTAGTGCTCACACCGGTACTAATAATACCAGGGACAGTCAGTCAGTTGGTAAAGGTCAGGACTACAGCGTTGGCTTTACACTGGAAATTCCCAGCAATTATTCCATCCACCTTCACTCAGCGGCTAACGATCCAAGAGGCTAACAAATGACTTTAGGATGGATGCCTCAGTAAGTTGGCTCTTACGCTCTTCTGACTCTCCCATCGGCATCTCTGAGACATCCTCATGTCTTTTTCCTGTTCAAACTTCGTGGGTTATCTTGAAAGTTGTGATGGTTTATTGCATGACTGTGGTGGTAACTGCAGTCGCTACAAGGCAACACCTAGCTAGCCCTGCTGTGAGGATAAACCAACGAACTAAGAATCAACAAATGTTTTGGATTAATTATGAGCATTTTTTCCCCATTCTTCTCCTTAACTGAGAACCGAACCAAACCGTGACTTCTGTACCGTGGTGCGTACGGAACCATGACTTTTGTGTACCGTTACACCCCTAACTGTTACACTAACATGAACCACAATAAAACCATTTATAACCCCAACACCCCGAACACCCATGGTGCATTGTAGCACAACAGTTCAGTCCTAGCGACCGGCTCTGCCATCGAACAATGTATTGATATTTTGGACCTTATTTTTGGTTTGTTGGCACGTGGTCACCCTACGCTTAGAGCTGCACCAGACACATTAATGGAAAATATGTCAGGTTGGAACAAACCAGAGTGATCCTTAAAGTATAAAGTGTCATTTATCTAAATATTAGACACATAACAGATGTTGTGAGCAGGCAGCTTGGGTACGATGACATGTGGGTGTTTGGACACTCCCCACCACCCATCCTGCCAGATGCATCTTACTGTGACTTCTGGATTTTCCTCAAAATGAAATTCAAGTTCAGGAGATTTAACTCCTTTCACAGATGATGTTTCACATATTTACAGAGCAAGACTTCCAGAGAGCGTTACAAGCCCTGAAGAAGCACTGGGGGTAGAGCATCAATGAGCAAGGAGAACACAGTAGTCCCTCGCCATACCGCGGTTCACTTTTCACGGTCTCAGTGTATCGTGGATTTTTACATTGTAGATAAAATACGCAGCGTACAGCAGATGAGTCGACGCACGTATGGAAAACGCAGCTACGGCCGCTTCCGCTTGAGCTAGTCGGTCGCTGATTGATTGGCTGTGATGGAAGCCAGTGTTTATAAGAGCTTGGGAAAGATTAACAACCATGTGGGGACGGTTTATGAAGCCTTAAAATATATATAAATAATAAAATAAATATAAGGTCGCTACTTCATGGACTTCGTGGATTTCGTCTATCGTCTGGAACCTAACCCCCGCGATAGACGAGGGATCACTGTATTTTGAAAGGGATGTCACCAAAATGTAAATCAGTACTTTTTTATGACAACAGGTGCAACCCCCTGACTTTTTTTTTTTTGTAATATTTTTTGGAGAGTTTTTTCATTTTTATCTATAGCAGGAGAGAGACAGGGTGAAAGGGGGTATAGATGAGAGAGACGTGCAGCAAAGGGCCGTGAGCCGGACTCGAACTCACGACCGCTGCTGACAACCTGCACCAACTCAGTGAGCTATAAGGCGGGTCAATCCCTGACTTTTTTTGAACGCAAGTCACAATCCAAATGTCAGAAACGTTATGTTCTTAGTGTTTCTGTTGACTGACAAGACACTGACAATTTTATTGTTGAGCTTTGCAACAAAATCAATGATTCTTAAGTGCAGGGAGGATGAAAGGCAAATGTTTTGGGATGATGAAAGACATGGACATAGACGTCATTCTCTATAGATGGGGAAAAAAACAGCAACATAGGTGTGGAGGAGGAAACAGAAGAGATAAATCAGGTGTAATACCAAACAGTCGCCAGACCTCAGCAGCTTCTCCTCCCACTGATCATCATATTCGGTCAAAAGGCTGCCGGAGTTCAGCAGCTTCTCCTCCCATCAGAGATGGAGGAAACTGAACTTTGCTTCCCACAACTCTTCAACTCCTCTTGCAGGAGACTAAAGCGTTCTCACTTTGAGGCGATGCTGGTTTACATCGTGCTGCCCTGCATTTCTCTGCTCACTGTGATTCTCAACCTGCTGGTCATCATCTCCATCTCACACTTCAAGTAACAGCACATTTATTTAACTTATGCAAGTAATTGATGTGTGGAAATGAATTGTTCGTACACAAGAATTTTTTTAAAGTGATGATGTTCTGCTCTGTTTGCTTCTGAATGATAATTTCGAGATAAATAATTATGGGTATATTGCTGTTCTCCCTCCACAGGCAGCTCCACGGCCCCACCAACCTCCTCCTCCTCTCTCTGGCTGTCTCAGATTTCTTTGTTGGCGTTTTCATCGCCTTACAAATCGTGCTGATAGACGGCTGCTGGTTCCTCGGTGACTTCATGTGCACCGTGTATCAGTATCTAGCATACATCATCACCTCAGCCTCAGTGGGAACCATGGTGATGATATCGATCGACCGCTACGTGGCCATCTGTCACCCTCTGCATTACTCCATTGAAATCACACGGAAACGAGCAAAGATGTGTGTTTTACTGTGCTGGATCTGTTCTGCAATCTTCCAAACTGTGGTTCTGAAGGGTGTCCTGAAGCAGCCAGGCAGGTACAACTCCTGTGTTGGAGAGTGCGCCTTTGCCATCGACTACATCAGCGGACTCGCAGATCTCATTTTTACCTTCATCGTCCCCATTACAATCATCATAGTTCTGTATGTGAGAGTGTTCGTGGTGGCTGTGTCTCAGGCTCGTGCCATGCGTTGTCAGCTTGCACCAACCCAGCACTCAGTTACAGCGACTGCTAAGAAATCTGAACTGAAAGCCGCCAGGACTCTCGGTGTTGTTGTAGTTGTTTGTCTGGTATGCATGTGCCCATACTACTGTGTTGCGCTCACAGGCCAAGAAACCCTTCTCAACAGCGCATCTGCTAACTTTGTGATATGTCTGTTCTACTTTAACTCCTGTCTAAACCCCATCATCTACGCCTTGTTTTACCCCTGGTTCAGAAAATCAGTCAAGCTCATTGTTACACTCCAGATACTGCAGCCCGACTCCTGCCAGGCCAAGATGCTGTAGAGACACTTTACCACGAATGGAAAAATGCACTCGGTAATGGTGACGATAAGTGAAAAAAACAGTGTATTGCTGTCGCATCAGAAAAAGAAAAAATGGATCTGTATCACGTCATAGTGAGTTCATCAGGTTATAAGTTCATTTAATGTTACACGACCTACGAACTTCACCATACACTTTCTTTGTTTTTCCGATGTGCTGTTTATCTTCTCACAACACGAATCTCTTGGTTAAATGAGGAAACAGTTTGCAGAGATGGAGATAAACTGAAGGACGTGGCTCGTGCACAGTTCAAGTTCACGCTTGGGTTGAGACACGGTGACATTCTGCTAACCCGTGGTGGATAAACACGCTGAGATTACTCCCATTACTACTCCAACAGTTCTGTCAGTGGACTCATATTGTTGGTAATGTCCCACAGCACGTTACGTTCACTTTATGTTTTTAATTTCTTTCACCAACATGTCACGTCATGTTTGGGTTGACACACGGTGAGATTCTGCTGCTCTTGATTGTGGTGGATGATATTGTGGTGAGTATGTGAATACAAACAATGATTTTAAAATGCAGAAGGAGGAATGAGTCTCAGTAGGTAAAATCATGTCTCACTGATGAGCTGGAGGATCCTAGAAAGCTCCACTGACACACGACTTAACTTAATATCATCCATTGTGATCAATAACAGCAAAATCTCACCGTGTCCCAACCCAAACATGAAGGAAAATGGAATTAAATCTGATTATTGAGCCGTATTCCTCAAATCATCTGTTCATACATTATTACAGTATAAACAAACGTTTCGAGTTAAACCGTGGCAATCTATTGCAATAACAAGGAAAGTGTCTCATAATGTGAAAAGTCTATATATTAAAAATGCAAAAAAACAAACATCCTGTTACATAAAATGAAACAAATCTGTGTTTTCTTTTTCTGCTGTAGCAGCAATTAGCTTCCATGAATAGCAGATGGGAAAAGAGAAAACATGCACCTCTGGTATAAACAGTTTTGCAAGCACATCAGATGTCGTTAGATCGTGCATGTGACACTGAAATATTCTATAAAAAAGAAGTGAGGATGCTGAAGGTGTGAACCACCTCTGGGAGGCTGCTCACACAAATTATGTTATGTTTGCTGTGTGTGTCAAACATCTAGCTGGAGTCTGAAGGTTATAAATTAAGTAACAAAAACAGAGCAGGAAAATGGACATCTTTTATTAAATGACTGAGGCCTGTGACCACTAGGGGTGGGACAAAATATCGATACAGCGATATATCGTCGACCCTCCTCGTGCGATTTGAGTATCGATACGCTGGTAGCAAATATCAATACCTTAATTAATATAATAAGGTGCTCTAAACCCTGTCAGATTCGAGAGGCACCTGGCTGCAGACCTCCACTGTGAGGACAGGAAATGCACGGGATGCATTACAAAATAAAATTGCATAGACACCTCCGGTGGAATTAATTTTCACGCTAATGCATTAGCAATATAACATAAAATATACCAGACCATTGTCTATAGTATATATCGTTTTAATTTATATATTAAACTTGTTAATATTTTGAGAATGAGCCCCATTGTGAGTTTTATGCCTGCTAACAGAAAAATCCTTGAATGTTATTTTTAATGCACAGTTACAGTCATAAGAATAGAACAAAGACGTACTACAGGTAATGAAGACAACACAATAATTACTAATATGATGACAAAGTCGGCGACCGGGGACATTAAATAACTAAAGTGTGACCGTTAGATTCCCATAAAACTACTTCTATCCTGCTACAGAACCGTCAGAGCCAGCGGCAGATTTCAGGAAGTCTATCCGAGCTAAGGCTGCTGTCAGCGGGGAGCTGTGAGCGCTGACCGCCCGGTAGTAGCTGTCTAACGGGGACACTCACATCTCTGAAATCGCTGGAGTAAATTTTTAAGCAGAATTTATCCTGATAAGTTGACCACAGATTTGACGTTTATACGACTTTCTCGTCTCAAATAAAATAAATTTTGTGTCACAGTCACGATCGTACCATGGACACATATTGAGAAACGGCCACAACCACTCGCATTTAATGGCTGCTTCTTCGTTTGATTTAATTAGCGGTTAGCAAACCAACTTCACATGCGTCACTGCCACCTACTGGACTGGACGCTTTAAATGTCCTTTCCTTTTTTTTACCCGTTACTTCCTGTCCTGACAGTGGAGGTCTGCGGCAGAAGCGACCTCACAGTGGAGGTCTGCAGGCCAGCTGCCATTTCCCCAGCGTCACTACTTAATGACTCGACACAGTGGCGTTTATGCCATGAACGAGGAAGACTTGACTGGAAATTAATCAGCCCAAGAAGAGTTTGTACATGTATAACGGTGGACAGCAACGCTACCGTAAGAGACGCAAGCAAGCTCGACACAGACTATGTCATGTGCAAGAACTGCCTCGCAAAAGTGAAGTACACAGGCGACACCACCAACATGCAAACCCACCTGCAACGCCACCATCCTGAACTCCTCGCAGAGAAAGTGGCTGATGCAGGTAACGTTTCAAGTCATAACTAATGAATATCCGAATATCTGCCTCGTGTGGCGGCAGCTCGTGTGGAGGGGGGGATGACGTACAATAAAACAATTTGTTCCTTAATTTATTAAAGAAACAAATATTTTCTTTAACCATGAAAGTGAATAGTGATAGTTTTACAGTAAGTAAGTGATTGAGATAAACTGATGCTTCATGACAGTAGAGTTAGGCCGAGGTTGTGGCCACAGCAACAACTGCAGCCGGGGGGTGTGTACACAAGTATTTGGATCTCAAAATTATTATCCATATTTGGATATTCACATATTTGGGCCCAGCCCTACAGCCATTAATACAATGTTTAAAGCAAAGCTTCCCTTCTCGTTCCCGTGGGCCGCCGGCATTATGTGATGGCACATGTGGACATTGACAAGTTACAGTCAGTGTGTTTGTGAAATAGTCCTATGGTAATACTATAGGCAGTTTTTGTTCAGTGGTTCATCTAAATTTGTGCCAAATCCTGTGAAAGTGACACCAAATTGCAGTAAATGAATAAATGTAGCGATCGCGGAGCCCACAGCAAAGACTAAACTGTGTGCTGCAATGCATTATGGGAGTTCGGGGTTTTGTAATGCCAGCAACATAAGTGTGGAATGTAGTGGGGTTCATTGCTTCCCCCACTGTTCTGCTGTTCTTTAGTAGTGTCCCTGTGCATTTAAATAAAAGCCTCCACTTGGGGACAGAAAAGGAAAAGCTCTGTCTCAAGCCATGTTTTTCCACGCAGTTTGCTTCATGAGAAGATGCTAAACTTAACCGTTTTACAGGCATTTTGTATTTAGTCAGGCCCGGGAGGAGAAGCTCAGAATATCCGGTCTTCTTAGAGTCTCTGGCGTCCTGGAAGGGGTTCCAGCCAGGGAGTCCACAGTTCTCCTCGTGGACTGCAACACTCACATGGGCAATGATGGAGAAACCTGAAGGTGGGAAGATTGGGAAGATCGGCCTGCCTGATCTGAACGCGAATGGTGCTCTGTCATTGGACATCTGTGCTAAGCATGGATTTGGCCATAACAAACACCATGTTCAAGCACAGGGTAACTCATATGTAGGGGTGTAACGGTACACGTATTCGTACCAAACCATTTGGTACAGGCATGTTCAGTTTGGTCCAGAGGTGTACAGTAGTACGAAAAATTTTAAGACTACAAAGAATGGCCAACGTACAGAATTGTTTTAATTGTGAACCTCGTAGTGCCTACAGTTGTGGTGGACCTTCTCCGTCTCACAATTGTACAGTATTGTAGAACAAAAAACAGGTAGGAGTTTCCAGTGGAACACAGGATGTGACGGACTGTTTATTTCCTGCCGGCGCTTCTGTGATAAGTCTGTATGGCCAGCGAATAGGATGGCTAATGCTACCGACAACAAGCCAGAGCTGGAAGACGCTCCGCAGTCATTTAAATTAACCGTTTGGGATCACTTCAGTTTCCCGGTGAAATATGAGAAGGTAAAAAAAAACAAGTGGACAAGATGAAAGCGGTATGTCGGCATTGTGAAGTGGTCCTCAATTATGCATCCGGCAACACGTCAAATTTTCAAACGCATTTGAAAAGGCACCATCCAAAAGTAATTATCCCCACTGCGAGGAAAAAGCAAGGAACTGTGCAAACGCTGCTTCCGACATCATTTCAACAAACCCTGCTTAGCAATTCAAAACGGACGAAGGCAATAACCAAATAACCAATGCCTCACGCAACCTAAAAACCCACTGGTGGACAACAGCAGTGAATGAGGTTGTCAAGCTGAAGAGGAAGGTCTTTGGGTCCTGGTCAAAGAGGCCATGGAGAAGCACTTTCGGTGGGCTTTGAAGAAGTTCTGGCAAACTGTTCGATGCCTCAGGAAGGGGAGGCAGGGCCAAGCTGTGTACAGATGAAGTGGGAAGACTGCTCACCCAGACTGAGGATGTTGTTGGGCGATGGAAAGAAAACTCTAAGGAACTCCTTAACTTGGTGAACATATCTTCTGTTGAGGAGGAACACCTGGAAGACTTGGGGGAAGTGTCACCCATATCCATGGTAGAGGTCTACAAGGTACTAAAGAAACTCCTCAGTGGCAAGGAACCAGCTGTGAACAAGATTTACCCCCAAGATGCTGAAGGTTCTGGATGGGCTGTTGAACTGTCTTGGCTGACATGCTCTTCCGTGTTGCGTGGTGATCAGTGGCAGTGCCTGTGGAGTGGCAGATTGTGATGGTGGTTTCCATTTTTAAAAATGGGGACTGGAAGGTGTGCTCCAGGTACCGGTGTGTCACACTACTCAGTCTCCCTGGGAAAGTGTACTTCAGGGTGCGGGAAGGTAAGGGACCTAAGGATCGCATTTCTGCTTGTGGTGGACAGTACTGTTGGCATCATCAGACCATGACATTCGAAGTGCACTGGAGCGAATTGCAGTCGAATGCAAAGCGGCTGGAATGCGAGTCAGCACCTCCAAATATGAGGCCCATGGCTCTCTGTCAGAAAACGGTGGATTGCTCCCTCTAGGTAGGGGAGGAGGTACTGCCCCAAGCAAAGGAGTTTAAGCATCTTAGGATCTTGTTCACAAGTGATGGAAAAATGGAGTGTGAAACTGACAAGCAGCTCAGTTCAGCATCAGCAGTAATGCAGGCATATCAACTGTCATAGAAATTCATGGTGAAGAGGTAGCTGAGCCTGAAGACTAAGCTCTGGATTTACCAGTCAATCTGCATTTCAACCCTCATCTATGATCAAGAGCTCTGGTTAGTGACCAAAAAAAAGAGATGGCGACCAAACTGAGCTTCCTCCATCGGGTGGCCGGGTTCAGCCTCAGAGATCAGGCAAGGAGACATCCGGAGGGAGCTCAAAGTAGAGTTGAAAGGAGCCAGTTGAGGCGGTTCGGACATCTCATTCGGTGACTCGAGCCTGTGACCTGAGAGGAGACCCTGAGCAGACTCAGGACTTGCTGCAGGGACTATATATCTCATCTGGCCAAGGAACGCCTTGGGATCCCGTAGGAAGAAGCTGGGAAGAGGGACGTCCGGAATAACCTGCTTCATCTGCGACCCAACCACAGAGAAGTGGAAGAAAATGGATGGATGCAATTTGTTCTTTCACAACATGTGACAGCAAAATTGGACTGATTTTATTTAAGTCCACAAAAATACTATTATTTGACAGATATTTGCTTTGTTGTTTTAAATTTAAAAACGTCACAGCATTCTATAATTTTTTAACGTGCCTCCTTTCTGGCAGATCTTCATCGTTTTATTTTTTTACAGTCTACATTCAGCGTGTGGAAATATATTTCAAGAGTTGATGTGCAGAGTCATGTAAAAAAAAACAGTTAGTTTGTACAGATTGCAAAGACACAATTATTTTTCCATTGTTGCTTACATCTTGTACACAAAAAACACTGGACATGATTATAGTTTTTTTCAACTTCTGAAAAAGATAAAATCAAGTGAATGTTTCTCTATTTTAATGATTCATGTCATTCCAACTGTGTCATGCAGAACATAAGTTTTAATTCTCTCCTTCTAGCCATGGTTGTGCCGTTTCCATAGAGCTACAGGACTTTATATCGCAGGGAAGGTAAAATGTGACAACAGTAAAAAGTACTGTGAAACTGCTTAGGGTTCATTGAATATTTATCTCTCCAGACTTACTGGAACAGAGACATTAGGTGCTGTGAGTTGTTTTTCTACCTGCTGGGATAATCTGGGTGAAAAATTTTACAGGCAAGGGAAACACTGGGGGCTTCACCTCTAAGAAACTTCAACTGCACACGTCTGGCTGATGGTCAGAGGTGGACATCAGCACAAACCTCAATCATCCCTCACATTGAGTAAACAAGTCACAGTGCATCAGTCTCTGTGGAGACCACAACAACAGCACAGAGGGGAGGGAGGAGGACACTGATCATTATATTCAGTCAAAAGGCTACCGGAGTTCAGCAGCTTCTCCTCCCATCAGAGATGGAGGAAACTGAACTTTGCTTCCCACAACTCTTCAACTCCTCCTGCAGGAGGCCAAAGCGTTCTCACCTTGAGGCGATGCTGTTTTACATCATGCTGCCCTGCATTTCTCTGCTCACTGTGATTCTCAACCTGCTGGTCATCATCTCCATCTCACACTTCAAGTACCCACATTTTGCACTGATTCATGATAGATCGTGATTAACTCCTGATTTCAGACTGTGCACAAAACATGTTTTTGGATTTTACTCGTTGCTCTGTCTGCTTTAATCTGACCGACAATTGATGTAACAGATCAATAATGATGGTATATTGCTGTTCTCCCTCCACAGGCAGCTCCACAGCCACACCAACCTCCTCCTCCTCTCTCTGGCTGTCTCAGATTTCCTTGTGGGTCTCCTCATGTTTTTTCAAATTGTGCTCATAGACAGGTGCTGGTTCCTCGGTGACTTCATGTGTGTCCTGTATTATTGTCTAGCATACATCGTCACCGCGGCCTCAATAGGAACCATGATTATGATATCTGTTGACCGCTATGTGGCCATCTGTTACCCTCTGCAATATCCTGTCAAAATCACAGAACAAAGAGTTAAAATCTGTGTGAGTCTGTGTTGGATTGGGTCTGTGTTCTTGGTAAGTCTAACTGTGCAGGAAGCCCTGAAGCATTTGGGCATGTACAAGTCCTGCATCGGAGAGTGTGTGATTGTCCCCAGCTATGCTGCAAGATATGCAGATGTCATCATTTCTTTCATTGTTCCCATCACTGTTATCGTAGTTCTGTATGTGAGAGTGTTCATAGTGGCCGTTTCTCAGGCTCGTGCAATGCGCTCCCACATGGCAGCCGTCTCTCTGCAGGGATCACGGAGGGCAGTTGCCAAGAAATCTGAACTGAAAGCCGCCAGGACTCTCGGTGTTGTTGTATTTGTGTTTGTAATATGTATGTGTCCATATCACTGTGTCCAAGTTGCAGGCCAAGAAATCAATCCTAATAATACATCTGCTGCCTTTGTGATATGTCTGTTCTACTCTAACTCCTTTCTAAACCCCATCATCTACGCCTTCTTTTACCCCTGGTTCAGAAAATCAGTCAAGCTCATTGTTACACTTCAGATACTGCAGCCCGACTCCCGTCAGGCCAAGATGCTGTAGAGACACTTTACCATGAAAGGAAAAATGCACTCGGCAGTGTTGAGTCATGGAAGAACAGATTTAAAGTTCTGCTAACATTTGTATGAAGAATTTTGCACATAAAGATGGATTCAAACTGTGCATGTGACAAAATATTTATAAGTATAATGTTGCCGAAGCACCACCTCTCTTGAGGATTTAAGAGACACAAGCATCATCAGACACAACCATCGCAGTTCACCTGAACTCTCTCAATTTTTCACTCATTCTGAAGAAATGTCTCAATTGCAAACGTAGATTTAGTTGTTTTTCTCCACAGGAACACGCAGGACACATGATTATTTTACGGACTGTCAGGAAGTTGAAATTCCACCTGTTTATTCTGTTTCTTACAGTTTTGTAATTTTGGAGATTTCTTTTGCAAAATCTGCGTCTTAAACTTGGGTTCAGATGGTTAACAGAAACTTTTAGAGCCTCACAGAAATACTGTAAAGTGATATTATGATTACAATTGATGTATATTTTTTAAATCAACAAATGTAAGAAAAAATAAACAAAACAAAACCACAACATACTGGGTCTGAAGAGGATATTAGAAAACACAAGATGAAACACACAAGAAAGACTGAAGCAATAAAAAAGGACATCAATGACAGTAGATGAATGAATTTTTAGAAACAGAAAGTGTGCAGAAGCTGAAACTGTAATAAAATAACCCCACGATGTAAAAACAAGCTGAAACAAAATATTCCCATAATGTAATGACGGTTTATTGGAAGTCTGTATAAGTCTGTGTGTGTGTGTCGAGTTTGTTGCTGTTGTTCTTCTGTTTGTTTTTGTATGTTTTGTTATATTTTGAAAATTAATTTTAAACAAAATAAAGTGTTTATTGTATAAGAAAGTATAAAGAACAATGTTTTTTGTAATGCTACGATATAAATTAAAGAAATCAACCATATTCTCTTGTGTCATTTTTCATGTATGTACAGTGCTGAGAAAAAGTATTTGCCCCCCACAGAAATCTTGCATATTTCACACTGAAATGTTCCAGATCATCAAACTAATATTTAAACTTTAGACAGAATTTCTACAACATAATTATAACAGAAGCAAGAGGCCCTGAACAAGTGAAAATTTGCTTGGTCAGATTTCTTGAAATAAGACATGATATTTAGAACATTGAGGTCTTAAAATTAGCAGGGAAAACTTATTTTAAGCTATATTTTAGCAGCATTGTCACGCTGAGGTGTCTTAGAATAAACCAGACATGCTAAAGAACTAGTATTTATCACTCAAAGATAGATTTTAGCTTTAATAAGTTTAGTGTCAACTTCTTAATTTGAGATGTATTCAACTTATTTTAGTTGTATTATAGTGGCTCTTCTTCTCTGCTCGGCAGAATGAGGCACATCACATCACTATTTTTTTAATCGTAGCATCACGGCAAACCACAAGCTAAAAGAGAAGCAAACGTTACTGGGCCTGCCTGGACATAAGCTGGTGATTGACGTGGCGACACGGTGGAACAGCACAGTGGAGATGCTGGACAGTTTACTGCAACATACTGCACAAAAACCAAAGCTGTGTGAGAGTCACAGGCAGCAAAGTGAACATCCTCAGTGTGTTTGTAGCCTCCTTACTTACACTGCCTGCCTTGTGATTTGATTGGATTTAAATTATTACATTTTTGTTTTAGTCAGGTCATGTCTAATAGAAATTACACAATTAATTGAACAGCTTTGGGCTCAATTCTAAATGTAAACAGTATCTTAAATAGTGTGTAACGTGTGGTGGTACCGGCGGAGAAGTAGCCAGCCGTGGACATGTGCAAAAGGATAGCAAAAGGAGCAACAGCTTGTCGATTTCCACATATGCTTATTTATTTCATAAACAAAGAGAAAGGCCAGTTTTACCACAGGTTACTGGAGTGAGCACAAAGGTCCGTGTACACACGACCGAGTCCATGCTGCTACTACACTACTGTGTTGCGAAGAAGGTCGAGGAAGAAGGAAGTGACCTATTAACCTCAGTAAATTAAGGAGGCGCCACTGTGTGGCGATAATACCACAGTACCATAATACTGACTGTTACATAGTCCCCCCTGGTGAGAAAAAGGCTGTCCCCAGCCGTACACAGCTGAAGATACAACAAACCATGCCTTATAGCATCCTATACATAGATTACACTAAAGGACGGTATGTGCACAGGGCATAGACCATACAAAAAATGAAAATTGATTTGTACCTTTTTCAAGAAATAAAAATGTACAATGGAAAATCTTTTTTTTTTTTTCAACACCAAGAACCTTAACTCTGCAAAAGTACCAAACATGGGTAGGGTAAACAAAAACATCTACACCTTCGTATCACCAAGCTGTAGCATAACAATATACAATGAAACAGTAATCAAAAGTCTGTTTACTTCAGATCAAGCCTGTCAGTATGAAAATCATGAGTCCATCTATTGTTATCCCAACCAGATGTAATCCTGGGGTCACGCCTGGGCCTGAGGTTGTAATGGCTAGTTGGAACCGGGTCTGGCCTAGACCTGGGTGAAAGGCCATTAGAAACAGTGTCCGCATCAATATTAGGGTCAATGTCCGGTAATCCAAAGGGAAATGGATCACAGTCAGTTTCAGTGTCTGCACACGGAGCATGAGGGGCAATAGTATCGGTGTTTAAAACCTCAGAGGCGGCACTCTCAGCAGGAGAGGAAACCGAATGTCCTTTGGAAGTGAGACAGTCCCAAGTATGGAATGGTTGCATATTCACAATATGATAAACACCAGCATCAGTACCAGAATCAACCCAAGTGAGTCTGTAGTTAATGTCACTGAGTTTCTGTGATACACGCAGTGGTCCATCAAACAGTGGTGCAAGTTTAGCAGAAAAGTTAGACCAAGCGTCTGACCTGGGGTGTGTCTTAACTCTAACAAGGTCACCGACACTAAATGTGGCATGTCGACGTCTCGAGACATAAGCCATCTGAGACTACTGTGGTCTGCGAAGATAGTGACATGCATACCTTCAACATAAGGGCGAAAGTGCTCAAGGGCCCATATCACAGCTAGGCACTCCTTTTCTGAAGTGCAGTAGGGGAGTTCAGCTTTGTGAATTGAGCGACTAGCAAAGGCCACAACATACTCACGACCCTTGTCATCCTTTTGCATCAAAGCTGCACCAAGACCAACGTCACATGCGTCAGTGTGAATGAAAAAGGGGCGCTTGAAGTCGGGGAATGACAGGACCGGGGCCGATGTGACATGGTCTTTCAAAATGTCCATGGCTCTCTGGCAGTTGTCGTCCCAGTGGAAAGCTGCGTCCTTCCTTGTGAGAGCGTGAAAAGGTTCAGCATGGCGGGCGTAATCCTGAATAAAGTGGCGATAATATCCAGTCAGACCGAGAAACTGTCGGACGTGTTTCACTGTAGTGGGGGTATTAAACTCCCTGACCGCCTTAACTTTGTCCAGATCAGGTTTAATGCCTGTTGATGAGATGCGGTAGCCAAGGAATGTGAACTCTTTGAGGCAGAACTGGCACTTTTTGAGCTTCAGTGACAGGCCAGCAGCTTGGAGTCTGTTCAGCACTTCCTCAAGATCAATTAAGTGCTGTTCAAATGTTGGTGAGGCAACAACAATGTCGTCAAGGTAGACTGCACATGTTTTGTAAATGAGGCCGGCAAGTACAGAGTTCATGAGTCTTTGAAAAGTAGCGGGCACATTGCAGAGCCCAAAGGGTAGCACCCGAAATTGGAAGAGGCCACAATGTGAGACAAAGGCAGTTTTTGGCCTAGAGTCCTCTGCTACAGCAACCTGCCAATATCCTCGTGCCAGGTCCAGTGTTGAGACAAACTTACCCCTTGCCAAAAAGTCTAAAGACTCGTCTACTCGAGGTAAGGGATAGGAGTCTTTTTGAGTAACTTGATTGAGACCTCGGAAGTCCACACAGAACCTTGGATCAGTGGCCGCTCTGTCGACAATGACTACAATATATTCAGAATTCTGCTGCTCGCCTTCTCACTCACACCCGCTCCAGGGAGCACATCACCCCCATCCTCAAAAAGCTTCACTGGCTCCCGGTTCAATACCGCATCCATTTCAAACTCCTTCTCCTCACCTACAAGTCCCTCCATCACCTGGCCCCTCCTTACCTCTCTGATCTCCTCCAAAGACACCGACCCTCCCGTCACCTTCGCTCCGCAGATCTAAACCTCCTGACGACCATCATCCGCACCAAGCACCGGACTTTGGGGGACCGAGCCTTCGCAGCCGCTGCCCCCCAACTTTGGAACTCACTCCCATCATCCATCAGGAACTGTGACTCACTTTCAACTTTCAAAACCCTTCTCAAAACCCATCTGTTTGACCTGGCATTTGCTTAACCCCCCCCCCCCTTTTTTTGTTTGTTTGTTTGTTTATCTTGTCCATTCTGTAAAGCGTCTTTGAGTGACCAAAAAAGCGCTATATAAAATTGATGAATTATTACAGGAGCTGCCCAAGGGCTTGTGGAAGGTTCAATGATATTGTCCTTTAACATTTGCTGCACTTGTTCTTCAATCACACGTTTCTTAGCTGGTGATGTGCGATAGGGCGGGAGATTCACAGGTTTTGCATCACCAGTCTCTATAACATGTTCAGTGAGAGCTGTTCGACCAAGATGACCATCAAACATTGGGCCAAACTCAGCGAGCAGACCGAGCAAAGCATCTTTGTTGTCCCCCGAAAGGCTTGCTTCTGACACTTTTGCTGCGAGGTCCGAGTTTAGTGAATCCATTGACATAATCATTCCAGTTGACTGCAAATAATTGTTTTTGCATTTTTCCTCCTCATCTGCAAGAGGGTAGGGGATGTCATCCATGTAGACTGTCCTCGTGGGAATGTGAATAGACACAGAAGCTCTTGTCATGAAATCCATTCCCAGAATGAAAGGAGAAGACAACTTTGGAATTACTGCAAAACGCTGGTAAAAGTTCTTGTTCATGAATCCAATGTTGAGCCAAATGACACCTTTGGGAATGCAGGGAGCGTTATTGGCAAGGTTTACTGCAGGGCCAATCCACTCACTTGCTTTGCTGGGGCAGGTGCCATTAACTTGAACAAGATCTGCTCGCACAGCTGAGAGGGAAGCACCTGTGTCAAGAGTGGCTTCTACAGATGTAGCCTTGAAGTTTACTTTAGTTCTCAGAGGAGTATTCCAGTGGTCTTCGGAAAAAGTGTCCTCTAAGTGTCCGAGAATCGGCCCATCTTGAAGTGGGGAAGGTGGTTGAGGCTCAGTTAACGACTGAAGGGGGGCTGGCCTCGGCGAAATGTCCTCCCTCCTCTGAAGTTTCCCGACTGCCTGTTTTGTGGCAGGGCTGCGGTGCTGTTATTATTAGTCTTTTGTCGGTTTGAATCAGAGGGACCAGACACCAGAATTGACTGGACCAGGTTGGGCCCTGCAGCATCTGCAGCGGTTTGTGTAGAAGAAGGTGAACTGTTACAGTTCGGGCAGGTGCGTGAGGTGAACCCAGGCTGAGAGCATTTGAAGCAGTAAGGCTCAGGTTTACGCTGCTCTATGTAACGAGAGGAGGTCTGCGATCCGCTTGGTCCAAGCACTGAATGGAGCTCATGAGCGTGTAGGAAAAGTTCCATTACAAAAGTGATGTTGGTGCCATACAGTGCAACTCTGTATTTTTCAAGAGAATGTTTACTAATCAATTCAATTTGCTCTATTTCAGGTGGTGGGCTTTTCAGTTTGTTAAACTCACTCAGCATGTGGGCGACAAAGGTCGGTAATGGTTCATCCTGAGCCTGGACACGATCCAAAAGTCCCCGCAGAATGCGTTCTTGGTTGTCAGAATACAGAAAAACTGTCTTGAACAGCTGACAGAACTGAGTCCATGAGGTGATGTGGGGGCTCAGGGCCTTGAACCATTTACTAGGCTCTTTTGCGAGAAAGTGTGGCAGTTCACTTAGTAATTGTCCAACGGTCAGGGAAAATGAGGATTTGTATGTGCCAACAGCTTGCAACCAGTCCTCAGGTTGTGCTCTACTGTCTCCGGCGTACACAGGAGGCTCCAGTTTGGCATGATGCAAAGGTGCTGCGATCACTCCGGAAGTGTTGTTGAGCTCGAGTGAATGAGGTGGAAGGAAGGGATTTGTGGGAAGGAATGGATTGGTAGGCAGGAATGGATTAGTACTGTTGGTATTGACTGCAGGTTCAGCTCTGTTCACTGCTGGAATGTGAGGCGTGGACGTAGCAATTGGGAAAACGGGAGACTGCAGGACTGCTGGAGGAACAGGGTTTTCCTTGCTGAGACGGTCCCACTGTTTGAGCAAACTCTGTTGCATGTCCAGAGAGTCACGTAAGCAGTCACTAAGTCTGTCCACCTCTGCTCTCAAAGTCACTACTTCTTGGCTAATGTCCGGTTTCTTATCTTCGAAATGACTGTACATTGGTCCTGAGGTAAGCTGCATGTCTGAGTCACAGTCAAAGGCATCTGGGTAACATGCCATCGTGCCTTCCAAAAATAGGTCACATTTCAGCACAACAATGGCCTTATACAGTAGTAAAAGAGTCAGCCAGACTGAGATATGCCGACAAAAAATGAAAAAGGCGCATAAAATGGTGGTCGGACTAAATTTAGAAAAAAACGCGACCAAAACTTCACCCAAAAACTAGACTGGAGCGGTAAAAATTATGTTATTACAAAAAGGTATGGCAGCTACAACTAGTGCCTAATGTACAGATAAGCAGTTAATGTCGTCTTTTATCCCGAGTATATGACTAGCACCAATACTCGCAGTCATGAAAGTCAGTAGGCTACTCACAGTCAAAGGTCCGTCTAGTTTCAGCACAGGAGAAATGCGCTTCAATGAGGACGAACAGACTCCCTCGCTGTTCTAGATCGGCATGAAAAGTCCAGTTTATATCTTTATATGGCAAAAGGCACTTGTAGAAAATGAATTCAATGTGGTTTGGTCCAAATAGCAGATCCGCGGTTTGCACTTGCGTCGCGGAGGTAGCTTTATTCATCCGAGGAAAGCTGCATGCACTCACATCGTATCCAGAAATTAGACAGGTCCCTCTCGAACCGATGCTGCAGCGATGGCCGGGAAAAGTCGTCCGGGTGTCCGCAGAGCCTGGCTTCACAGGGCATGCTTCATTTCATGGACTTGTCTCATTTTCATTTCTAGTCATTTTGGTTTTTATCTCTTTTTTGTGTGTGACAGGGTTGGGTGGCAAACAATTCTCAGCTAATTTTACTTTACGTTACCAATTAAGAAGAAGGAATGTTTAACAAACCTGCCATGCTGGTTTTCTTACTTGCCAAATACAGAATCACGTTGACACCTGTCAAGGGTACTAAAAGAATGCGTAGGTCATTTAACTCATTTATCCTGTGAAACCCAAAATAGTCTAACTGTGTGGGAGCATGAGGTGAGGCTGAGGTCAGAGCAGTGACACCAAAGAAAACTGCAGCTTTCAGTGGTGTGAGATGAAGGGTACTAACAGATCAGCTTTCTGTCTTCACAAAAATGTCCAACCTCTTCCTGTCCACACCCATCGTTCCACCCTGCCTGAAGTCTTCAACAATTATCCTACTGCCGAAGAAGTCGTCATCAACGAGCTGAGCGACTACCAGCCGGTAGCCCTCTAACTCATTATGAAATGCTTTGAGAGGCTGGTCCTACAACACATCAAAGCCTGTCTCACCTTCGACCCATACAAGTTTGTCTACAGAGTCAACAGGTTTACAAAGGATGCCATCGCCACTGCCCTTCACTTTGCAGTGACCTTCCTTAAACATCAGGGGAGCTATGTGAGGATACTTTTCATAGACTTTCGCTCTGCCTTCAACACTGTCATCCCCAGCAGACTGATCACTAAACTGAGTAACCTCGGATTTTCACAGTCCACCTGACACTGGATCAAAGAGTTTCTAACCAACTGTTTCCAAATGCTCAGAATAGGAAAACAGCTCTCCTCCACCATCACACTCAGCACTGCACACCACAGCAGCGGTGAAAAGACACAACAGCAACTCCATTTCCTGAAGATCTTCAGAAAAACTAACCTGCAGGAGAACTTGCTAGTGTCTCTCTGTCGAGAGTGTGCTGGTGTGCTCCCTCATGTGTGGCTCACCAGCTGCTCAGCAGATGACAGGAGCCCTCCAGAGGATCATCAACACCGTCCAGGGGATCATCGGCTGTTCACTGCCTTTTTTGGAGGACTTATTTAGCTCTCACTACTTCAGTAGAGTAGCAAACATTTTCAAAAATCAATCAAATCCTGGACACTAACCCAACAACCAGAGGGACGGATGGTCCTTCTCCACCATCTGTCAAGTCAGCTCTCACCATCAACGCAGCAGGCACACGGAGGACCCTAACCAGGGTCAACCCACGGAAAGCAGCAGGTCTAGATAACATCCAGGGATGTGTGCTCAGAGTCTGCGCTGGTGAGCTGGCAAATGTTCTCACTAACCCTTCCCCAAACTGAAGATCCTCAGACAGGTGGAGAGCATTGATGATTTTTTTTGCAGAGTACTTTGGGATCTGCGACTACAACCCACATCCCACCATTAAGATGCAGATGGCGTTTGATCCCTGGCCCCTCCGCATGCCCAAGTGTCCTTAGGCAAGACACTAAACCCAAAGTTGCTCCCAATGGCAGGCAGGCACCTTGCATGGAAGTTTGGTGTGTGAATGTGTGTTTGAATGGGTGAATGCGAATCACACTGTAACGCGCTTTCAGTACCACTAAGGTAGAAAGGCACTATATAACTGCAGACCATTTACCATTTACCATATCCCTCAGTCAGGCCATCATCCCCAGATGCTTCAAAACATCAAGAATTATCCCAAAGAAATCAGTTGTGTCCTGTCTGAATGTGTTTAACAACATCATCCCCAGAGACTAACGGAGAAACCCCTCCGGCCTGAACGCTGCCACATGTCTCTGGATCCTGGACTTTCTGACTGACAGTCTGTCCATGTCGGAAATCACATCTCCAACTTCATCATGCTGAGCACTGTCTCTCCACAAGGCTGTGTACTCAGTCTTTTGTTATGTATACTGCTGACACACAACTGTGTATCCAGACACGAGGGGAACCAGATTGTCAAGATTGCGGATGAAACCACAGTGGTGGGACTCATTTGGGGAAATGAGGAATCCATATACAGGGAAGAAGTCCTACCTAGACCTAGAGGGCTGGTGCAGAGAGAACAACCTGGTGCTTAACATGGACAAAACAAAGGAGATGATCATCGATTTCCGGAGGTCACGGCCTGAGCACGCTACCCTCAGCATCAGCAGTCGCACAGTGGAGAGAGTGGAGAACATCAAGTTTCTCGGAGTGCAGATCTCACAGGACCTGAGGTGGAACAAGAACACCTCAGGGATCAGGAAACGGGCCAAGCAGACACTGCTCTTAGGACGCTGGAACAAGCCCCTCTCTCCACCAGGTCCTTCTACAGAGGTGTGGTCGAGAGCATTCTGACATACTGTATCTCAACATGGTATTCCAGCTGCAGTATGTCAGACAAAAAAGGATAGTTATGGTAGCTGAGATGGTCGTCGGAGTTTCCTTCCCCTCTGTCCAGGAACTCTTCCAGAGCCGCTGAAGGAGCAGGGCACCGACTGTACGGAAGGCCACTTGCTCCACTGCACAGGTGCTGCAGGCCCCTTAATTGCAGTCCATACCCTGTTCATGTGAACAGCCCGTGCCAAGCTCTGCCATCCTCCCTGTCCATCATCATTAACTATTCATCGCACACAGTCAGAGTGAAGCAGCTGGCCGGAGCGTTTCACTCGGACTTATTCCCTTTCCCAGATTATTTGTTCCTTTCTGTGCATCCATGAGTGTAAGTGGCTATATTATATTTATTCTATTCATATGGTTCACACTCTTTATCATTGCATTAAGTGGTGAAATGCTTCCTTTCTGTGTATTATCGTGCCGTCTGAGTTTAAGTTTTGGTTCTGTGCAGACATTCATGTCCGTTAGGGACCATCTCACAGTTCCTCGTGTTTCCAAGGCGTGTTAGTGTTGTCAGGTCACAGGCGGTAATCTATTGACAATCCCTTAAAGCTAAACGCACCATTTGTTTTCATATATTATTTCATGCTTACAATCATGTTTCACTCTGTCTGTATTAATGATTATTGCTTCTTTTTATGTTTATAGAATCAATGCTTATGTTTTAGTTTATTTGATTTAGAAACCATGCCATATATTTATACACTAAAACCATGATCTGAAAGTGAATAAATGAGCGGCATCTCAAAGCGAGCGTGTGTCAAGTGCCATCCTGTACTCACTGGACAACCTGTAGCGACTGCAAATCAATAAAATCAGCAGCCAAAGTCAAAAATTGCAGAGGACACAAATGAGGTAATCAACAAAACCACCACCTCCATTACACTGACCATTTAGACTGGGACCCTTCACACCCTCTCCACAATCACTTTGAACTGCTGCTATCAGGCAAGCGTTTCCAAAGCATTAAAAGCAGAACCACCAGACTGATCAACAGCTTCCTCGCACAAGCTGTTAGAATGCTGAACAGTTGAATGGGAATGTTTAAATGTGCGTATTTATTTCTCTATTGGATTCCTAGAGAAAGGCCGTCTCATTTTGCCTGCACTACGGTTGTATGTAAAGCTAAATGACGATAAAGGTTGATTTGATTTTTGATTTGATTTGATATTGCAGTGAAAAATAAAACCACAGTGAGGAAAAATATGACAACAGTAAAAAGTACTGTGAAACTGCTTAGGGTTCATTGAATATTTATCTCTCCAGACTTACTGGAATAGAGACATTAGGTGCTGTGAGTTGTTTTTCTACCTGTTGGAATAATCTGGGTGAAAAATTTTACAGGCAAGGGAAACACTGGGGGCTTCACCTCTAAGAAACTTCAACTGCACACGTCTGGCTGATGGTCAGAGGTGGACATCAGCACAAACCTCAATCATCCCTCACATTGAGTAAACAAGTCACAGTGCATCAGTCTCTGTGGAGACCACAACAACAGCACAGAGGGGAGGGAGGAGGACACTGATCATTATATTCCGTCAAAAGGCTGCCGGAGTTCAGCAGCTTCTCCTCCCATCAGAGATGGAGGAAACTGAACTTTGCTTCCCACAACTCTTCAACTCCTCCTGCAGGAGGCCAAAGCGTTCTCACTTTGAGGCGATGCTGTTCTACATCATGCTGCCCTCCATCTCTCTGCTCACTGTGATTCTCAACCTGCTGGTCATCATCTCCATCTCACACTTCAAGTACCCACATCTTGCACTGATTCATGATAGATCGTGATTAACTCCTGATTTCAGGCTGTGCACAAAACATGTTTTTGGATTTTACTTGTTGCTCTGTCTGCTTTAATCTGACTGACAATTGATGTAACAAATCAATAATGATGGTATATTGCTGTTCTCCCTCCACAGGCAGCTCCACAGCCACACCAACCTCCTCCTCCTCTCTCTGGCTGTCTCAGATTTCCTTGTGGGTCTCCTCATGTTTTTTCAAATTGTGCTCATAGACAGGTGCTGGTTCCTCGGTGACTTCATGTGTGTCCTGTATTATTGTCTAGCATACATCGTCACCGCGGCCTCAATAGGAACCATGATTATGATATCTGTTGACCGCTATGTGGCCATCTGTTACCCTCTGCAATATCCTGTCAAAATCACAGAACAAAGAGTTAAAATCTGTGTGTGTCTGTGTTGGATTGGGTCTGTGTTCTTGGTAAGTCTAACTGTGCAGGAAGTCCTGAAGCATTTGGGCATGTACAAGTCCTGCATCGGAGAGTGTGTGATTGTCCCCAGCAATGCTGGAAGATATGCAGATGTCATCATTTCTTTCATTGTTCCCATCACTGTTATCATAGTTCTGTATGTGAGAGTGTTCATAGTGGCCGTCTCTCAGGCTCGTGCAATGCGCTCCCACATGGCAGCCGTCTCTCTGCGGGGATCACGGAGGGCAGTTGCTAAGAAATCTGAACTGAAAGCCGCCAGGACTCTCGGTGTTGTTGTATTTGTGTTTGTAATATGTATGTGTCCATATCACTGTGTCCAAGTCGCAGGCCAAGAAATCAGTTCCAGTAGCACATCTGCTGCCTTTGTGATATGTCTGTTCTACTCTAACTCCTTTCTAAACCCCATCATCTACGTCTTCTTTTACCCCTGGTTCAGAAAATCAGTCAAGCTCATTGTTACTCTTCAGATACTGCAGCCCGACTCCTGTCAGGCCAAGATGCTGTAGAGACACTTTACCATGAAAGGAAAAATGCACTCGGCAGTGTTGAGTCATGGAAGAACAGATTTAAAGTTCTGCTAACATTTGTATGAAGAATTTTGCACATAAAGATGGATTCAAACTGTGCATGTGACACCAAATTATAAGTATAATGTTGCCGAAGCACCACCTCTCTTGAGAATTTAAGAGACACAAGCATCATCAGACACAACCATCACAGTTCACCTGAACTCTCTCAATTTTTCACTCATTTTGAAGAAATGTCACAATTGCAAACATAAATGTAGTTATTTTTCTCCACAGGAACACGCATGATTATTTTACGGACTGTCAGGAAGTTGAAATTCCACCTGTTTATTTTGTTCTTATTTCACATTATGCTTAATGAGTTATACAAACTTCATCTTGTTCATATGATTAAGAAAAGTACATTGCATGCAAAAAAAAGAACAGGAGTAGGTTGAAGAGTAACTCTGATTTAACCCCTACTCCTTTCTCAGTGCAGAATATAGTAACACAGATGGCCTCATGCACAAATTAAACTGTTACCTTGTACTGTGCAATGTACACATAATTCTGATTCCTTTTACATTCCGCTTTGTACAATTTCAATATTTTGTTTTTATACTTATTCTTAAATTGATTAATATCTGAACTAAAGCAGAAACATGTATTTGTTCAAGTGTGTTACTCGTAAAAGGATGTTTAAAATCGTATTGTCTTCTCCTTGTCAAACAATTACCAGTAAAGAGGTTTTGAAGACCACATGGGAACAGGCAATGTTTAGCGTTGTGCATAATCAGTAATGTTTGCAAAGAAATGAAGTCCTTCGGTTTTAATAGTCCTGACTTCAGAAACAGTTCATTTTGGAGGAGCTTTGAGAGGAAGTCTTTTTGCTATTTTTAATTACAGGCATTGAATTAGGATTGCAAGCAGTACATCAAGTATGGCAAAATTAGGGAACAATGAAAAATTCTCCTTGCTTTATAATTTAACATGTATTTTACCTTACTCAAAACCGCAATGTTTCTACAAATCATCTTTTTTACATGAGCGATATGAGACTTCCACTTTAATTTGTCATCTATGATAAAAATCTAAATGCAGAAACTCTTTCTATATGAATTCCATTCAAACTAAGACTTACATTTTCAATACTTTTTTGGTTTGACATTAATTTTATTTACGTTTAGTGACTATTTATTTTCATTAAACCATTTCTGAAGCAGGACCATTTCTCGTGCAACAGTATTTAATAATAATTGCAAATTCTTCCCAGGACTAAAAGAAATTGTGTCACCAGCAAAAAGAGAAAAACGTGATATACTTGACACCTCGCAAAGATGGTTGATGTAACCAATGAAAAGCTGAGGCCTCAGAACGGAGCCTTCTTTTTCTTTGACAACTACATTCATGTGCTCCAAACTCAAAGTACTGCTCCCTGTTCTGCAAATAACTTGAAACCCAATTTAAGACGACCCCTCTGATACCACAAGCCTGTAGTTTGGACAGTAATGTATCGTGATCAAGAGTATCAAAGGCCTTTTTAAGGTCGATGAAAACTCTTTCCTAATTCTGCAGCCATGTCCTCTGTGATTTTCAATAATGCCATAGCTGTTGAAGGATTTCTGCGAAAACCAAACTGATTGTCATGCAATAAAAAACGCCTCTCGATTAATCGCTTTTCAGTATTGAAAGACATGTTAATTACACATTTTAATGATTTGTTAATGCAATCTATGGTCTTTTTTTACAATAAACATGTCCAAGCCATCGCCTTTCTTTGTCTCACTGTTTTTATTCCACAGTAATAACGTAATTTCCGTACTATTGAGCGCACCTGAATATAAGCCGCACCCACTAAATTTAAAATGAAAAAGGAAATTTTCCATACATAAGCCGCACCTGACAATAAGCCGCAGGTGTCCATGTTGTAATAAGAGATATTTACACTGATTTTTAAAAACTTTTTATTAAATAAATGCTTTTTTTCACAGTGCCTGTAACATGGCATTAACAGTGCAGTAACACAGCAGTAATGTGGCTGATTAAAAGTCAGTTATCGCTGTCGTAACCTTCCTCCTGCGCACGAAAACCACTGCAGTCGTCTTCTTCGGTGTCGGAATAGAACAGCCTCAGAATTTCTTCGTCACACACTTTCTCAGTCTCTCTTTCGTTGTCGCTCTCACCGTCACTTACGACTCGAAGCAAATCCGCGCTTGAATTAGTGTCGTCCTCCATGATGAGGGTGTGTGCATGAACGCAAAATAACTGATCGGAAGAATTTGGTGCGCGTAAATGATTTTATTCAAAGAGTTTCATTGGTCCACTGTGACCTGTTCGGTAATTTCATTGCTCTGACGTGACCAGGAAAAAACCGTATTGGCGGCACGTAGCGCACCCTTAAAAATCCATACATTAGCCGCACCCTTAGATAAGCCGCAGGGTTCAGAGCGTTAGAAAAAAGTCGCGGCTTATAGTCCGGAAATTACCATCCATCCATCCATCCATTGTCTTCCGCTTATCCGGGGCCGGGTCGCGGAGGCAGCAGTCTAAGCAGAGAGGCCCAGACTTCCCTCGCCCAAGACACCTCCTCCAGTTCTTCCGGTGGGACCCCGAGGCGTTCCCAGGCCAGCCAAAGACATAGTCCCTCCAGCGTGTCCTAGGTCTACCCCGAGGCCTCCTCCCCGTGGGACATGCCCGGAACACCTCCCCAGGGAGGCGTCCAGGAGGCATCCGGAACAGATGTCCAAGCCACCTCAACTGACCCCTCTCGATGTGGAGAAGTAGCGGCTCTACTCCAAGCTCCTCCCTGGTGACTGAGCTCCTCACCTGATCTCTAATGGTGCACCCAGCCACCCTGCGGAGGAAACTCATTTCAGCCGCTTGTATCCGGGACCTCATTCTTTCGGTCATGACCCAAAGCTCATGACCATAGGTGAGAGTAAGAATGTAGATTGACCGGTAAATACAGAGCCTCGCCTTTTGGCTTAGCTCCTTCTTCACCACGACGGACCGGTACAGCGACCGCATGACTGCAGATGCTGCACCGATCCGCCTGTCAATCTCACGCTCCATCCTCCCCTCACTCGTGAACAAGACCCCGAGATACTTAAACTCCTCCACCTGGGGCAGGATTTCTCCACCGACCCGGAGAGGGCAAGCCACCTTTTTCCGGTCGAGAACCATGGCCTCGGATTTGGAGGTGCTGATCCTCATCCCAGTCGCTTCGCACTCGGCTGCAAACCGCCCCAGTGCACGCTGGAGGTCCAGGTTCGATGAAGCCAACAGGACCACATCATCTGCAAAAAGCAGAGACGAGATCCCGCGGTCCCCAAACCGGACCCCCTCCGGCCCCTGGCTGCGCCTAGAAATTCTGTCCATAAAAATTATGAACAGAACCGGTGACAAAGGGCAGCCCTGCCGGAGTCCAACGCGCACCGGGAACAGGTCCGACTTACTGCTGGAGATACGAACCAGACTCCTGCTCCGGTCGTACAGGGACCGGACTGCCCTTAGCAAAGGGCCCCGGACCCCATACTCCCGGAGCACCCCCCACAGGACGCCACGAGGGACACGGTCGAATGCCTTCTCCAAATCCACAAAGCACATGTGGACTGGTTGGGCAAACTCCCATGAACCCTCGAGCACCCGATGGAGAGTGTAGAGCTGGTCCAGTGTTCCACGACCGGGACGAAAACTGCATTGTTCCTCCTGGATCCGAGGTTCGACCAGAAATTACGGTAAGTTAAAAATACTGCTAAAAAATCAGTTGTATCAGTGATCAGGAGGCCACTTTTGACAGTGCTATCAACTATGTTTATATGAAAATATTATCAATCAATATTGCACAACTCAAAGTTATTTGACTGGGCCTAGTAATGGCTGGATAAAGGCCCCTGCTGGTTATTATATCCAAGAAATCTGAGGTACTAGAATGATTAGCTAGATACATTTAAGAGGTTGATATTAAAGTCCCCACAAATTATAAATTTTTTATTTTCATTCATTCCAACTAATAATTGTTCCAATTAATCTGTAAATGATTTCACACTTGACCCTGGGGTTCTGTATATGCATGTCACAACAATATTTTTCTGTTTCTCAATTTCAATCTCAAAAGTTGTGCATTTTACTAAATCTTCTACTGCAGCAGTCATGCATTCAAACTTCTCAATAAACTCCATCATGTTGCTTCCTTCTGTTTTCTCCGGTATCGAGTAAATTCTTATGTTCTTTCTTCTCGCACGGCTTTCCAGTTCATCCCACTTATCTTCCAGTTGCTTTTGTTTGCAAATTAGATGAAAAAGCACTTTTGACAATCCGAATCACGGTCTTCATTGTGCGCAATCCTCTCCTAGGCGTCATCCATTCCTTGTTTTTAATTGATTAAGGTTTTGTTTAATGTCGCTCACCTCCTTTGTTAGCACACCAAAGTTTCTTGTAGTTTCAGTTTGAAATAGCTTGAGTTTTTTCAGTATTTCTGAAGGCTGCCGAGCGTCGTCGAGGCTGCAGTATGCCGCCGAGGCTCTAGAACGCCGGGGGTGACCTCCGGCCAAGACCAAGGCACAAACCAAATATTCGAATATTTGTCAATTATTGGATCCATATATCCGAAGCACAGGCATTACTATTCAGACCAGCCCGACCTTGAATACTGACAAAACTGCAGAAATCCGCTAGATAAAAGTCTCTTCTGTATCATGTTGACACTGTTGTCAGCCATACAGGTCGTCGTAACCCTGGGAGGGCGTCCACTCGCTTCCATGGGTTTGAAAGGTATGTTATCTCTTCAAAAATAAATACATCACCGTACGGTACAGGCACGTTCGATTTGGTACAAAGGTGTACCGCAGTACGAAAAATTTTAAGATTATTAAGAATGGCCAATGTACAAAATTGTTTTAATTATGAACCTCATAGTGCTCACAGTTGTGTTGGACCTTCTCCGTCTCACAGTTGCACAGTATTGCGGAACTAAAAACAAGTAGGAGTTTCCAGTGGAACACAGGATGTAACCGACTGTTTATTCTCCTGCTGGTGCTTCTGTGATCAGCCTGTCTCAGGGTTCTCCTAAAGGGTCGGCAAACGGCAATATTCTCTCGTTAGTCACCTTGATGACGCCGGCTATCTAGGGCAGGTCCGGCAATTTCAGTGCTCCGGATGTACAGACGACTTTACTAGAGTCCGCAAATACTTACTAGTAAAGTACCCCCCTCCCCTCCGTACACAATCAGTGTGTATGGCGATTGCTGGTGAGTTCTGTCCAGTAAATTACAGAGTCTACTCTTAGTGCCGTGAAACAACGTAATAGTGATAATACACTATATTACCAAAAGTATTTGCCTGGAGAACGGTACATTTCGGATTGCACTGTGCCAAGTGTGAAATTTGGTGGAGGAGGAATTATGGTGTGGGGTTGTTTTTCAGGAGTCGGGCTTGGCCCCTTAGTTTCAGTGAAAGGAACTTTGAATGCTTCAGGAGACCAAAACATTTTGGACAATTCTACTCCCGACCTTGTGGGAACAGTTTGGAGCGGGCCCCTTCCTCTTCCAACATGACTGTGCACCAGGGTACAAAGCAAGGTCCATACAGACATGGATGACAGAGTCTGGTGTGGAGGAACTTGACTAGCCTGCACAGAGTCCTGACCTGAACCTGATAGAACACCTTTGGGATGAATTAGAGCGGAGACTGAGAGCCAGGCCTTCTCCACCAACATCAGTGTGTGACCTCACAAATGCGCTTCTGAAAGAATGGTCAAATATTCCCATGAACACACTCCTCAACCTTGTGGACAGCCTTCCCAGAAGAGTTGAAGCTGTAATAGCTGCAAAAGGTGGACCGAAATCATATTGAACCCTATGGGTTAGGAATGGGATGGCACTTAAGTTCATATGTGAGTCAAGGCAGGTGAGCAAATACTTTTGGTAATATAGTGTATGTGTACTATTACACCACAAGTGGCCAGGCGCCATGGGTGCGGGTCAAAGCACCAAGCCCAGCCTTCCCAACACATTCAGGGTGGGAGGAGCTTTGTAGAGCAGAAGAGGAAAAAAGGAGCGATATGACCAAGAGCTTCCAACAGAGAGCTGGCAGAACGCAGCAGCTTCTCATCTCCTCCTCTTTGTCATGATGAAAACCCTTGACGAAGCTGAGCTCTGCTTTCCACAGCTCCTCAACTCCTCCTGCAGGAAGACCATGCGTCCTCACTCAGTATCCATGCTCATTTACATTGTACTGTCCTCCATCTCTCTGCTCACTGTGACTCTTAACCTGCTGGTCATCATCTCCATCGCACACTTCAAGTAGTCAAACGTTTTAATCACCCTATCATACGAAGTTTAAGTGTCGTGTTTCTAAATGATGTCTCTGTGTTTTGTTGTTGTTTATCTGCTGGAATGATGAATAACATTGTTCTTTTGCCTCTCCAGGCAGCTCCACAGCCCAACCAACCTCCTCCTCCTCTCTCTGGCTGTCTCCGATTGCCTTGTTGGCCTCCTCTTAGTCTTTCAAATTCTGCTCTTAGACGGCTGCTGGTATTTCAGTGACCTCATGTGTGTTTTGTACTATATTTTCGATTATGTGATTACCTCTGCCTCAATAGGAACCATGGTGCTCATTTCAGTTGACCGCTACGTGGCTATTTGTTATCCTCTGCATTATCCCAGCAATGTCACTGAGCAAAGAGCAAAAATCTGTGTTTCACTGTGTTGGATATGTGCTGCTCTCTGTCACTTTTTGATACTGAAAGATAACCTGAAACAGCCAGGGAGGTATAATTCCTGCGCTGGAGAGTGTGTGGTTGTTCTACATTATGTTGCTGGATACGCAGACCTGTTTTTGTCCTTCATCGGCCCTGTCACTGTCATTGTAGTTCTGTACATGAGAGTGTTTGTGGTTGCTGTGTCTCAGGCTCGTGCGATGCGCACTAATATTACAGCCTTCACTCTGCAGGGCTCAGCGAGTGCAGCTGTTAAGAAATCTGAGATGAAAGCAGCCAGGACTCTAGGTGTGGTTGTAGTTGTGTTTTTAATATGTCTCTGCCCATATTTTTGTGTTACACTAACAGGTCAGGATGTTTTGCTCAATAGTTCATCAATGGCCTTTGTGATATGTCTGTTCTACTTCAACTCCCTTCTCAACCCTCTCATCTATGCCCTTTTCTACCCCTGGTTTAGGAAATCTGTTAGACTAATCATTACACTTCAGATACTGAGGTCTGGCTCCCGCCACGAGATCTTTACCATCAACAGGTAAATACACTTGACCATGTAGAGTGATGTAAGTAAAAACTGTGAGCCACTGACGGGAAACCTGGAAACACTTTTAAATCAGTGGAATCCATGGACATGTGAAAAATGCTGGTGACAGAGATACTCGAACTGAAATGTTAAATGCTCTGTGTTGAAAATGATTCCTTCTTGTTGTTGTGACAGGCATTTAGAAAATCTAAAGATGTGACAAAACAAAAAATCACTTGTAATAGCGTACGACACACTTTTTGTGTTGTCTTCTCTTTAGAAAATGAAATACACTTTCATACTACGTGCAGATATATTTACAAGCACCATGAATGATTCAGTCACCCACGTTGCTTGTCATTACAAAAGGATGATAAATAGCCGCGAACACTAACTTTGACATGGCAGAATATTTTAAAAGCTCTGTTAGAAAATGATAAAAGCAGGAAGAAAATGAAATAAAAGGATTACAAAGATTTCTGATTCGTCCCCATTTCTTTTTAATTTGATTTCACAAGCAATTCAAAGAACTGTGTCTACAAGTGAGGGGAAAATCCTGTGAGTTGAACAGACGGATTGGTGCGGATTGGTGATGGAGAGGGAGCTGGAGGGCAAAGCTCTCCTTTTACCAGTCAAGTTATGATATAATTCCAACACACACCTACAGCCATGAGCTCTTAGTAGTTGTCAAAAGAATACGATTAACAACACAAGCTGCCTCTGTACATAACTTTGGAGGCTTTACGGGCACATCAAAGTATTAAGAGGACCCAGGGTCGACCCAGAACTTAAACAAGTAATGCCTTGGGCTCCTTCATGAAGAACTGCTAAACGATGCTTGGGAGTAAGATGTCTGGACTGCCCTGTTAGCTTGCTTAACACCATGACCCAATTCAAGATAAGCAGAAGACATGGGGCTACTGAATGGATGGAAATTCCTGAATTCCGATGAATAAATTTAGAAGTTCAAAATACTAACAATTTAAAAAAGCAAGCTTGAGGAGTTCTGCGAGCCTCAAGGTTAGCCAGAGGGTTGTTGCAACATGACATTCACCATATCTCTCTTCACATTTACATTTATTACTCTATCCTTGCTTCATAAAAAATACTGGAAAAACTACTTTGTTCACGTCATTTTACTAAGTAATCACAAATAATGCTGTGCATTTGCGTCCCCTTCATTGGGTGAGTCCAAGCAAAGGGTCCTGTGGATTTAATATGTTTTTCTTCTTACACACACCTTACACATCCTGTGATGCTAATGAAGCTCAGGCAGCCTCTTCCCATTCTGTTTTGATATCAGTAAAATAAAGCATATTACCACCTTTACGTGATAAAACAATACGTGCCACCGATAGACACTCTTTCAATAACATTAGGAAAACTGCTTGATAGAATATTCAATAGTTCCATTGAAATTCATTAGATGCAAACCGCCAGGAACAAAACATAACACCTAGCTCAAAAACGCTCATCATGTCTTTATACTAATGTAGGTGTTTTAAGTTCTTTGTTCAGACATAAGGTGCAAGTAAAGACGCTGATTTTTGACCTGATAATTTCAGCGAGCAGCTCTCGCCTTACTCAGTGCATCGTTTGTAGTTGGGTCACGGACAGTTGGTACTGATCCATGTTTGATCTTCAGATTCATAGCAAATCCTGCTTTGTACTGGCCCTCGTTGAGAAAGCAGTCCGCAGTGAAGTGGTGACACACACATCCAACATTGTAAGAGTTGTTGTGGGCACATTTCCATCGAAAATAACATTAATCCACTGGGCCTTCAAAACCTCCAACAGAGGAGGTAAAAACAGACTTCTCTGCTCGTTTGTGCAGCCAACAACAGAGCAACTGTCGTGCTCTGCGGTGCGTTCACGGGAAGTCCAGGAGTACTGAGGGCTGTTTTGAATGTGTATAGCCTATATGTATGAATGCGGATTTGTTGACTCACAAGAAGCCTATAGATGGGATTTATATCTTGTTATTTGTGGTGATTACCGTATACGTGATAGTCTCTCGAATGATCTCACGGAAACGAGTGAAACGGACTCCAAGCCTGTCTATTAGCTCCAGTCATAATGCTGCAGACTCCCGCTGTTGCAGACTTTACGTGATGACAGTGAAGACATCACAGAAATTACGTACGCCTGAAGTCCGCGAGGCTCAGTCTGCAAGTCCAGAGGGTGGACAACTGGATTCAGCCTAACATTTCTCTGGGGCGGCGTCACCAACCTGGAGGTGGCATTATTGCCCTACATGACATCATGTGGGGGGGTTGTAGACACGCTGGGGGCGCATACTGTTGTTAGAAAACGATTCTAAAGTGAATTTTGCATGAGATGGGACCTCTCAAGCTCTGACTGGTCTGCATTTACAATTAGAAAAGCACTCAGAGGGCCGCCGTATAGCTCACTGAGTTAAGGCGTTACCACGTGGGCGCAGGTTGCCAGCAGTCGGTCGTGAGTTCGAGTCCGGCTCACGACACTTTGCTGCATGTCTCTCTCCTCTCTAGCCCCTTTCACCCTGTCTATCAATAAAGCTTCAAAAATGTCCCCCAGAAAAATTAATTTAAAAAAAAAAAGAAAAGCCCTCAGAGAGCTCATACCTCCACCAAGCGGCTTCAGTCCACCCCCAACACAATCTCCCAATTTACATATTTTGTATGGAACGTTACAGATACAAATGTAATTACATACAGTTCAAATGTCCTACCAACAATGCGGCCTTCACCCCATCCGACCTAATGAACAGGAGCGGCTTCTAGCGCGGCAGCTCCTAACAGCCTCCCAGCTTCTTAGACAACCAGAGATAAGAATGCCGGCCCAACTGTGCGTATGTCGCTCAGGAAGGAAAGACAACTCCGTCATTGTCGCTGTCTGTTGCTTGGAGCCCCACTATCTCATGTGCAGTGTTGCCAACTCCTTAGTAAGGAAAGTAGCTATTGGCTTTCCTAAAAGTCAGTAGAACTTGCTAAATGACATCATCGCTAATTTGCATATTAGGGCATTTGCATGTAATTGTAAGACACGCTGTAGGAGACAGGAATAACGTCGTTAAAGAGACAAAAGGTAATTAAAAAAAAAACGCCCTAAATATGTTTAGAACTACAAATGAGCGTTCTTCTGTTGATTCTTGTTTTTCTTTATTTTGGAATTGAAATATGCTATCGCTTCTCAAAATAACTTCAAAACTAATGTTTTATCTAGACCACATGTGCCGAATGTGACCGTGGGGAATGTGTTTTTCTTAATCCGGTAAATTAATTACATTTTTAATATTATAGCAGGGCTCCAGATGCAAACAATATGGCTGCATACACGACCTTTATTAAGAGTGTGTAAGTTGAAATTTAACGTGCGAGTGAATGATGATCATCAGCTGATCTGGTTCCTTCCGTCACCACAGGTACCTGCTGTGCAAGTTTCTGTGGGTGGAAATAGTTCAGTTTCTTCCACATTGACTCGGTCTCTCTATGTCCGATGTGTTAATCTGTCAATTTCACTGTCACTTTGATCCAGTGATGAAACGATCTACAGCCGATTATGTTAAATAACAGTGAGGAGAGAGGAGGAGAGGTCCGACACACCTGGTGATCAAAGTGTTCAGGTGCAGCAGAGAGATCTCCACTGAGTCAGTTAAGAAGAAACAGTAGCCCAAACATTCAGTGTTGATGGCTCACATTTTAACATTGATCACAGTTTTGTCTGTATAAACATGATCCACTGGTACTGACATTTATAATGCGATCCACTCGTAGAAAACTCTGCTATTAGAAAACAGCGCAGTCAATAAAAATCACTCGGTTTCAACCTGGATAAATCTGTGTACAACTGGTGCTACGCTGCAGCCGCCTGTCAGTGTCTAGTCAGCATGTGAGGCGTTGAGGGACCACTGGTAAAATCTGGTGTTTACCGATAGGGACATGTTCAGGGTCTCCTCTAGTCTGACTGCAGCTGGGACTGTCAGACTGAGCGCCTGTGAAAGCTTTGGGACGGGGGGAAGGGGCTCAGGGCAGTACCTGCTGCTCGTTGAGGATAGTGACTGCAGAACGATACGTGCTTTCACGTCAGAGTCGTCAAACACTAGAAAAGTCGCCAATAACACCAGAAAAAGCCACTAGATTTGTCGCTAGTCGCTTTTGACAAAAAAAGTCACCAAGAGGACCTGGAAAGTCCCCAGATTTAGCGAGAAAGTCGCCAAGTTGGAAACAGTGCTAATGTGGTCACAGGAGGTTACTCCAAAAACAAGAGTGCCGTCTGGTGGCTTTTAGAGTAAACCGCATTTAATTGTCCACCCGGTTACACTTGCATTTAAAAAAAATCCTGGATCCAGACGGTGATCTGGATCAGCCCCAAAATTCCATCATTTGTTCCTTGTCCCATTTCACACATTTCCTGAAAATTTCATCCAAATCCGTCCATTACCATTCGAGTTATTTTGCACACACACAAACGAACAAACAAACCAACGCCGGCAAAGAAACATAATCTCCTTGGCGGACGCAATAAATACAAGGTGGCAATGTTCACATGGCTTGAACAAATATTGTGTGGTCCTTTGCTAAAGTTTCTAGGGGGGAAACAGGGGGACGCAAATTGAGTCACACACACAAAGAAAAGTTCTGCAAGTGCAATGGCTGAGTTTGTTCAATGCACATTCATGCTGAACCAAAAGGCCCATATCCCAAATTTTCAGTACAAGTATGTGTACTATTACACCACAAGTGGCCAGGCGCCATGGGTGTGGGTCAAAGCACCAACCCCAGCCTCCGCAACACATTCAGGGTGGGAGGAGCTTTGTAGAGCAGAAGAGGAAAAAAGGAGCTATATGACCAAGAGCTTCCAACAGAGAGCTGGCAGAACGCAGCAGCTTCTCGTCTCCTCCTCTGTCATGATGAAAACCCTTGACGAGGCTGAGCTCTGCTTTCCACAGCTCCTCAACTCCTCCTGCAGGAAGACCATGCGTCCTCACTCAGTATCCATGCTCATTTACATTGTACTGTCCTCCATCTCTCTGCTCACTGTGACTCTTAACCTGCTGGTCATCATCTCCATCGCACACTTCAAGTAGTCAAACGCTTTAATCACCCTATCATACGAAGTTTAAGTGTCGTGTTTCTAAATGATGTCTCTGTGTTTTGTTGTTGTTTATCTGCTGGAATGATGAATAACATTGTTCTTTTGCCTCTCCAGGCAGCTCCACAGCCCAACCAACCTCCTCCTCCTCTCTCTGGCTGTCTCCGATTGCCTTGTTGGCCTCCTCTTAGTCTTTCAAATTCTGCTCTTAGACGGCTGCTGGTATTTCAGTGACCTCATGTGTGTTCTGTATTATATTTCAGTTTATGTGATTACCTCTGCCTCAATAGGAACCATGGTGCTCATTTCAGTTGACCGCTACGTGGCTATTTGTTATCCTCTGCATTATCCCAGCAATGTCACTGAGCAAAGAGCAAAAATCTGTGTTTCACTGTGTTGGATATGTGCTTTTCTCTGTCACTGCCTGATAATGAAAGATAACCTGAAACAGCCAGGGAGGTATAATTCCTGCACTGGAGAGTGTGTGGTTGTTCTACATTATGTTGCTGGATACGCAGACCTGTTTTTGTCCTTCATCGGCCCTGTCACTGTCATTGTAGTTCTGTACATGAGAGTGTTTGTGGTTGCTGTGTCTCAGGCTCGTGCGATGCGCGCTAATATTACAGCCTTCACTCTGCAGGGCTCAGCGAGTGCAGCTGTTAAGAAATCTGAGATGAAAGCAGCCAGGACTCTAGGTGTGGTTGTAGTTGTGTTTTTAATATGTCTCTGCCCATATTTTTGTGTTGCACTATCAGGTCAGGATGTTTTGCTCAATAGTTCATCAATGGCCTTTGTGATATGTCTGTTCTACTTCAACTCCCTTCTCAACCCTCTTATCTATGCCCTTTTCTACCCCTGGTTTAGGAAATCTGTTAGACTAATCATTACACTTCAGATACTGAGGTCTGGCTACTGTCACGAGATCTTTACCATCAACAGGTAAATACACTTGACCATGTAGAGTGATGTAAGTAAAAACTGTGAGCCACTGACGGGAAACCTGGAAACTCTTTTAAATCAGTGGAATCCATGGACATGTGAAAAATGCTGGTGACAGATACTCGAACTGAAATGTTAAATGCTCTGTGTTGAAAATGATTTCTTCTTGTTGCTGTGACAGGCATTTAGAAAATCTAAAGATGTGAGAAAACAAAAAATCACTTGTAATAGCGCACAACACACTTTCTGTGATGTCTTCTCTTTAGAAAATGAAATACACTTTAATACTACGTGCAGATATATTTACAAGCACCATGAATGATTCAGTCACCCACGTTGCTTGTCATTACAAAAGGATGATAAATAGCCGCGAACACTAACTTTGACATGGCAGAATATTTTAAAAGCTCTGTTAGAAAATGATAAAAGCAGGAAGAAAATGAAATAAAAGGATTCTAAAGATTTCTGCTTCGTCCTCATTTCCTTTTAATTTAATTTCACAAGCATTTCACACTCAGATGTGTTTCCTTAACAAAAATTGGATTCAGTTACTGTAATTAAAATCACATGTATCATTACATCGATCCTTGTATCGTCGCCCTTATTTATTCTTTACCTCTAATAATCACGGTGTCAATAACAGATATATAACTGTGTATAATAATCAAATAAATACAACCTGAGATAAGAATGTCTTTCAATTTAACATAAGCTGAGGTCCTGTAAATACAATCAGGCCATCTGGTGCTGTGATTTAAAAGGATGCAGTGTTGTTGCATTGGATTTGGCAGAGTTGCTGTGAAAAACAATCTGGTTTAGGTTCAATAATGTCAGAGTCACTGGCTCGTTGTTGTTCTCAGTAACAGTGAAAAGTAAAAATGTCTATTGCTGCTGCAGTTTTTCAGATCTCACTGTGACCTGGTGATGGATACAGAGACTTACTGGGTGTCAAAGTTTTCACAAATATCTCTCATCAACAGAGGCTGAGGGAGTTTGGTTTTGCCTCACAGGCTTGGAGCTGTTAATGACTGAAATCTGGGATGCTTCTAAAAGAGGAAACTGCAAAATAATAAATACATTTCCTGGCTATGCCACATTCACCAGAAGAGTCGGGGTCTTATTAAAACATTAGCACCTTCAAGTGACACATATTCAGATGAAATGATTCCCAAAAGCTCATTTAAAATCAGTTAAAAAAATGTTGAAAAAAGGATTTGGATGTAAACGCCCAGATGTTGAAAGGCCTAGAAAGGCAAAACAAGCGTTACTCTTAGGCTACGTTCAGACTGCAGGCTAAAGTGACCCAGGTCTGATTTTGTTGCCCCCCTATGAGACCTGTATCTGATCTTTTCATGACAGTCTGAACAACACAGATCCGATCTTTTCAAATGCGACCCAGGACACTTGGATATGTGGTCCTAAATCCGACACGTATCTGATCTTCTGCCATGTGACTTCTGTCTGAACGGTCAGGTCGCATTTATCCAACCTACACATCACTGATACACGACAAGCGTCTCCATTCTGTGTTCAAGTAGGAACAAAAACAACAACATGGTGGACGATAATGTGGAGTCCAGTCAGTGGAGGTTACAGGGTTAATTAATATTTGGGGGGTCAGCTCTATTCAGGACAAACTCAAGGGGTCTTATCAGAACCGGGCGGTTTTTGAAAACACTTCCAAAGAAATGGCCGAGCAGTGGGTATAAACGGTCCTGGCTCGAATGTCAAAGAAAAGTAAAGGGCTTCCAAGCCAAATATAAGGAGGCTTAAGACTCAAACAAACGAAGCGGCCGTGGACGTGTTGCTGGTCCACTTTACAAAGAGCTGGACCGCATTTTGGGAGAGAAGCCCAGGGGGGGGTAATCGTACACAAAAATCACTGTGCAACACAAATATTCTCACGAATTAAAATAGCGGAGATCACCTGAGTGCAGCTGATGTGTGAAAAGTGATGGTAGTATAAAAACACCTGTGTCTGGGAGGTCCAGTCTCTGGTTCATCAGTATTCCTGCTACAGTCCAAGTAACTCAGAGAACAGATCACTGAAAAGCATCAGTCAGAAGATGGCATCAAAAAGACTTCCAACTCACTGGACATCCCACAGAGTTCAGCTAAATCCATCATTCAGAAATGAAAGGAGGATGGCACTTGTTCAAATCTGCCTCCAGCTGGCCATCCTCACAAACAGAGTGACCAGGCAAGAAGAAGACTGGTGAGGGAGGCCACCAAGACACCTACGACCACTCTGAAGGAGCTAAAAGCTTCAGTGGCTTAGATGGGAGAGACTGTTCATACAGTGAGTGGCAAAGAGAAAGACACTGTTGGAAAAAAAAAGCTCACATGAAATCTCGCCTGGAAATCGCCCAAAGGCATGTGGGAGACTCCAAGGTCAACTGGCAGAAGGTTCTTTGGCCATCAGACTAGACACTGTGTTTGGTGAACACCAAACACTGCACTTCACCACAAACACACCATCTCCGCTGTGAAGCATGGTGGTGGCAGCATCATGATGTGGGGATTCTTCTCAGCAGCAGGCCCTGGAAGGCTTGTAAAGGTAGAGGGGAACATGGATGCTGAAAAACATCACCAGATCCTGGAAGATAATTTGACTCTCTCTGCAAGCGAACGACAACTTGGGAGAAGATTTATTTTTCAGTAAGACAAAGACCCCAAGCACACAGCAAAAGCTACGTCCCAGTGTTGCTGGGTCTGAAGTGCACTGGTTTGTTGTTTAAGAGAAAATTTGTCAAAGTTTCTCTGACAAACGAGCAAATTTAGGGAAGATCAGGTTGTTTCGCCTGTCCTTCTCGTCTTTGTTTGATGTTGTGCTTTTCTTTCCACATCTCGTTCCTGACTTCATGAAGGAACAGTTAGGATGACCACAGGACTTAAGTGCTTTAATTATATATATGTGCTTCCATTCTTTTCACTCTACCTTGGAAGGGACATTCTCAGCCTCAAGGGCACGACCTGGGAGGTGAAGAAGAACCCAAAGGGTTTTCTTCAAAATTCCTCTGCAGAGATGAAGAACCTGCTAGAAGGATGACCATGTTCTCAGCAGCTCTTTATTAATCAGGCCGTTATGGCAAAGCAGCTAAATGGAAGACGTGCGGAGTGAAATACACATGATGACCTGTTTGGAGTTTGACAGATGGCACTGAAAGGAGTCTTACAAACATGAGAAACCCTATTCTGGGACAGACGGATTGGTGCCGTGCCAGAAGTAATGTGGGCATCATACTGGACTGTCATGTAGAACTAGGTATCGATTCAGATTTCCCAAATCGATTCAAATCGATTAATCAGTTTTTTTAACTCAGCCCTACTGTCATGGTGAAGAGGGAGCTCAGCCAGAAGGCAAAGCTCTTGACTGACCAGTCGATCTATGCTTCGACTCTTATTTATGGTCACAAGCTCTGGGTAGTGATTAAAACAACGAGATTCCAGATACAGTGGGTCGAAGTAAATTTCCTCCACACGGTGGATGAGCTCAGCCTTAAAGATAGGATGAGGAGTTTATATGATTGCTCTGTTGCATCCAAAAGAGCCAGCTGAGGAGGTTTTGGCATCTAACTAGGATGCGTCTGGGGTGCCTGCTTTTAGAAGTTTTTACAGGGACCCTAGTTGGAAGGAGACCCTGGGGTAGGTCCAAAGACTGCTGGAGGCATTACATTTCTCATTTCTCTCATCTTTCAACATGCATCCCGCATCTAAATGCAAAGAAACTCCAACTGGACACCATGGGATAATTCCAGGTCAGTGTTTTGGGCCTTCACATTAACAATGCAATCTTCCACTATGTCTATTAGCAATTACAGTTACAGAGTTTTTTGTACTGTGCAACATTTGACTCACATTGTGAATATTGGTTAACTCTAGAAAATCACATGAAGGCTCGCTGACAGAAGATGCTTCAAGTTGAAAATGAATGACGTCAGAACAAAATGCAGGAGGAGGGACTAAAAGAGTCGTTGCAGAACCAAACGACGTACAGAGGAGGTGGAGAAAAGAGACAAATCAGCTGGATGATAGAGATTTGGTCGCAAAGCTGCCAAAGCTGAGCAGCATCTCCTCTCATCTTCATTCTCTTATGATGGAGGAAACTGAACTCTGCTTTCCACAACTCAACTCCTCCTGTATTAAGCAAAAGCGTCCACACGCTGAAGCTGTGCTGATTTACCTCCTGCTGTCCTTCATCTCTGTGCTAACTGCAACTCTCAACCTGCTCGTCATCATCGCCATCTCCCACTTCAAGTAGGGGCACCTTTATTCAACTGATGCAAATAATCGATGTGTAGAAATTAATAGTTATAGATGATGTATTATTCCTCTATTTTATATGTGCTACTGTTTTTATTATGTAATATGTCTTCTAAAGGTTATGATGGTTACATATGATAATGCATATGCTCCTCTTTTAATGCAGGAAGCTCCACACTCCCACCAACCTCCTCCTCCTCTCTTTGGCTGTCTCGGATTTCTTCGTGGGCCTACTCATGTCCTTTCAGATTATCCTGACAGACGGCTGCTGGTTCCTCGGTGACGTCCTGTGTACTCTGTATTGTGTTTCAGATTACATTACCACCTCCGCCTCAGTAGGAACGATGGTGCTCATATCAGTCGACCGCTATGTGGCTATTTGTGACCCGCTGCATTATCCCACCAAAGTCACTATGACAAGAGCTGCTGTGTCTGCTTGTCTCTGTTGGGCCTGTTCAGTTCTATACAACGGTGTCTTAATGAAGGATAACATCAAACAGCCAGGCAGGTATAACTCCTGCTCTGGGGAGTGTGTAGTCGTCATTAGCTACATGATGGGAGTTGCTGACTTAATACTGACCTTTATCTGCCCTGTTACTGTCATCATAGTTCTGTATGGGAGAGTATTTGTGGTGGCTTTGTCTCAGGCTCGTGCCATACGCTCTCATACTGCAGCTATCACACCCCAGGGTTCAGAGACTGTTCACACCAAGAGGTCAGAGCTGAAAGCAGCCAGGACTCTCGGTATAGTTGTCATTGCCTTTCTGACGTGTCTTTGCCCATTTTACTGTTCCTCTCTCGTAAACCAGAACAGCCTGATCGGGGTTACATCGGTGCCCTTAGAGCTCTGGTTGTTCTATTTTAACTCTTGTCTGAACCCCGTGATCTATGCATTTTGTTACCCCTGGTTTCTGAAATCTGTTAAGCTCATCATTACATTTAAGATATTTCAGCCTGACTCCTGTGAGGCCAGCATATTATAAAGACGGACTGTGCAGAAGTCACTGTTTAGAATGAATAAGAATGAAAGGGAACATACAAACTCAAAGGTCTGGATAAATATGTATCTACACTGTTAAAAGTTTCAACTAAAACGTTGATCTCCTCAGGTTTAAATGGTCAGTTGTCAACACATTTTCAAAAATGACAACCTGCAGCTGCATGTTTTCCCCTCAGTAGTTGTCGTTAGTTGGGACGAAATGCATTATGTGATTTTTGGCTATTCTAAGTCGACTAATGACGTTTCACAGAAGTATGGACAAGGATGTATATTGAAAAACAGAAAATGTCTCATGTCCCATCGACCTTGTTTGTAAAAATGATTGCTGATACTCAGAATGAACTGTCGAACACTTTCCTGCCCTGTTACATTCCTGGGCAGATTTGACCTGAACATTTGTGCTCGAGGATGTTTTTCTTTTGGTTTTTCTCAACACACCACATGTCCAACCAGTTATAGATCACACACACACACAGAATGCCTTTTGAATTCTAACAATAGATGTAATAGCGACTGTAGCTAACAATTAATGTCTGCAGATTTTCACACGAACGCTGAACCAATACTGTTACGGTTATCAGGATTTTCATCAAACTGTGTTTCTTCATGATCAGTTCCAATTTAATTAGTATTCCATCACATGTTCAATAATTAAGGTAAATAAGATGCTGTGCTCTTTCTAAATGGATCTCACTATGACAATAATAAACCATTAAAAAACTGACACCTGACATGCTGTTATCACTGCACTCATCAGTAGGACTTAATTATAGAGTATCTGCAAACTGGAATGTTCCGTGACAGAAGCGAGTTTGAGAAGACAAAAGCTGTGGATGTCAACAGACAGACAGCACCGTTTTCCACACAGTGAGACAATTCACACAAATCACTTAAGACCTGAAGCTTCAGGTGAAACTTCTCCTCAGACTCACAGCTGTTCGATTTCCCTCTTCTCTTAGAATTCCTCCACACGGTAAGAAATCTTAAAACTTGTGGCTCACTTTATGCCTGAACCTGGTTTTCACTTTTCTGCGTCTTCTAAAAGCTTTGAGGACAGTCGTATAGAGACAAACAAATTATGGATCATTTCTGAAGTCAGGGTTTCCCCCAGTGCTTTATAATCGCCAGGCCTTCCTTGCCCCCCCGCCAGGCTAAGCGTCACTTGTTTATTTATTTTAAATAGCTTTTTTACGCACCAAACAATGACAGCAAAGACAGCATACAAAGCTTTTAACTGCATCTCGTGATACGGTTAAAAGCGTAATGGCGACATTTTATGGTCGATATGTGAACTTCTTCCGAAGTCGGAGGAGCACTGGAGGAGATGATGAGCCGCTAGTTCACCTCCAGGCCAAGGGGAGTTCATCCCCGGTGAGCCGACTGAGCCGCGGCTCCATGATGAGGCAGAGCCAGTGGAGTTAGCATGGATGTTAGCATGTCGTCAGAGCAGCCTTCTGCCAGCCGCGATGGTAAACATCGAACTAGTGGATTTAATCCAAAATGGTTAGCTGACCCTAAATTTAGCGGATGGCTCTACCAGACCCAGTATGGTAAACCCAGACGGATTGATGCACTGATCCAACCTGAACCATGTGCAGCAATAAGTAGTAGAGGTCACACAGCACAGCAGACCTGTTCAGCCTCTGAGTTCCCTGGTTTTAACCCTTGGCCATGTTTGCACTTTTTTATTTATGTTAATTTATTTTACTTTAAATGTGACCAGCAACGGCTTGTTTAAGATTCACTATGATTGAACTTAAGTGAAAACAACTGATATTATTTATTTTAATTGTATTTTTTGTGTTTGTTAAAACCGTATTTCAAGATTGTGCCTTTTTGTAAGACTCCATGTTTTGGTATAGTGAATAAATGGCTTATAATAACATATAATAGTCATAATTTTAAAATTCCTGCCAACTTATAACTTTTTTTTTTTTTTTACAAAAACACGGTGGGCAGCCGGTGGGGTTCTCTACCACCGGACTTAGAAAGTTTTTTGGGGGAAACCCTGAAGGTAAAAGTAAGAAAAACACAAAAAATATAATTGATGAATCAACGTATTTGTTTGTGTCCTTTTTCAAACAAAGGACTGGGTTCTGTAGAGAGCTACATATTTTATGCCTATTTTATGAGTGTTTATTGCAGCGAGATGTACCTTATATTAAATTAAACCACACTAATTGCCCTTTCCAGCAATGCCAGTTGCTATCTTGCGACAAACTGTCAGCCTTAAAAAAAACATGTTTAATTTATGTCATATTTTATGGCAGAAAGTGGTCAACTCGTGATATTCACAGCATGTTAAAACTTTTCAGATGGTGTGTTTACGATACAAATTTTCCCCCAAATAGAGGAGATGAAAGATTTGAATCCTGGATAAGGAAAGGTCTGACAACATACCTTTCATTTACACAAAAAAAAACCAATGCAAAGTTTTCAAACCGTGAGGAACAAACACGGCCTGGAGCGGAATGATTTTTTCAGGTATCTCCAACTACGTCACTATTTTAGCCAAAAGTGCAAATTCTCCGGTTGTTCAACAGCAGAATATGAGTTTTATATAATCTTGAAAGCCGCTCACAGTTCTATGCCAAAGAAATCTATCTCTTAATAGTATAAAGCCCTTCTGATGGCTAAAAATAACAACACCTTGCACATTAAAAAATGGGAAAAGGAAGCAGGAATAGGGATCTCAGTGGAAGTTTGGAAAGAGATTTGAAGTTTTCAACGTTCCTTAATAAACTCCTTGAATTGGAGAGGACATATTATCAGATACTTTAAGACACTATATGAAGAAAAACACAATAATCCAAGTCCAACATGTTGGAGACAATGTGGTTTGAAGGGAGGTAAATCACTTCCATGTCATCTGGGACTGCCCCAAATTGAGTTTGTTTTGGGAGAATATCCACAAAACATGTCTAAAAAATTGGCAACACTCAAATATCTCTAAAATTTTGAGGGTCTTTACCTTGGTCCATTAAAGGGAGGAGGGATAGAAAGGTGTTGCAGGACCCCTTGGGAACTAGTAAAAAGTCCATCACTAGAAAATGGCTCAATCCACTACCACCTACTGGGAATGACTGGTTTGGAATAATCTTACTTAATAAAACCTACATTCTGAGGATCCAAAAAGAAAAATTTTATCTCATCTGGAATAAGTGGAATTTATCACCCCAATAAGAGCAGACTTTGTATGATTCCACCAACAATAGTACTCCCTTCCCCTCCCATGACAATTTAAACGTATGCTTCCTTCGTTTGTACGTACATACTTAGTTAATTGCGTGTGGGATGAAAACAAATGTAAGAAAATGAATGTTTAAACTGTCAACAATAACAATGAAAGCACGCAATGGTATGCAGGTGGATTGTGGGCAGATAAGGAAAGTATGGACAGAGTTTTACATATGTGTGTATACAAAAAATGGAAAAGGACTCTGGATAAGAAAAATGCGTGTATATTGAAGACCAAATAAAAATAAAATTTAAAAAAAGAAAATAAAGTTGTGGTGAAACACTACAGCAAATAAAAAAAAACAAAAAAGTATGTCATTTTTAATCATGTACAGTTATGTTAATATCTAGATATGTTAACATCTATGCAACGATGTATATGATTCACAGTCACACAGTCACTACTGTTTATAACAGATATCCTAACATATATCAAAAAAAACAGCCGAAATTCCTCTTTCTGATGAGACTAGTTGTGTCACTCTGCACCAAAAACTAATTCTGATTTAAAATTGTCTCCAGCATAAGACTGATACACCTTGTATGAAAATTAATGCAAAATAATATTTTACTTTTCACTGCAGTGACTCAAAAACTGTGGTCAAAAGATGATGGCAATAGTTTGCCGCATTTGCAAGTAGGCTGCAGTTTGTGGACACTTCAGTGGATGAAATATTTACCTTCATTTCACTGAGCACATATTTTTTTCTCAATATCCAAGTCATACACTTTGCCGCAATGATGGTTCTGATATTTCCGGATTCCAAACAATCATAGATATGAAAAAATATCTCTACTGCCAGCGTTTAACGGTTACAGAGCCTATCAGATAATGGAAGATCTGGACATCAGAGACTGTGCTGGAAAAGCAATGACCAGCTTGTATGTGTCGCCGTAATAAGGACCAAGATAAGAGCTTAAAAGTAAAGGTGATGAAATTACCCTGACAATAGCTCAGGGCTCACAGGACTATGATTGACATCCTGTCAGGGTTAAAGTAAATACTTCACTGACAGTCAGTAACTAATGTGTGACGCAGGTTTTGCTTCAAGTAAAGAGAGTATTATTGGATTAGTCGCAAAGGACACCCAAAATATATGTTGCTGCTTGTTTCATTGATGTATTTGTGCAATCTTTCAGGATTTAATGTGGTGGACCTCATTTTAAAATGCTTAAATGTGAAGTATTTTCTCTCTGACTGTGTTTCAGGTCAGCAAAATGTTCCGCTTCCTGGTACACCTGACTGTATTTAGCATGCTGACAGGTAAGAAAGCTTTTAACTCAAACTAATCCACACTGACTTTTATCCCTTTGCAGCCCTTTGTGAAAATTGCTAAGCAGCCAGAGAGTTATTGCGCACAACTAAAAACTACTCAAGCAAATAACCTTCAGTAAAACAGTGACTTGTTGCTTTTACACTTGGCTTTATCTACAGATTTAAGGTAGAATGTGTTAAATATGTCCGCTGAAAGGAGCATATATGCAAGAAGAGACTAGCAAAGTTGTGACAATTGCAAAGAACAAAATCGTCTGAGGTGTTTGGCAACCTGTTGAAATGACAATTGGCGACTGCAAATGTGAGCAGGTGCTGAGTTAACACTGAGCTCCCTAAACATTTACTGCAAAGACACAGAGCATGAAATGTCCAGTCGTGACCAACTGTCAGCTACAAAGAGTTGAGCAAATTGGAAATTCGCAAAATCAGAGGGGCTTGTAGGCAGATTGTGGTAGCATGATGACCTCACTCTGGCAGTTATATGAGGATGTTGTTTGTGGACTTCAGTTCTGCTTTTAAAACCAAGCAGACTGTTGTCCAAACTGCGCAGTCTGGGTATTGGCAAACACACCTGCAGGTGGATCAGAGACTTTCTCACCAACCGTCTGCAGTCAGTCGGGCTGGGGGACTACCACTCCTCAACCCTGACTGTGACAGGGGCTCCCCAGGGCTGTGTGCTCAGTCCAATGCTGTACACCCTGTACACCCATGACTGTGCACCAATTCACAGCAGCAACATCTTCGTAAAATTTGCGGATGACACTACTGTGGTGGGGCTGATTCATAACAACGATAAGACGGCCTACAGGGAGGAGGTCCTGAACCTCACTACCTGGTGCTCCCTCAATAACCTGGCACTCAACTCCTCAAAAACTAAGGAGTTGGTGCTGGAGGATCCCCCCTCTTCCTTCTCATCCGAGGGGATCTGGTGGAGCGGGTCAGTGACTTCAGGACCTCACATGGGGCACCAACAACAAAGCCCTCGTGAAAAAGGCACAGCACTAGATTTATTACGTTGTTCTATCCCAGTGCAATCAGAGTACTGAACAGAGTAACTGTCATCATGCTGTTTGAGGGTTTCAGTCATGTCTCACTGTGCAATATATTTATTCCACTGCTGCTAACGTGCCCTCTTTACTCCACATTCATATTCTTACTGGCTCTCCTGTAAATACATTTATATAATTTACTTTTATTTTAATTTTTATTTATCTTTCATACTTGTATTTTTTGCACCACCAGAGTTGTCTTTTAAATTTCATTGTAAATTGTGTATGATGACAATAAAAACATTCTATTCTATTCTATTTTTTCTAATTACATTCATGTATTCAGCTAAAAATAAACCCGCTCAAAATTGTCAGTGTTGTTGTGTATGGTACCTCGTCTGGGGTTGGTGGTGAGATACTGGGTATGAAGCCTGTGTCTCCATATCTTCAGGTGCTGCTGCAACAAACCAGGCTTTCACCAGTTCTGGGATGATGAACATCACCTCGTGCCCAATCACCTATTATGGACAGAAATATGACAAAGTCTATGTGAGTAATACAGATTCTCATGTTTTTAAAAACACATGCATGTCCTTTTGCATCCAGCTTCTATGGAGATAATCTCTACAGCTTAAGGGAGCACCAACACCGAAATAAGAACTGATCAAAAAAACCACAGAAGCCATGTGCATTTAAACACAGGGTCCAGAAAGCTGTTTATTTGGTCAGGTTGACTGGTGAACCGATGGATGGCTAGATGGATGATTTTTACCACACATTAAATAAATAACAAATACAAAAAGACAAAATAAATATAGTCACAGGTCAAATCATAATGTGAGTACTAGCAAACTGTTAGACTAACAGCACTTGAACTTACTTAATTAATGCATCCATGCACAATCTTTGCATTTTCTTTTTCTTCAAGGTATTTAAACATAGCATAGACATCCAAAACAACCACGACACTCATTATTGAGAAGTAAAATAATATAATGAGGTGAGAAAGTTTACTGTTGTGTGTTGACTAACTAGTGGTGGTTCTTTGTTCTTGGGGCCGTGGAGGGAAAGGGCTTTGTAGGCCAAAAGGGTGGAGTTGGAGTAGGGATGGTGTGGTTCTGCACGACACTGTGATAGTCATGCTAATCAAATGTCCGACAGCATCTCCAGCCTCTTCTTCAGGCTTCATGGCGTGAACCACATATGCAGATACCATCCATTCACCTTCTGCAACCATAAATCTTACATCATCAGACCAAGGTCCAGATTTCTGCTGCCTAATGTCCATTCCGTGTGTTTCTGGGTCCAAGCATTTCTTATTGAGGCCCTACATTGGGCGCAGGAGTTGGGCGGCAGTGGTTAAGCCCTGGGCTACTGACAGGAAGGTCTGAGGATCAATCCCCCACTGTGGGCCCTTGAGCAAGGCCCTTAATCCCCGATTGCTCCCTGGGCACCGTGGCAGCCCACTGCTCCTAACTAGGATGGGTCAAAATGCAGAGAGGAATTTCCCCTGGGGGATTAATAGAGGTTAAAAATTAAATTAAATCCACACAATCTCCTCTCAAAAGTTGATGTTGGCATGCTGCTAATTGATGATTTCTAATGAATGTCTTTTCGCAGCCCTTGATAGAGGCAGCTTCACCACAACGTTTGATTACTACTGACCTTGCAGAAAAATGTTCTACACCATCTGACCCTCATGTCCTAGAGTAATGATAGACTTGTTTCTCTTAACTCAGCTGAGCACCTTTTGCCATAATCTGGATTACTGCAGTAACTGAAAAGGGCTAAACAACACAACAAATGGTCCCGTTGGCAGAGAAAAAAAATCCACTTGCTTAACTTAAAGGATACTGACTGACAACTTTTCAAGGCAAGGCTGAAGCTTCATGGAGTTGATCAACATACTGACAACAGTGTACAAAGCTGTGACCAACAAGTGGCTCCAGAACAACAAATGCTAAGAAATCATGACTAACACTGTCAAATAGAAATAATAATTTTACTTAATAGTTTTTATGTGCATAAATATTAAATAATCTTTTAAAAATATTCTTGTTACTGATATTCACTAATCGTGTCTCCTCCCTGTAAACAGGTGGCCTTCAGTGCAAACAGATTTGCAGTTTGCTTCAATGGCTTGTACAAACCCGGAATCAAAAACGACTGTATTTTGATGTCTGGAGGCACAGCTGACAGAGGTGACCTGGCAGTGCTTACCAGAAACATACCAACTGGATCTGGGGTTCATAAACTTCTGCCGAACTTGAAGAATGCTGGAAAATGTGTCAACATAATACCACTGAAAGACAGTCAACAATCTGAAGTGAGCTTCTTGTTATTTCTCTTGACTTGTGTTGTTATCGTGTGCGTTTACTGTTTTTAACGAAATACTGCAGTAAATATAATTTCCTGTTGTCAGATTGAACAAGTTGAACTTGGCAACTTTGGGACCCAAGCTATTCTGGGAATCAAGACGTATTCTGGGTACACGAATGTTGATGTGGTAGGTGTTTCTTAAAAATTTCCACTCAGGTGGTCACAAACGTGGCCATAAGTCTCTTTTAGTGTAAATACTTATCACTGAGGTGAATACATCAAATTAACTAAATCCAGAGATTCAACATAGACTCAACGTAGTTCTATTTGTGTTTAAACTTGGCATTTTTTGGCCTTTCCAGGAGGCAGATGCATTGGTAAATGGCCTCACAGTTTCTAAACTGAAATTCCAGACAGCTCAAACAAATAAAGGTGTCATCACAGATATGAGCGGATGCAGACTCTCAGGTGCAGTTTAAGGCCTCAAAAGCAAAATTGTCATTTATCAAAATGCTTTAGTTATTCAGTTAACTTACTTTTCCTAACTTCTAGGTGCTGTTTATAAGACAAATACAACAGTAAAGGACCCAAACATCTGCTCTACTGTAACCTGTCATGTGAGTGGAGTTGCTACTGCTGTCAGTGACTGTGGTCCAATGGAGCGTTGCCAAGGCAATGGCAGGTAAATATTTAAAGAATTAATTTAAAGGACAAATCTCTAAAACAGGACAAAACAAAACACTTGACACTAAGGACTTCGGTTATCAATCTATAAATTAATATCAATACATTTCAACTTGACATATGTCCCATGAATGCAGCTATCGTGATCATCCAAACTTTGCCCCCTTCACATAACAGTTTATCACATGCAACTGAAACATAACCAGTAAGATCGATGGGAAAAAATACATAAAACATACTGTGATCTTTGGCCTCTACACTGTAATATCACCCAGTTCAAACATCGTACCTGTCAAGAATTTGTATTTAATAGGGATGTCCTGATCAAGGGTTTTTTTTCCTTTCGCCCGACTTGAATCCATGTCATTTAATATTTTCCATCTGCCAACATGGCAGTTAGATGTTGGAGTATTGTGGAGGTTTAGCTAATAAAGGGGCACCAAGACAAAACTAGCTCACATGTATTAAATCAAGTCAGGATCAGCTAGGACCTGTGGATTTGTCAGCAATAAAGAGCTGATTTTATTGATCAATATTGACTGATGTTGCTATTAAGTAAATTATTTAAATTTACAACATGTGTGGCAGTGGACGTAAACAAAGGATTGGGCTTGCCAATACCAATCAACTGAATATTGCATTGGTCATAATCTAAAAATTAAGCTTGAAACATCCCTTGTATTATACCTTTTCTTCTATAATTTCTGTCCAGTGTTTTCAGTGTGTTATGCTGACTTACTACAAATGTTATTTCTTGTTGTCGACTCCTTCAGCTGCATCTTGAACGCTGTGTGCACTGTGACCGGCTCCACCGTCATCGATTTCATCGGCAGAGTTCACTCTGTTCCCGATCGCTGTGGATACACTCTGCTGAAGCCTTCGTCCATCCCAGGTTTCCAGGTGCTGGGTGTTTTCCAGGACAGACGCCGTAGAGATGTTAGCTTTCTGGACCGTGTGATACTGCAGCTGGACGGGGAACGCGGTCAGATTTCTCTGGAACAAGGTGGCAGAGTTCAGGTAAGTTACATATTGCCACAATCCTGCTGGTCATGCTTCTGTTACATGCTTTTGAGCAATACCTCAGGCCCTAATATGTGTGGGCCCCTATTATTGCATATTATACAAAAAACAAAGAAATAATTCTGACATTTTTGGAGTAAAAGTGTTCTACATCAACTTTAAGGTAACACTATATTCAAAAAATATGCAAACATTAAAATTCTGTGAGTACCTGTTAGAATTTACCTTTGAACAACATTTAACAAAGTTCAAAGACAGAAAAATAAAGCACTGCAGGGTATTCTTACTTCTAAGTTTGACAAACAAAGTCAGCACAGCTTGTCAGTTTGTGGAGAGTTATTTATGTCTTAATTAGGGATACACATTTTGAACAATTTTCTCAACCGATAGTCGGCAGCATTATCAAATAATAGTTGGTGAATTGTTAAAACAAATGTCCAGTAGATTTAGCTATTTTTAAATCACAGACACATGATTTTAGAAGTAAAAGCAGCTTGGTGTCATTAACCTCTAAGCTGTAGGAACACGGAGTTAATTCATCTGCGATACATGAGGTCTGCCAGTAACCACCTCAGACGTCTTGGTGGTCATGGTGCCCCCTGCTAGCTAAACTCCCACAATGCTCTCTGCTTGCCAACATGAGCTGCCTGTAGTCTGAGTGACTTCCTCCTCTGGTCTCTGCAGTATTAAACACAAACTGCAGTCCTCTATACCATTACTCAGTAAAAGGCTCCACCTAGTGGTATAAGGTACCCCAACAGACCTTCGGTCACCTTTGAAGTAATGTGAGGTCTAAATGTGATGTCTTATTGTTATTATGTATGTTGTATGTTGACCGAATAAACTACTACTACTACTACTACTAACTAATGTGCAACAGATCATCTGTCCTTCATCTTCTGCATTATCAGTTAATATATTCCCAGCCAGTTAAATGATAAAGTGCAGCACTTTAACAATTCAGAGTTGTTCTTCCATTCAGCCACTGGACGGCAGACTGAAGCACTCTGATAGAAAGCTCTATAAAGTATTGAGGCTTTTGTGCATTAAATCCTCTTGGACGTGTAGCTGCTCCAATTTCCGGTTGTATCATTTAAAAATAGGAACTAATTTCAAACAATAACTGAAGAGTAACTGTGTCCTCTGCTTTGTTCCTCTGCTGTGATGAAGCTGAACAACACAGTGCTGACTCTCAACGCCACAGCTCAGGTGTTCCACGGAGTGGAGCTCTCTAAGGACCCGACAGGTGTTACTGCTAAGATATCAGCCTCCAACTACACAGTTTTTGTCCTCTTTGATGGTGACACCACACTAATCCATATGACAGGTATGAACTAAAAAAAACTCTTAAGCCTGAAGGCCATCCAACATTTGTGAAAAAATTACAGTTCACATCATGTTCTTCTACTCTCCTTCATACATCAAATATAACACCACATGTTTGGTAGGGACACCTGGTAAAATCCTGGACAACAGCAGCTTTCACAAAGGCAGCTTCTTCTTTGCAGATGACACGAGAATGGCTTTAATGAGCACGCACACCCACACAGGTGTTTTCATTTGTTCCGGTTCACTGAACACCTGCTCAGGTGGAGGGTGGGCAGAGCCACGGTGTCAGATTCATCCAGCCCTGACAGGTGTTGGGGAGAAGGATGTCAATGAGGTGCAGTCTCTGCACACCCACACAATAAAAAGGTCTAATCTATTGGTCCGGATTAACTGAATGTTCCCCAATGCACTGAGTAACTCTACCTGAGGCCTTTTGTTTGCCTAAATTAATTCTAAATCAACATAAAAAGCTTGTATTTGCAGCATATTAAATCACTGTAAGTTACTAAAAGTTAGCTGCTGTTTTTAGATGATCTGTGGTTGAGGTGTGAAACATAAACTGCTGATTGTAAAGTTTAAACTCCACTTTTTGTCCATCAGTTTGAAAAAAATGTAGAAACACCGCCGACTTCTTTGATATCAGTTACTTTGGAGACAAATCTGAGTAAATGTACAGTAATCATTAAATAAGTTGTGATGCAGATGGGAGTCTATCATACTTCTATATATACATGTTTGATGTGCTTTTTTCTAGGTGCATTTTTATTACTACTAAATAAACTGCCAAACAGTACATGTTTTTTACTACTTCATCTTAATTACTAAATTCCATAAGTGCCAAAAAAACAAAATTTTTGAATGATCAATAATAAATGTCTGTATTATTCTCTAGCTTTACATGAGATCACCAACAATGGGATTTAATTTAAGAGTGATCCTTTCAGTTTTGGTATTAATGTTATACACTAATACAGATACTCAAACAATGATCTGTAACATCAATACCTGTGATAACGGCCTGTTCACTAAAACTGGGACGCTTTGTCTTAAGTCAAAAATCAGGATGTACCAGTGGGCCTTCAGTACGTCGCAGCAAATGTTCATTTTAAATGTCTAGAGTTTTCACACATCCTCTCCTGAAACTCTCCAGGACCGAGTGGAGCACCTGTGCACGGTTTATGTGGTGATTCGAACAGGACTCTGAGCGAAGATAGGGTCTCTGAACGCAGTGCTACTGAGTAAGACCTCAAACACAATGTCTCATGGACTACTATGGCCTTTCAGTATGAAGCTATAGGCCAGACTTTGATCTTGTGCTGTTTGTTGCCCCACAGCTGTAAAATAAAATACGATGACACTGCTGATAATACAATCGACTGCAACGCCACCACTAAATGGTAAATACAGAGTTCACTCAGGTCACAGAATTACTCTAAGCAACAGAATCTGCACACAATATTACGAACATTCCTCTGTTGTTATAAATATGTGCCTTACTTTCACTGACTGGTCTTTTCTGAACCGGTGGAACAGGTGTAACCTCCTGAAGTGGACTCCCTTCACTGCTTGCCACAAGTACATCGACCCAGAGCCCTTCATCACTGCCTGCACACAAACTTTATGCAAGTACCCTCCAGCGGACGGCCTCATGTGCCAGTTCCCGGAGGCCTACGCTCGGGCCTGCAAGCACCACAGCAACGTCACACTGAATGACTGGAGGTCAAACACCAGCTGCTGTAAGGCTGTCTCTCAAAATCTTTGAAGTGTCAAAATAAACTGATATGAACTCTTGATTGTTGAATTGTAAGACAACATTGCTTTAACTGTCTGCCCCTTCTGAAGTTTTGCGCCCCCTTTTAATTACCGTTAGATGCGACTGTGTTTCATAGATGCTATTTTCAAGTGATTCTATAGGCGAGTTTGTCTAGACTGCAGAAAAAGATTGTCATATGACCTGCTGGTCTTATCACCCGCTCTACTGGAGGATATCTCCTCCTACAGCTGCAATCTGTTTGACTACATTTATGCACTGCTAAGATTTAGCCTGTGTAAAACCCATCAAAAACAAAAAACTGTTTACTTGCTTCTCCTGCAGCACTTCGAAAACATTATTCCTCCATTGTCTGTGTGTTTTTGCAGCTGCTGCTCCTCAAACCTTCTGTCAGGGAAAGTTCTGCAGTGATCACGAGTTCTGTGGTAAAGACAAGAACAGTTGGGAAACCCGCTGCCACTGCCGGGCCATTTTTGCCTCCAAGTATAAACCGACAAGCAGCTTTGGTGAGTTATCGTCACGGCTATGATGATATGATTGTTGCAGTTGCGTTAGCTGCTGTTAGCAGGACTAGATGCCATCATTAACAACTACCAAACCTCACTTGGCTGACTGTAGAGCCATTTCACTAATTATGAGCCACTTAATGTCCCACTCTTCTTCACTCGTCTATTAAAATTCAGGATTAACTTTAAAATAATCACTGTAAAAAATTAAAAAATAAAAACCCTTTTAAAAGAGTTCAAATGCTGAAATCATTTGTGCATGTTTTGGCACAAAAGCTGAGTGAATATCATGTTTTGTTTTGGATGTTCAGGTGAACCGATCGTCTGTGGGGATAAATCTGCTTCATTAACTCTGGCTAACTGTCTCTTGGAGGATGAAGGCATTGACTACTCTGTCTTACACCTTAACGACCAGGACTGCAAAGCCAAAATGGACAACCTGACTCACATGGTGACGTTCAGCTTCAACAGCAGCAACACTTGTGGTACAGTGATCATGGTGGGTTTCCCCTTAGTTAGTAGATTTACTCTTAATAAGCAGCCAAACTCCTTCCAACACTCTGAAAAACTACATCTACATCAACTGCATCTATACAGCAACAGCTGCAGCATAAAACAATGATATTTATTTAGTAAAATGTAGGGCCCAGCTCTGCATTCTATGTTCCAGGAATATGATTTCACATGTCTGCTGTCTGTTCTATATCACTCTTCTACCCTGGACTGTGATGCAACGTCTAGGAAATATTTGCAGTTTATCACTGTAGGTGTTCATCTCCAAAACTGAAACCAAAAGACCCGGATTGCCCTTTTGTTTAGGTGATTTTGATTGTATATGCAGAGGAGTTTCATAAGAACAGAACAAATTCTAACCGTCAGTACTGCAGTTGAATTATGAGTATTTGATTGCAGGAAGCCAAACTTGTAATCAAGATTAGTATTTGATTAATTGTGCAGCCCTTGTGTCATGTTAAATGAATCAGCTGTTACCTGAATGTGCAGTAACAACATCTGTGTCCATGCAAACCGGTAGGCAAACAACAGCCAAATCATCCAGAAGAACACCATCATGACACAGAACGCCTCCATGTTTGGCCAAATCACCCGTCATGGCCCAGTGCACATAGACTTCTCCTGTTATTACAGCCAGCCAGATGTTAAGAGTTTGGGTATCAAACTCAAACACAGGTGGGTGTACAGCATGTAGCTTCAGGTGTCACATTTATGTGTGAAGTTCTGATTGAGCTTCACTTCTGTGGGCGACTCAAGCTGTAGTTAGAAACTCTTACTTTACTTTGCAGCTCCGTGAACCAGCAGATTACTTCTGGAGAACATTATTACAATCTGACCATGAAGGCCTACACCAGTGCTGACCGCCTCAAAGCCATCGAGTCAAGCACCGACATCGAAATAAATGAACGAATCTGGCTGGAGCTGAGGACAGAAGGACTGGATGAAAACATTGTAGCCGTGGTGACCGACTCCTGCTGGGGAACCAATCAACCTTCGCCAAATGGAAGCCTGAGATATGATCTGATCATAAACGGGTGAGACACACAGAGATGCTCATGGAGATCAACCAGCTCTTGTTGTTGCTGGCCAATCCCTGCCATGTCTGCTTTCCTGTTTCTGAGCAGCTGCCCAAACCCTGCTGATGACACAGTGAAGATGGAGGAAAACGGACTGGGAACGTCCAACTACTTCTCTTTTAACATGTTCCAGTTCTCTGGCAAGACTGGTGACGTCTACTTGCACTGTAAAGTAGTGCTGTGTGTCCGGCAGAGAAACACCTGCACCCCAGTAGGCCAAGTTCCTTAATATATTCATGTACAGTTGTAAATTTAACAATACTGACACAAAAAGCGTGGTTTCTTAATTTATACTGTGATTTTGTTTGTACCGCAGTGGTCTCTCTGAATTTCTGTCTTTTAACTGCCTCCCAGAGCTGCAGCCAGAGTCACAGGAGGCGCAGATCTGCCATGCCAAAATATGAAGATAAAAATCCCGCCTTCATCACTATGGCCTGGACTTAGTAGGTTGGTGCAAAACCTCTGATCACCACATGAACACCAGGCATCTCCAAAACAGTCTTTGATGAGCTTGGAAAAAAAACAGCCCTGTTGTGCAGCTCTCACAGACCCCACAAATTACATGCACTCACACAGAAACACAGTCACTACATCCAATTCCCAAAGCTTTTGCCCTCATCACGATTCACTGCAGAGGCTTGGAAATTTAATTCTGAAGAAATGCCATCAAGACAAAGGGCAAACTCCAAAAATAAAGCACTTTCATGGCCTATTTCATCTCAAACCATCAGGCTCATTCTGCTTGACCAATTCCGATTTGCTGGTTTGATCATAAATTCTGCATAATGAAAATGGTATCTGTGAAATTTTAGATTCACTCATTAAATACTTTCTGAGATAACATTTTTCTTAAAATTGCCCATCATTTCAGATAATTAAAATCTGTGGCTACATTTGGACGACAATATCTCAGGAGCTGTTCCAAGTCCTAAAACAAAAAATATGGCCACATTTAAATATCTACATTTTTTCTTCGTGACATTTGGAGAACTATTTTGAAACTGCAGAGCTCTACTTAGATTGGATCATCCACCAATATTTTTGTCTTTGTGGTACAACTTGTCATACCTGCTCAGTCAGTTATGAAAGTTCAACAAGAAGTAATTCTTTTCATTTTTGTGACCAAGTATTTCATATTTAAAGCATTGTATGTGACTGTTTTGTAATATATTATTATTGCAACACGCAGCTACATATTGCTCAAAAAATATCACTAGATGACGTTTTTCATTGTTGTTGTTTTTAAATCTTTCAATTCAGCCATTATCACAGATGATCTGACCTACTTGTCCAAATGTGAATCAATTATAAAACTAGAGAAGCCCTCATAGAGCTCATACCTCCGCCAAGGAGTTTCAGTCCACCCCCAACACAATCTCCCAATTCACATATTTTCTATGGAACGTTACAGATACAAATGTAATTACATACAGTTCAAATGTCCTACCGACAATGCGGCCTTCACCCCTTTCGACCTAACTAACAGGCGCGGCCTCTAGCGCAGCAGCTCCTAACAGCCTCCCAGCTTCTTAGACAACCGGAGATAAGAATGCCGACCCAACCGTGCGTATGTCGCTCAGGAAGGAAAGAGAACTCCGTCATTGTCGCTGTCTGTCGCATGGAGCCCCAAAATGTCATGTGGTCAGAGGTGGTTACCCCAAAAACAAGAGTGCCCTCTGGTGGCTTTTAGAGTAAACCGCATTTAATTGTCCACCCAGTTACACTTACATTAAAAAACATCCTGGATCCAGACAGTGATCCGGATCAGCCCCAAAATGTCATCATTTGTTCCTTGTCCCATTTCACACATTTCCTGAAAATTTCATCCAAATCCGTTCATAACATTGAGTTATTTTGAACACAAACAAACAAACAAACCAACGCCGACCATCACATAATCTCCTTGGCGGAGGTAAAAATATCTGTGACAATTTCAGGTTTTTCTCTTAATTACTTCCTGAGATATTGTTGATCAACAGCCACATAATTTAATGTGCAAAACACGCTAAAAGTGGGCTTTTTATTTTTTAATTTTGTCTCATAAAGTACTTAATATAGTAAGCTAATGCATTAGAAATCTCTGTAAAAGTATCCACATTTTATACTATAATATTTTCAAGCAAATCACAAATGGTCAAGCAGAAATTTAAACTTTTTTTAGTGATTTCAGATGAATGACTGCAGTTTAAGTTATGGTTACAAGACACATCTGTATAATACAGGGACGAACAAAAAAACATAACTTTCTTTCTTCTTAGGTTTCCATGGAGATTCGATGTGACCAATAAGATTCCTGCTTTGGCTTCGTCCTACTAAAGAGAGATTTATTGGTGTTATGTTATCTTTGCAACACAACAACCTTTCTCTCATTATGTAATGTGTTTTGTCTAGTTTTGGGGTTTTGAAGTAATTTTTCCTGGCAGCGCGAGAAGCCTAAAAGAAAGCACAAGCCGATATGTGTACACTTGTATGGATTAAGTTTTAGCAGAACGTGTGGCAGCTTCTTACTTTGTGATTTACAAGTTCACAAAACTGACACACAGGTTATCTCGTCAAGACCTTCTTGTGAACATACAGCACATATCAATTTTGGGAGAGGGTAAAAGCACCTTTATAGTTTTCAAAAAGGTTTCCTGTGGAGGTTTTCATCTATTTGGGGACATTCTTCTTATCATGTTTGAACAAAGTTGGACAAAAAATAGTCTGCGGCCTAAATATCAGTCCCTCCAGGATTTTGCAGGCGTTTTTCAAGATTGTTGCAGCCTAAAATGCCTGAATTCGCGGGAGCTTTTCTAAAAAATTGCGATGTAAGTTGCGATGTTTTAAGCGTATTTGTTGCGATGAAATTGCGGGAGACAGTGAAAAATTGCTAAAAAGTTGCATTTTTTTTTCTTTGTTTTGTTTAATTCATTAAAATTTTAAAAGTTCAAAAAGTTAATTTCACATCCTGGCACACACGTGTTCACACACACACGCTCACAGCTCGTCACGTCAATTAATTAATCCAACTTACCTTCATTGTTTCAGTGCTGGCCACAGATCTGGATGCAACAGCTTCATCACGGTGGTTTGTCTGGTCTGTGGTCCGCTGGTTTCACCCATTCTCCTGATATGTTTACGGTAGAAAAGTGTTTGTCAGTGGATGGTTTTGGTTTGTGTTCACCTCAATATTCCACGGGGTGCAAAACAGTTTACCTCTGCGTTGGTGAAGAACATCAGGGAATTGTTTTGCAGGTCTTTAGCAGTGATTTTTGTTGGTAAGTGAGACACGTTACTATCGCACATGTCTGCAACTTCAAAAAATAAACAAGGAAGTGAATTCGGTGACGTACGTGCATTACGTTTGCGCTGGGGACTGCTGTGATTGGTGGAACTCACGGGAGGCGGGACAAAATTGCGGAAAAGTTACAGTGATTGGACAAAATCACAAGGTTGTGCAGAATTCACGGAGATTGGTTGAATTTGCATTAATTGTTGAGATCGCAACATCGCAAATTCCTGGAGGGACTGAAGTATGCTTCTGCTTTATCTAACTTTATTATGTACGTGTATTACCAATAAAAGCGAAAATGTATTATCTTGATCTTTGTATTTTTTTTTTGCATGTGCTAGACAACTACATTTTGGCATGATACATAATAATTTTACACTTTACCTTGAGGGAGGTACCTTTAGACAGTCGTGGGGACCTACAGAGATCCACCATATTGGATAGACAGGCAGCTCATTCGAGATGAACTGTGGACTGCTTCAAAAGTGGACGACAGTTTGGAGTCGCAGCAACAGGCCAAGTTAAAAGCTGGCAGCCAAGACAGCCAGTTTCCAGCAGCCTTCACTCTGGACAGGAAGTTCAAGAAACACAATACTTATTAGAATGTTATCAGACACATTAATCAGATTGTATAGAGTCTCCAATCGTGTTGATTAAGACAGTATAGCCTATTAAAATGCTATACAGTTCATAGTTCAGTCTCTCTTTCACATAAACTTTGATGTAGATCAGTATCAATTTGCCACTGTGTATAAATTAGCTGGTCAGACCTGCCCCTCTCAAACTACATAAATACATTAAAATACTCATAAACAGTCAAATACAGAGTAAAGAAATTCAAGACAACAGCTTTCATCACGGATAAGTCAAGTATTCAGACTGTCAGGGCTGAAACATCTGTACAGATGTTATTGCAAGAATCCTCAGATCCCTTACCAGAAGCTGTGGTGTTGCTCACTTACAGAATGAAGTCAGTGCAGTCTTAATATACAGAATTAAAAATACAATAAGCTGAAACTATATTATGTATGGAATTTATGTTGTGTATTCTCAATGTATTCAACCTCTCTGACTGATAAATGTCATAAACAATCACACAACATGTATGCTGGCCACAGACTGGAACTTCAAAATTGGACAATAACAATAAATTTCTCAAATTCAATAAAAATTAAAATTCTCTATCAGACGTCATATTGCCTTGCTGTGATCCTGTGTTTGTGGAATTGCATTAAGGAAAACAGAACAGAAATGCTGCCTACTGAGGATGGTTTTGTTCACATGTGTGCAAGTTCTTAAGTTAATTTAACTCCACAGAACATGTCAATTTAACTGCCTTTCTTAAACTTACATTAAGTCATTAAAATTTGCAGCAAAACCAAATAAGATGTAAAATTACACTAATTGGCATTGCAGCCAGCAGACATTAGCCAATGGATTTTACCATAACCAGAATTTGCACACTGACGATTTTACATGGCAGTAATTAGGATTGCGGCAAGCAGACATTGATCTACGGAGTCTAAAAATACCATGAATTAGCATTACTGCAATTTTACATTTACATAATTAGCATTACAACTGGGACACACTAGTCAACTGAGCCTAATAATAGCGCAAATTAGCATCACGGCTATTTTACATGATGCTAAATAGCAATGCAGCTAGCAGACACTGATCTACATAGTCTTCTACAAATGCGAATTAGCATGACGGCTAATTTACATGGCACTAACTAGCATTTCAGCTAGCAGACACTGGTCTACCAAACGTCCTGTTTTCCCAGGACATGCCCTGTTTTCACGTCCTGCCCTGGCTGTCCCGGTTGTTTTATATAAAGTGATGAAAATGTCCTGGTTTTCACTGTTTTGAAGAAGGAAGATGAAGAAATCTAACGATATAGATATTTTTTGTTGGTTTTTGTAAGTTTGTGAGAGCTATTATTTGTTAAATTTGGATTGCTTACACAGCAGAGGTATTTTTTAGCTGTTTTCTCTAATACAGAAGAGACTTTTTCATTATTTCATTCCTTATTGTTGAAACTTGCTATAATAAAACATGTTGAGTAACCTCTGAAAAGCCTATCTGAATGTGTCTTTTGTTACAGATAGTATTTGGTAATATCACAATTTTCTATCCATATAAAGGGGGCATACTTTCAATGTATTGAAATTATAAGGCATCTTTGAGTAAATTTCAAGTATTATTTGAGTATCTATTGGCGGGCCCAGTGTCCTGGTTTTCAGTAATCAAAATAAGGCCCCCCTATAGCGCGAATTAGCATAACGGATTTTCTACTTAGCAGTAATTAGCATTGCAGCTAGCGGACACAATCAACTGAATCTAATAGTAGCGCGAATTAGCATCCAGGCTAGCGGGCTTCTTAAGCTAGTTAGCTTTCAAAGTTTCCACTTACCACTGCAAATACACGGAGAAAGGATAGGAGTTCTCTTTTTATCCACACTGTCGGTTTATCTTGTTGACATGGCAGAGAAACAAATTGAAGAACACAACATGACCTCAAAATGGACGTTTAGCTGCGGTTCTTACTGGTAAAATTTAAAAGCTCCGCTCCGAGATCCAGTTAATACCGGCACTGTACCCTTTGACCGTTACGACCTTTGACCTGACCAATCAGCGTGCAGTCAGGAAGTGGGCTGAAGCATCTGATTGGCTAATTTAAATTTAGCGCTTCAAGACACTTCCTTTATGTTTGCGAAGAAATTTCAGTTAGAATTGCATAAATCCTTCAATAATAATGCAGAGATGTATTGTTATTGCTCATTTGATGTAAGTGTAGCTTTAATTAGGTTATAGGAAAAATGTTTTTTTGTCCAAATAAAATAAAGTAAAGCTTTCTTATTGGGGTGCCAGTGAATGTTTAGATTTCTAATTTTTTCCATGTATATTTTTGAAAGATACAACTTAAATTAGTCAGGGAAATCTATAATTATTTATATTGTGGGGTCTTAGGGGTCTATTATAGTCATAAGTTAAGTTTCACCTCAAAATCTAAACTTCTTGGGTTAATCTATTTAATTTTTCTACCAGAAAACACTTTGATTCAGCAGCTGTGGCTTTAAATGGGCTGTTTAAATAATGAGGACTTTACTGGACTTGGACAACAGCAACTCATCTTTCACCCACCTAAATGATGCAGCAGCAGAATTAAATTTAAGATCCTCAACTCAGGACTGCTTTTAATTCTCTACATGGTCTGGCTTCGGGCTACATCTCGGAACTCTTAACCTCTAATTCAGCACCAGGACCCTTCAGATCAGAGAATCAAATAATAAAATAGAGAATAAAATGTTATAGTATCTTTTCTCATGTTTAAATGTTGATATTTTATTGACTTTTTATTGTTTTACTGCTGCCCTTTTTTAAAAGCACCTTGTGACTCTAGTTTTGTAAGCTGCTATTGAAATAAATATAATAAAATTGACTATTTATACTAAGTATAACTGATAACAAAATACTGCAATTTACCCATCAAAAATGTGTATTTGAGCTTAGTGGTTAGAATAAAAAAAATTTATTCTCACTAAATGTTACCCTCAAGTTTACAAGTAAATATCAGACAAATGAACATTATTTTCATGTTAGGTTTATCAATAAATGCAGTTAACATACAAACAGTAGCAGGCTTAGTTTTCTGCAGTGAGTCGGAAAAGGTGTAAATGCAGAAGTAAGAGCATTTTTTTCTGGAACACATCAGTATTGATCTCTTGTTATATTTCCATGTGGACTAAACCAGAACATAACCGAGGAGAAATAAAGTATTACAACACAAAAACTGCTGAGCTTTCACCGTGAGTTTGCTGCTACCTCACGCATTATTCTCTGTGCCATAAACCAAAGTCTCCTCTGCTGCAACAGGTAAGGAATGAAGACATACTCATTCATTCAGTTTTGACTTTATGGCAGGCGACAGCTGCACAGGTCTCATTTACTTAATCTGTATATTTTATACACATCTCAGGAACTATTAAAGATTAAAGCCTGAGATTTTCACTGGTATTTCACATTGAGAACTATTCTATGTGTTTTGCATTATTGTGACATGCATCTACAGAAGATTCCACCAGCTGGCGTATGCATCAGCTCACACATATTCAATATTTAAATCTGCATGTCCCAATATTGCAGATCTGACATGAAGAGAAACAACTGTGGCATTTTTTTCCCTTCAGCACCTCCTGAGATATTGTCATTCAAGCATAGTCACAAATTTCAATGTGTTTTAGAAATATTATCCCACAAACTATTTGTTGTACGATTCTAAAATGTCACTATTTCATATTATTTTAAACATCCACAGTTTAAGATAAAAGCAAATCTGAGTTTACTGAGCAGAAGGCCTCTGATCACTTGAGATGGACTAATGCAAAACACCTACACTCATCAGGCAGGTTCATTATATCTCATAGCATTTGTGTGTGACGTTCTTTCTAACTTTTTCAAAAATATATTCAGTGTTTAGGGAATTTTTGTTCCGGTATGTGCTTGCAGTTACACTCTTGTAATTACAACGCCCACTTCAGAATTAATCCTGCAGCTGAGGAGTAGCCCAGTTCAGGCCAACGGAGAACAGTGTCGCTTTACAGTATGTTGGCATTGCAGGAGCCAGGTTTCAGTATCTCCAGTGTAAGAATAAGTTTAAAAGATCTCCTACACCAGGGATAGAAAAATGCATAGATGATGGGGTTTATGCAGGAGTTAAAGTAGAACAGACATATCACAATGGCAGCAGATGAGGTATTGAACAAGGTGTCGTATGCTGTGAGCGTAACACAGAAATACGGGCAGAGACATAACAGAAATGCAACGACAACAATACCAAGAGTCGTGGCTGCTTTCATCTCAGCTTTCTTAACAGGTGCTTTCCCTGGACGCTGCAGAGTGATGGCTGTAACATGAGAACGTATGGCGCGAGCATGAGCCGCAGCCACCACAAACACTCTCACATACAGGACCACGATGACGGTGATTGGAATAATGAAGGTCAGAACAAGATCTGCAACTTGTTCAATGAAGTTAGCGGCAACCACACACTCCCCGGTGCAGGAGTTATACCTTCCTGGTTGTTTGATGTTGTCTCTCAGCATCATGGCGACGAATAAGAGAGAACAGGTCCAGCACAGTGAAACACAGATTCTCGCTCTTTTTGGAGTGATTTTGGTGGAATAATGCAGCGGGTAGCAAACAGCCACATAGCGATCAATTGATATGAGCACCATTGTTCCTATTGCGGCAGAGGAAGTAATCACGTTTGAAACATAGTAGAGGACACACATGAGGTCGCTGAGATACCAGCAGCCCTCGATGAGCATAATCTGAGAGAACATGAGCAGACCCACGAAGAAATCAGAGACCGCCAGAGAGAGGAGGAGGATGTTGCTGGGGGTGTGGAGCTTCCTGGAGAGGTAAGAGAACAGCACAGACATCGATGTCAACTATTGTTCCAGCAGATTCAAAATTCAAAATTTCCTGCCACAAGTTTCATAAATTGACGTGTTAAGCGTATACCTGAAGTGTGAGATGGAGATGATGACCAGCAGGTTGAGAGTCGCAGTCAGCAGAGAGATGGAGGACAGTAAAATGTAAATGAGCACAGTTTCCGAGTGAGGACGCTTCAGCTTCCTGCAGGAGGTGTTGAGTTGTGGAAAGCAGAGTTCAGTTTCCTCCATCATAAGAGAGAGAGCTGCTGAGCACTGCTTTCTGACCAAACCTCAGTGCCAAATAGTTTATCTACCTCTTCTGGTTGTCCCTTTCATAGCAAAGAAGGTCCCTCCTCTGTTCTGTTGCTATGTAAATGTGGCCCATAAGGGCTTACCAAACTAAATTTGCATCCATTTGTGATAGAAATGGCAGTAAATGGAAATCAGTTTAAAGATATCTAATCCATCTGTTTCTCGGTCGCATTGGTGGACATGTGTGAATTGCTTGCGAGGAGTCCAAAGAGCTTTATTAAAAAGCAACTGGACTTCTCTTTTTGGTTCTTGAGGATGCTTCGCCTCTCCCCCTGGAGGTTTCTTTAAGAGACGGACCTGAAGAAGCCCCTTGAATAAGAGGTGAAACATCCCTAAGAACCGAAAGAAGAAGTCCAGTTGCTTTTTTACCACTGGCAGTTATTTTCAGTGTGGGGTCATGATGCAGATAGGCACAGTCCAGGACAGTCCACGCCTGTCTTAGCATTGTTGTTCTTAGCCACTTTCGGTGGTGTGTCCCACCAGGATGCTGCCCCGATCAGAGTCTCTGTACTGTCCTTCAGATCAGCCTTTTCTGGCCACTGATAGGATTTCTTAATGGTACATCCCATGGAGAGGTTTGGTCTTCCATCATCACCCTCTGTCTTCTGCTGCCTGAGGAAATCTCTGAGCAGGTCTTCCTGGGGGCATCTTCCTGATGTATTCTTAAAAGTGTCTTATTTCATTCGCTGGCTGTAGAGTCTTTGGGTGCCGGACTTCTCTACTGAATTATGAGAAGTTTTCATGTCCATAGGCATCCATCTCCTCTAGTGGCCAGCTCACTATCCAGCTGGGTATGTGATGACTGGTAGAGCATACACATAGATGGCTTAGACCTTATTCCTCCCATTTAGCTGGTTTCTCAGCATATGTCTTACCCTTTTGAGGTATTTGGGAAGCACTGACCTCCTTGCATTCACATCATGGCTTCTAATGGCCTGTGGGACACCCAGGTAGTTGTAACCATCCTAAATGTCTACTATCCTGCCCTCTGGTAGCTGAACCTCTTCAGTTCTGATCACCTTTATTATCTCCGCCAGTATTTCGGCCACTCTTATCCTGTTTGAATGACACCATAATGTCCTCACTGTGGATCCTGGTAAGGTGGATCAGTGAATTGATGTCTTGTTTACTTCTGGCATTCAGACTTGATGTTATCCATGTACAGGAGGTGGCTGGATGGACTTCTAAATCTGCATCTGTCACTATTCTTTGTGATGAGATGACTGAGTGGCTTTTGGCCAATGCGGTTCAGCAGCAGGGACAGTGCATCACCTTGTTACATGCTAGACTTGATGATGACTTGTGTGATGGCTTTGGAATTGGCTGTCAGTGTTGTTTTTGAGCTGCATTAAGTTCTTGGTCAATGTTAACAATTTCCTGTTAGTCTTGTATAGTGCCAGGCACTCCAGTATCCACATGTGGGACATTGAGTCACATGTGGTTTCTTGAGGTCAGTCCAGGGACTTTGTCTGCCTAGTCTTAGAGTTCTTCATGATCAGAATTGGTGTGCCCTGTGTTAGCCAGTCTGGGTGAGTGCCCGCTGCTAAGCTCACTTATTTGTGTTGCCAGGCCATCATGGAGAGCTGTTAGCTTCTTCAGCCAATAGAGGTAGATCATGTCGGGTCCTGGTGCTGTCCAGCTCCTCATACCTGAAATTCATTGTCGGATGTCTGCCTTGGTGATGGAAACTCTGGGAGGTTGCTGTGGTCTACTCTAAAGTCCGCCAGCCACTTGGCATATGTATTGTATGATACCTCTTTCTCTCTGATTACCTTCCAGTATTGCTCAGTCTCAACTCTGGGTGGATCTGCCCTTAGGTCGTAGTCCCCTTGCAGTCTGGAGTGCACTCTTGATAGATCTTGGGAGAACAGCCCATTTATTCTCTTGGCCTCTTTCCCTATTTTACCTCTTAAGCTTAGCAGACACAGCTGTGAGTTTTGGCAGTCTCTAGAGAATCACTTATGGACATGTTCTGTCGACCCATCCTGTGTCTGCCGTGACCCCCTTCTGCACTTCTGTTATAGACTAACAATCCCTCCTTGATCTTTGCTTCCAAGTTACTCCTCCATGGTGGACGTACTCTGCATGTTGTTCTTGATTTTATTTCCAAGTATTTCCAGGATTACTATTGCTGATATATGAGTTCATTGGTTCATGGTGACAGGGATAGTGAGTAGAGCTACTTTAACATCTGCAAGCATCTTTTCTGAGGAGACTTTGTCAGTGAACCGGGGGTACTCTTTTGGTTTACTGTGGTTAGTCAGGTCACAGTCATCATCTTCAGCATGGTAGATGTTTCATGACTAGTGTTTCTACCAGCTACCAGCTGCTTCTTGGTCAATGTGGAGGTGGATCTGCTACCCATCAACATGCATTGCATTTAGCCTTTCTTATTGGGCATGTTGTTGAAGTAGCATTCCACCAATTCCATATTCCCATCTCTAGTTCATGCGTCTTGGTTCAGTAGACCCCTTCTTATCAGCATGTCGTGATCCCCCAACAACTGACACAAACCTTGTTAATCCAGACGAAGTTTGAGGGATTGGGAATCCAACCTTGGGGACCCTTAGTGGCTGGTACTAAGTCTGGGCCACAGCAGTAATAACTGACCCTTGGTACATGGTGTGCATGCTCAACCACGTGACCTACTGGTACTTTGGATTTGTATGCTCCCAAGTTCAATTTACCAAGTCCGAACTCCCAAGGATGCATGTCTGAACTTGCAGTCATGGTATTGAAAAATGTGACTCGGGGAGCAGATGTTGATCAAACAGGTTGATCAACAAGGTCCAGAAAAGCTTCTGCGAGGACCTTGCAGTGAGATTTGTATAGAGGGATTATACTGTAGGTAGCAGTTAATGCCGGAATTTTTGAGGGATCAGTCAGACCTCCTGTTGAAGGTTGTCGTATATGTTTCATGGTATTTTTCTTTACAAAACCTGATCATTTTAGACATTTTCTAAGTAAGGGTTAGGGTTTTCGAGTGACCTTTTCAGAAAAGCTGAGCTTCTCGTACTGTCAGTATAGTCAGAGAATAGAAGTTATATAAATGGTGTACTTGTATGTAGAAACTAACCTGGGGTGTGTTATATGCAAAGAAAAAAATCACTAATTTACATTTTTTAAAACTACATTATGGTTGATAAGTGACTTTTTGTTTGCAATTTGTGTGATCAAATCCAAACACTGAATCACATGTTGATGTTCAGATTGCATCAGATGTGTCTAAAGATTATGTCAGAAATGATGTCAGCTTAAAAACAAAAAACAGCTGTTTATTGTTAACTTTTTTGGTCCACTTAGCAACGATTGCATCATGTTCTGATGTTGCAGCTTGTTTTGTAATACAGTAACACCTCTGATCGCAGCAATGCCACCATCTGACACTAATGAGAGCAGGTGTGAAGACTTCCTGAGTGAGAGAGGCTCACCGGCCATTAGCAGCAGGTAACAGGCGACACACTGAGGGCTGATCAGAGCCCAGTGAGGATCTTAATCACACAATGTGTGTGTTTGTGTCTGTGATGCAAGACTCAGAAGTTGTGTGCAATGACTAAACAATTTTCAAACAAAAACAAACAGTGATGAGACAAGTCTTTATCCTAGTCCAGCCACTGGATAGCTCTTGGTCAGGACACATAACAAGCATTTTTGTGCTTGCAGTGTTGATGAAAATCACAATCTTGTTCTATATACATATAAAAAATTATTCTGTCCTTTACACAGTACGTCATATCCACGTTTTACACATATGCACAATCTTGCCAAGAATATGCACTACTGCCCCTGCACCATAAAACCATACCATTTTAACATTAAATGTCAATTATTGTTACCTTTTTCAGATGAAAAGCTAAAGATCATTAACGTTGGGGCAGAGTTACCATGTAACAGCATGTACATTTGTTTAGCTTTAAGCGTTCATGCAAGACTGGGACAAAGAAATCTCCCAGTGTTATGTCGGCATAGATTTCAGTGAGGACGCCGGGGATAGACCCTTCTCAGTCTTTACAACAAATGCATTTGTGGGGCCCAAAAGAGCTGCAAAAGGTTTTTTGAACAAACACTGTGATGTCTATAATAGATGTACCAATACCACCGCCAGGTGTTTTCTCTTCACCTATAAAACATAGATATGTGTGATGTGTTTTGAATGTGGAGAAAGTTTTAATAGGAACAAAACTTTTGCTGAAACACATCTGATCTGTAGCAGTTCAAGGGTTTACAGATTAATGAAAATGAATGTGTTTATCATTGACGTGAAAAGGTTCCATGTGCACATTTAAAGAGTTCAGAGACACAAAAAGACAGAAAAGACAACAGCAGAGAGAATCCAGCCTGTTTATTCAGCAGGGATAATATTACAGTAGAGAAGTTGATGGACAGCAGATTAAACATTTGAGAGTTACACAGAACGCCTGACAGACTGAATGCATCACATTTCTTACTCTGATTTTTGTGTTTTTGGTGATGCATAAAAATTCACCAGAATGCAGGACATTTTGCTTTTGACATATACATTTCATGCAGACACTTCCGACTTAAAGTGTCCAACCCAAGGTTCAACTTAACCGTCTGCCTGTGATTGATGCACATCATAGAGGAAAGAATGAGACTCTCTCGATTTCGTCTTGTTAAAGTGACTTTTCTGTACAAACATATTTGTCCCTTCAGAGATTCATGTTAGTTCCTTCACAGCAGGTTGGTGTCACAGGAGCCAGTCTGCAATATATGAAGTTCAACAATGAGTCTGAGACATTTCCTGAACCAGGGGTAGAAAAAAGCGTAGATGACAGGGTTCAGACAGGAGTTAAAATACATGAGAAAAGCCATAAAGACCTCAGTTGAGGAGCCGACCAGTATTTTGCTGCCTGTGAGAGAGACACAGTAGTACGGGCAGTAACACATCAAGAACACAAAAACAACAATGCTGAGGGTCCTGGCTGCTTTCCTCTCAGATTTATAACTTTTCATAGTCCTTGAATGATGGAGTGTTACAGCCACAACCTGGGATCGCATGGCACGAGCCAGAGACACAGCCACCACAAATATTCTCACATACAGAACAATAATTACTGTGATGGGTATAACGAAGTTGAAAGTGAGGTCAACATCACCTGCAATTACAATCAAACATTCCCCATGGCAGGAATTATACCTGCCTGGCTGCTTCAGGTTCTCGTATAAAATGAAAATGCTGATGAACACAGCGTAGAGCCAACACACACAAATAGAGAGTCTGATTCTTTTCTTAGTGACTCTGGTGGGGTAGTGCAGAGGGTCACAAATGGCCACATAGCGGTCCACAGATATGAGCACCATGTTTCCGACAGAGGCAACAGTGATGATCAGAGGCAGCAGGTAATACAGAGCACACATCAGGTCACCCAGCATCCAGCAGGCCTGCATGAGGAGGATTTCAACTGGCATCACCATGAACCCCACGAAAAAGTCTGAGACGGCCAGCGACAGCAGCAGGAAGTTGGTTGGAGTGTGGAGCTGCCTGCAGTGAGAGAATCTGTACTGTGAACAGCAGCAGCAACAGTCACAAAAGCACCAATACTGAGGCAATATCAGCTGCTGTAAGCACTATTCACATTCAACATCAAACATAATCAGAGAACAAAGTCACAGTGAATCAGAATATGCTGAGGTGCTTGTGTCTGCCTGAAGTGTGAGATGGAGATGATGACCAGCAGGTTGAGGGCTGCAGTGAGCACAGAGATGATGTAGAGCAGGACGTAAACAATCACAGTTCCAGAGCGAGGAGGATCTGGCATCCTGCAGGAGGAGTTGAGGAGTTGTGGGAAGCAGAGTTCCTCCATCACCACAGTGAGCAGGAGGAAAAGGCCGCAGAGCTTCAGTAGCTTTCTGACCAAACCTCTGGATCACACAACTTTTATCTTTTTTAATAACTCTCCACCCTCCCTTTCTGGTCGCCCTCGGGTAACTCCCTTTTCCCTCACCCTGTGCTTCCTACTCCTCATCAGTATCTTCATCACTTTTTCAGGAGGAGAAATGCAGATTTCGTCGTGGCTGTGGACCAGTGGACCATCTGTTCAACTTTGTACAGCTGTTCATGAGGTCATGGGAGTTCCACCTGTCAGTCCACATGTTTTTGTAGATTTGGAAAAGGCTTGTGGGGCCCTGTGAGGGGTACTGCGGGAGTATGGGGTACCGGGATTGTTGTTACACGCCATTCAATCCTGGTGCAACCTAAGTGGTTGCTGCACTGAGCCCTCAACTTGTTGAACAGCTCTGGCTTTGGATGTACAGGGATAGAATGGCTCATATCAACAAGCTAGGTACCCCATACTCCCACAGTACCCCCCCACAGAGCCCCTCAGGTAGCAGGTCGTAGGCCTTTTCCAAATCCACAAAACACATGTGGACTGGCTGGTCCAACTCCCATGACCCCCTCAGCATCTCTGCAAGGGTACCCAGCTGGTCCACTATTCCACAACCAGAACGGAATCCACATAGCTCCTCCTGAATCCAAGGTTCAACAATCGGTTGGAGCCTCCCTTCCCGAGGCTGGCCTACAGGAAGTTCTGGCAAACTGTTTGATGCCTCAGGAAGGGGAGACAGTGTCTGGCCCAGTCTTTGTACAGTGGAGAGGTAGAACTGCTGACCCAGACTGGGGACATTGCTGAGCAGTGGAAAGAACACGTTGGCTCATATCCATGGTACAGGTTGCGGATGTATTTAAGAAGCTCATCTGTGCCAAAGAGCCATGTGTGGACAAGATTTGCCCCTGGATGCTGAAGGCTCTGGACATTGTTGGGGTGTCTTGCCTGACACGTCTCTTCAGCGTCATGTGGACATCGGGTAGGATGCCTGTGGAGTGGCAGACCAGAGAGGTGGTTCCCATTTTTAAAACGTGTTACAAGAACCATAGCGCCCCCTAGCAGAATGGCATGTTAACATGTGCGTAAAGCAAAGGAGTAACAAACTCCCTCTCTTCTTAAAAAATAAAAAATAAATATGAAAATAAGCACTCCGAGGCACAGGTTGGTGAGTGTTTTTGTCGCTCACAAACTTGTAGCTCCTGAAAATCCTCGTGCAACAAGCCTTGCTTTTGGTACTAACCCATTTTTTGTCTCTTTCAGAGTGCACACCCAATGAGTGGAGATGTACTTTTGTCCTATGTCCTCAACTTCTTCAAACACCTCGTTCTGTCTCCAGATTTCTATTTCATTTTCCTTTGCTTCATCAAATGACACGTCCTCAGTCACAAAAACGTCTTTGTGTGTATCAGTATTGGGAACATCTGCCTGGACGCGAAGATCCTCCAACAGCGACAGATCAGCTGATTCACTGTTTCCTGCCACCTCCACAGGCTCAAGGAGCTCTAAGTTATACCAGTTCTAATATTTTCCTGTTGCTTTACTGGCACATCCTGACACTTTTGCGGTTTGTGAAACACCACTTCCTAGGTTTCTGAATGTCACAATTTGACCAGTCTTTATGTTAATGTTTTCAGTGTCCGGTCTCTGTTCTTCTGCGTTCTCATGAGTGGGCAAAGGGTCAATCTCTGTGTTTTCAACATCTGTCTCTTGTTCAGCGCTGTCCATTGTATGTTGTCTTTGATTGTTTTCCTTACCAGAGGTAATCTGAGACTCCTCATGTTCATGAGTAACTTTTCTCAGCCTAAGTCGGTGCACCCTGACACAGATGCCTCAAAAAGACTCAAAGAGACACAAAAAGACAGAAAAGACAACAGCAGAGAGAATCCAGCCTGTTTATTCAGCAGGGATAATATTACAGTAGAGAAGTAGATGGACAGCAGAATAAACATTTGAGAGTTACACAGAACGCCTGACAGACTGAATGCATCACATTTCTTTCTCTGATTTTTGTGTTTGTTGGTGCAGTAAAAACGAGGTTTTCACAATAATATGATGCAGTTTTGATCACGAGCAGAAGTTTTGCTGAAACACATCTGATCTTAAACAGTTCAGGGGCTGATATAGAAATAAAAACAATTATTTTATCATTGACATGAAAATGCACAACATGCACATTTAAAGAGTCTAAGTTTTAGATAGCATCCCTGGCAGACTTGATGCATTGTATTTCTTTAAAGGAACAAATCCAATATAATTTGATGCAGAAAAGGTATACAATGATGCATAAAAATTCACCAGAATGCAGGACATTTTCCATTTGACATGCAAAATTTCATGCAAACACCTCTGACTTAAAGTGTCCAGCTTAAACATCTGCCTGTGATTGATACACATCATGGAGAAAAGAGTGAGACTCTCTAGATTTCGTCTTGTTAAAGTGACTTTTCTGCAAAAACATATTTGTCCCTTCACAGATTCATGTTAGTTCCTTCACAGCAGGTTGGTGTCACAGGAGCCAGGCTGCAATATATGAAGTTCAACAATGAGTCTGAGACATTTCCTGAACCAGGGGTAGAAAAAAGCGTAGATGACAGGGTTCAGACAGGAGTTAAAATATATGACATAAATCATAAAGACCTCAGTTGAAGAGCCGACCAGTATTGTGCTGCCTGTGAGAGAGACACAGTAGTACGGGCAGTAACACATCAAGAACACAAAAACGACAACGCTGAGGGTCCTGGCTGCTTTCCTCTCAGATTTACAACTTTTCATAGTCCTTGAATGATGGAGTGTTACAGCCACAACCTGGGATCGCATGGCACGAGCCAGAGACACAGCCACCACAAATATTCTCACATACAGAACAATTATTACTGTGATGGGTATAACGAAGCCAAAAGCAAGGTCAACATCACCTGCAATGTCAATCAAACATTCCCCATGGCAGGAAATATACCTGCCTGGGTGCTTCAGGTTATCATATAAAATGAAAATGCTGATGAACACAGCGTAGAGCCAACACACACAAATAGAGACTCTGATTCTTTTCTTCGTGACTCTGGTGGGGTAGTGCAGAGGGTCACAAATGGCCACATAGCGGTCCACAGATATGATCACCATGTTTCCGACAGAGGCATTGATGATAACGAAGGGCAGCAGGAAATACAGAGCACACATCAGGTCACCCAGCATCCAGCAGGTCTGCATGAGGAGGATTTCAACTGGCATCACCATGAACCCCACGAAAAAGTCTGAGACGGCCAGCGACAGCAGCAGGAAGTTGGTTGGAGTGTGGAGCTGCCTGCAGTGAGAGAATCTGCACTGTGAACAGCAGCAGCAACAGTCACAAAAGCACCAATACTGAGGCAATATCAGCTGCTGTAAGCACTATTCACATTCAGCATCAAACAGGCAGGGTGCAATAATCAGAGAACAAAGTCACAGTGAATCAGAATATGCTGAGGTGCTTGTGTCTGCCTGAAGTGTGAGATGGAGATGATGACCAGCAGGTTGAGGGCTGCAGTGAGCACAGAGATGATGTAGAGCAGGACGTAAACAATCACAGTTCCAGAGCGAGGAGGATCTGGCATCCTGCAGGAGGAGTTGAGGAGTTGTGGGAAGCAGAGTTCCTCCATCACCACAGAGAGCAGGAGGAGAGAGGCCACAGAGCTCCAGCAGCTTTCTGACCAAACCTCTGGATCACACAACTTTTATCTTTTTTAATTACTCTCCACCCTCCCCTTCTCTTCTCCCATGAATAACTCCCTTTTCTCTCCCTCTGTTCTTCCTACTCTTCATCAACATCTTCATCACTTTTTCCTGATGAATTACAGTACCTGTAAAAGGTATTTACCCTCCTTGACAGTTTTCCCCCATCATTGCCTTTTGAACAAAATATTTTGTTCAACATAATTTTGGTTAATTCACATGAAATCACAAAAAGACTCACATTTATATAAAGTCAAATAATTAAAAGTACAAAATGCAAAATTTGTGATTGCATAAGTTTTCACGTCCTTCAAGCTAGTAATTAGTAGATGCGCCTTTGGCCACGGTTACAGCATTAAGCCTTTGAGGATAGGTCTCAATCAGCCTTGAATTCCTAGACGCTGCAGTATGACCCCATTCTTCTTTGGTGAGGTTTCACAGGGATTATGACTTTGTCAAGTCCAATCACAAATCCTCTACTGTGAACTGATCACCACCTGGTGGTGAGTTGGATGCGCTGGCAGGGGAGGAAGCCGGACACACTTGGCAGACCCAAACGTGTCCTGAGGGTCTGTTGGGAACGTCTAGCGGAGCCCTCCGTCAGCGTGGTCTTCAACTCCCACCTCCAGGAGAGCTTCTCCAGGTCCCGGGGGAGGTTGGAGACATTGAGTCCAAGTGGACCATGTTCTCTACCTCCACTGTTGAAGCTGCTGCTCAGAGCTGTGTTTGCAGGGTCTCTGGTGCCTGTCATGGCAGCAACTCCTTAACCCGGTGGTGGACACCGGAAGTAAGGGATAACGTAAAGCTGAAGAAAGAGTTCTATCGGACGTTGTTAGCTCATGGGGCTCCTGAAGAAGCTGATGGGTACGGGCAGGCCAGGCATTCCGCAGCCCGGGCCGTTGTGGAGGGAAAAACTCGGGTCTGGGAGGAGTTTGGGGAGGCCATGGGTCTCCACCGGAATAAGGTGGCTTGCCCTCTCCGAGTTGGTGGAGAGACCCTGCCCCAAATGGAGGAGTTTAAGTCTCTCGGGGTCTTGTTCATGAGTGAGGGGAGGATGGAGCGTGAGGTTGACAGGAGGATTGGTGCAGCGTCTGCAGTCATGCGGTCGCTGTACCGGTCCGCCGTGGTGAAGAAGGAGCTAAGCTGAAAGGTGATGCTCTCTATTTACCTGTCAGTCTACGTTCTCACTCTCACCGATGGTCATGAGCTTTGGGTCATGACTGAAAGAATGAGATCCCGGACACAAGCGGCAGAAACAAGGTTCCTCCGCAGGGTGGTTGGGCACACCCTACGAGATTAGGTGAGGAGCTTGTAGAGCCGCTTCTTCTCCACATAGAGAGGGATCAGTTGAGGTGGCTTGGACATCTGTTCCAGATGCCATCAGGACGCCTCCCTGGGGAGGTGTTGCGGGCATGTCCCACCGGGAGGAGGCCTCGGGGTAGATCTAGGACACGCTGGAGGGACTATGTCTCTTGGCTGACTTGGGAATGCCTCAGGGTCACAACGGAATAACTGGAGGAGGTGTCTGGGGCGAGGGAAGTCTGGGCCTCTCTGCTTAGACTGCTGCCTCCACGACTCAGCCCCAGATAAGCACAAAATAATGGAGTCATGGATGGGCCTGTGTGGATAGGTCTTAGTCAGTCTTGAATGCCTGGTCACTGCAATATTACCCAATTCTTCTTTGGTGAGGTTGCACAGGGATCATGACTTTGTCAAGTCCAGCCACAAATCCTCAGTTGGATCAAGGTCTGGGCTCTGACATCTTCCATTTCACAACATTCATTTTGTTGCCTTTAAACCATTTCTGTGTGACTTTGGCTGTATGCTTTGGAGCATTGCCATGCTGAAGAACAAATATTTCCCAAGTTGCACTTCTCTTGCAGACTGCATCAAGTTGATCTGCAGAATTTCAATATACTTTGCTGCATTCATCTTACCATCTAATTTTACAAACCTTCCAGGGCCTGCTGCCAAGAAGCATCCCCACATCATGATGCTGCCACCACCGTGCTTCATGGTGGGGATGGTGCACTCATGATTACGTACAGTGTTTGGCATCCACAAAACACAGCGTCTAGTCTGATGGACAAAATGCTCAGTTTTGGTCTCATAAGACCAAGGAACCTTATTCTGGTTAACTTCAGAGTTTTCCACATGCCTTGTGGTGAACTCTGGTTCAGCTTTTTTCAACAGAGTCTTTCTCTTTGTCACTGTCCAATAAAGCTTTGACTGGTGAAAAACAAGCAACAGTTGTTGTATGCACAGTCTCTCCCATCTCAGATGCTGAAGCTTGTAACTCCTCCAGAGGAGTCATAGGTGTCTTGGTTCTTCACATCAAATAAGCTGGAACCCATCTGCACCCTACAAATTTATCCTGGTCAACAAGTGCTGGCGACTGAACCCTGGCCCATGGGGTTCAGTCGGGCACAGCACCCAGGCTGTAACTCAGTGGGACAACACCAGCAGGGATAGATGTAGGGATCAGGTGCAATGTAAGCTGGGTAGCAGGCAGAAGAGAACACCTGGATAAGCTGACCCCTGGTGGTGATGAATAAATGGAATAGAGCTAGTTGTGGGAGGTGGAATGGTACTCAGCTATCGTAGGAAAGTTCACTCCAAGGTGTTGAAAGACAAGCTTGGACCAATTGTCAAACTTTGGATTCAGGAGGAGAAATGCAGATTCCATTGTGGCTGTAGAACAGTGGACCAGTGGACCATCTGTTCACCTTTGTACAGCTGTTCATGAGGTCATGGGAGTTCCACCAGCCAGTCCACATGTTTTTGTAGATTTGGAAAAGGCTTGTGGGGCCCTGTGAGGAGTACTGCGGGAGTATGGGGTACCGGGATTGTTGTTACACGCCATTCAATCCCTGTTCAACCTAAGTGGTTGCTGCACTGAGCACTCAGCTTGTTGAACAGCTCGGACTTTGGATGTACAGGGATGGAATGGCTCATATCAACAAGCTAGGTACTCCATACTCCCACAGTACCTCCCACAGAGCCCCTCACGTAACACGGTCGTAGGCCTTTTCCAAATCCACAAAACACATGTGGACTGGCTGGTCCAACTCCCATGACCCTCTCAGCTTCTCTGCAAGGGTACCCAGCTGGTGCACCATTCCACAACCAGGATGGAATCTACATTGCTCCTCCTGAATCCAAGGTTCAACAATCGGTTGGAGCCTCCCTTTGGCCTCGAGGAAGTTCTGGCAAACTGTTTGATGCCTCAGGAAGGGGAGACAGTGCCTGGCCCAGTCTTTGTACAGTGGAGAGGTAGAACTGCTGACCCAGACTGGGGACATTGCTGAGCAGTGGAAAGAACACGTTGGCTCATATCCATGGTACAGGTTGCGGATGTATTTAAGAAGCTCATCTGTGCCAAAGAGCCATGTGTGGACAAGATTTGCCCCAAGATGCTGAAGGCTCTGGACATTGTTGGGGTGTCTTGCCTGACACGTCTCTTCAGCGTCATGTGGACATCGGGTAGGATGCCTGTGGAGTGGCAGACCAGAGAGGTGGTTCCCATTTTTAAAACGTGTTACAAGAACCATAGCGCCCCCTAGCAGAATGGCATGTTAACATGTGCGTAAAGCAAAGGAGTAACAAACTCCCTCTCTTCTTAAAAAATAAAAAATAAATATGAAAATAAGCACTCCGAGGCACAGGTTGGTGAGTGTTTTTGTCGCTCACAAACTTGTAGCTCCTGAAAATCCTCGTGCAACAAGCCTTGCTTTTGGTACTAACCCATTTTTTGTCTCTTTCAGAGTGCACGCCCAATGAGTGGAGATGTACTTTTGTCCTATGTCCTCAACTTCTTCAAACACCTCGTTCTGTCTCCAGATTTCTATTTCATTTTCCTTTGCTTCATCAAATGACACGTCCTCAGTCACAAAAACGTCTTTGTGTGTATCAGTATTGGGAACATCTGCCTGGACGCGAAGATCCTCCAACAGCGACAGATCAGCTGATTCACTGTTTCCTGCCACCTCCACAGGCTCCAGGAGCTCTAAGTTATACCAGTTCTAATATTTTCCTGTTGCTTTACTGGCACATCCTGACACTTTTGCGGTTTGTGAAACACCACTTCCTAGGTTTCTGAATGTCACAATTTGACCAGTCTTTATGTTAATGTTTTCAGTGTCCGGTCTCTGTTCTTCTGCGTTCTCATGAGTGGGCAAAGGGTCAGTCTCTGTGTTTTCAACATCTGTCTCTTGTTCAGCGCTGTCCACTGTATGTTGTCTTTGATTGTTTTCCTTACCAGAGGTAATCTGAGACTCCTCATGTTCATGAGTAACTTTTCTCAGCCTACGTCGGTGCACCCTGACACAGATGCCTCAAAAAGACTCAAAGAGACACAAAAAGACAGAAAAGACAACAGCAAAGAGAATCCAGTCTGTTTATTCAGCAGGGATAATATTACAGTAGAGAAGTAGATGGACAGCAGAATAAACATTTGAGAGTTACACAGAACGCCTGACAGACTGAATGCATCACATTTCTTTCTCTGATTTTTGTGTTTGTTGGTGCAGTAAAAACGAGGTTTTCACAATAATATGATGCAGTTTTGATCACGAGCAGAAGTTTTGCTGAAACACATCTGATCTTAAACAGTTCAGGGGCTGATATAGAAATAAAAACAATTATTTTATCATTGACATGAAAATGCACAACATGCACATTTAAAGAGTCTAAGTTTTAGATAGCATCCCTGGCAGACTTGATGCATTGTATTTCTTTAAAGGAACAAATCCAATATAATTTGATGCAGAAAAGGTATACAATGATGCATAAAAATTCACCAGAATGCAGGACATTTTCCATTTGACATGCAAAATTTCATGCAAACACCTCTGACTTAAAGTGTCCAGCTTAAACATCTGCCTGTGATTGATACACATCATGGAGAAAAGAGTGAGACTCTCTAGATTTCGTCTTGTTAAAGTGACTTTTCTGCAAAAACATATTTGTCCCTTCACAGATTCATGTTAGTTCCTTCACAGCAGGTTGGTGTCACAGGAGCCAGGCTGCAATATATGAAGTGTAACAATGAGTCTGAGACATTTCCTGAACCAGGGGTAGAAAAAAGCGTAGATGACAGGGTTCAGACAGGAGTTAGAATACAAGAGAAAAACCATAAAGACCTCAGCTGGCGTGTCGACCAGTATTTTGCTGCCTGTGAGAGAGACACAGTAGTACGGGCAGTAACACATCAAGAACACAAAAACAACAATGCTGAGGGTCCTGGCTGCTTTCCTCTCAGATTTATAACTTTTCATAGTCCTTGAATGATGGAGTGTTACAGCCACAACCTGGGATCGCATGGCACGAGCCAGAGACACAGCCACCACAAATATTCTCACATACAGAACAATAATTACTGTGATGGGTATAACGAAGCCAAAAGCAAGGTCAACATCACCTGCAATGTCAATCAAACATTCCCCATGGCAGGAAATATACCTGCCTGGGTGCTTCAGGTTATCATATAAAATGAAAATGCTGATGAACACAGCGTAGAGCCAACACACACAAATAGAGACTCTGATTCTTTTCTTCGTGACTCTGGTGGGGTAGTGCAGAGGGTCACAAATGGCCACATAGCGGTCCACAGATATGATCACCATGTTTCCGACAGAGGCATTGATGATAACGAAGGGCAGCAGGAAATACAGAGCACACATCAGGTCACCCAGCATCCAGCAGGCCTGCATGAGGAGGATTTCAACTGGCATCAACATGAACCCCACGAAAAAGTCTGAGACGGCCAGCGACAGCAGCAGGAAGTTGGTTGGAGTGTGGAGCTGCCTGCAGTGAGAGAACCTGCACTGTGAACAGCAGCAGCAACAGTCACAAAAGCACCAATACTGAGGCAATATCAGCTGCTGTAAGCACTATTCACATTCAGCATCAAACAGGCAGGGTGCAATAATCAGAGAACAAAGTCACAGTGAATCAGAATATGCTGAGGTGCTTGTGTCTGCCTGAAGTGTGAGATGGAGATGATGACCAGCAGGTTGAGGGCTGCAGTGAGCACAGAGATGATGTAGAGCAGGACGTAAACAATCACAGTTCCAGAGCGAGGAGGATCAGGCATCCTGCAGGAGGAGTTGAGGAGTTGTGGGAAGCAGAGTTCCTCCATCACCACAGAGAGCAGGAGGAGAGAGGCCACAGAGCTCCAGCAGCTTTCTGACCAAACCTCTGGATCACACAACTTTTATCTTTTTTAAATTACTCTCCACCCTCCCCTCCTCTTCTCCCATGAATAACTCCCTTTTCCCTCCCTCTCTGCTTCCTACTCTTCATCAACATCTTCACCACTTTTTCCTGATGAATTACAGTACCTGTAAAAGGTATTTACCCTCCTTGACAGTTTTCCCCCATCATTGCCTTTTGAACAAAATATTTTGTTCAACATAATTTTGGTTTATTCACATGAAATCACAAAAAGACTCACATTTCTATAAAGTAAAGTCAAATAATTAAAAGTACAAAATGCAAAATTTGTGATTGCATAAGTTTTCACGTCCTTCAAGCTAGTAATTAGTAGATGCGCCTTTGGCCACGGTTACAGCATTAAGCCTTTGAGGATAGGTCTCAATCAGCCTTGAATTCCTAGACGCTGCAGTATGACCCCATTCTTCTTTGGTGAGGTTTCACAGGGATTATGACTTTGTCAAGTCCAGTCACAAATCCTGAGCGGTCAGCTGATCACCACCTGGTGGTGAGTTGGATGCGCTGCCAGGGGAGGAGGCCAGACACACTTGGCAGGCCCAAACATGTCCTCAGGGTCTGTTGGGAACGTCTGCCGGAGCCCTCTGCCAGCGCGGTCTTCAACTCCCACCTCCAGGCGAGCTTCTCTCTCAGATCCCGGGGGAGGTTGGAGACATTGAGTCCAAGTGGACCATGTTCTCCACCTCCATTGTTGACGCTGCTGCTCGGAGCTGTGGTCGCAAGGTCTCTGGTGCCTGTCATGGCAGCATCTCCTGAACCCGGTGGTGGACACCGGAAGTAAGGGATACCATAAAGCTGAAGAAAGAGTTCTATCGGACGTTGTTAGCTCATGGGACTCCTGAAGAAGCTGGTGGGTACGGGCAGGCCAGGCATTCCGCAGCCCGGGCCATTGTGTAGGGAAAAACTCGGGTCTGGGAGGAGTTTGGGGAGGCCATGGGTCTCCACCGGAATAAGGTGGCTTGCCCTCTCCGAGTTGGTGGAGAGACCCTGCCCCAAGTGGAGGAGTTTATGTATCTCGGGGTCTTGTTCATGAGTGAGGGGAGGATGGAGCGTGAGATTGACAGGTGGATTGGTGCAGCGTCTGCAGTCATGCGGTCGCTGTACCGGTCCGTCGTGGTGAAGAAGCGAGCTAAGCTGAAAGGCGAGGCTCTCTATTTACCAGTCAGTCTATGTTCTGACTCTCACCTATGGTCATAAGCTTTGGGTCATGACCGAAATAATGAGGTCCCGGATACAAGCGGCAGAAACAAGGTTCCTCCGCAGAGTGGTTGGGCACACCCTACGAGATTAGGTGAGGAGCTCGTAGAGCCGCTTCTTCTCCACATAGAGAGGGATCAGTTGAGGTGGCTTGGACATCTGTTCCAGATGCCATCGGGACGCCTCCCTGGGGAGGTGTTGCGGGCATGTCCCACCGGGAGGAGGCCTCAGGGTAGACCTAGGACACGCTGGAGGGACTATGTCTCTTGGCTGACTTGGGAATGCCTCAGGGTCACAACGGAATAACTGGAGGAGGTCTCTGGGGCGAGGGAAGTCTGGGCCTCTCTGCTTAGACTGCTGCCTCCACGACTCAGCCCCAGATAAGCACAAAATAATGGAGTCATGGATGGGCCTGTGTGGATAGGTCTTAGTCAGTCTTGAATGCCTGGTCACTGCAATATTACCCAATTCTTCTTTGGTGAGGTTGCACAGGGATCATGACTTTGTCAAGTCCAGCCACAAATCCTCAGTTGGATCAAGGTCTGGGCTCTGACATCTTCCATTTCACAACATTCATTTTGTTGCCTTTAAACCATTTCTGTGTGACTTTGGCTGTATGCTTTGGAGCATTGCCATGCTGAAGAACAAATCTTTCCCAAGTTGCACTTCTCTTGGAGACTGCATCAAGTTGATCTGCAGAATTTCAATATACTTTGCTGCATTCGTCTTACACTCTTCCTTTACAAACCTTCCAGGGTCTGCTGCCGAGAAGCATCCCCACATCATGATGCTGCCACCACCGTGCTTCATGGTGGGGATGGTGCGCTCATGATTATGTACAGTGTTTGGCGTCCACAAAACACAGCGTCTAGTCTGATGACAAAATGCTCAATTTTGGTCTCATAAGACCAAGGAACCTTATTCTGGTTAACTTCAGAGTTTTCCACATGCCTTGTGGTGAACTCTGGTTCAGCTTTTTTCAACAGAGTCTTTCTCTTTGTCACTGTCCAATAAAGCTTTGATTGGTGAAAAACAAGCAACAGTTGTTGTATGCACATTCTCTCCCATCTCAGCTACTGAAGCTTGTAACTCCTCCAGAGGAGTCATAGGTGTCTTGGTTCTTCACATCAAATAAGCTGGAACCCATCTGCACCCTACAAATTTATCCTGGTCAACAAGTGCTGGCGACTGAACCCTGGCCCATGGGGTACAGTCGGGCACAGCACCCAGGCTGTAACCCAGTGGGACAACACCAGCAGGGATAGATGTAGAGGTCAGGTGCAATGTAAGCTGGGTAGCAGGCAGAGGAGAACACCTGGATAAGATGACACCTGGTGGTGATGAATAAATGGAATAGAGCTAGTTGTGGGAGGTGGAATGGTACTCAGCTATCGTAGGAAAGTTCACTCCAAGGTGTTGAAAGGCAAGCTTGGACCAATTGTCAAACTTTGGATTCAGGAGGAGAAATGCAGATTCCGTCGTGGCTGTAGAACAGTGGACCAGTGGACCATCTGTTCAACTTTGTACAGCTGTTCATGAGGTCATGGGAGTTCCACCAGCCAGTCCACATGTTTTTGTAGATTTGGAAAAGGCTTGTGGGGCCCTGTGAGGGGTACTGTGGGAGTATGGGGTATCGGGATTGTTGTTACACGCCATTCAATCCCTGTTCAACCTAGATAGTAGTTGCACAGTCAGCTTGTTGCACAGCTCGGACTTTGGTTGTACAGGGACGGAAGGGCTCATATCAACAAGCTAGGTACTCCATACTCCCACAGTACCTCCCACAGAGCCCCTCACGTAACACGGTCGTAGGCCTTTTCCAAATCCACAAAACACATGCGGACTGGCTGGTCCAACTGCCATGACCGACCTGGCAGCTATGCAAGGGTAACCAGCGGGTCCACCATTCTACAAACAGGACGGAATCCACATTGCTCCTCCTGAATCCAAGGTTCAACAATCGGTTGGAGCCTCCCTTCCCGACGCTGGCCTACAGGAAGTTCTGGCAAACTGTTTGACGCTTCAGGAAGGGGAGACAGTGCCTGGCCCAGTCTTTGTACAGTGGAGAGGTAGAAATGCTGACCCGGACTGAGGACATTGCTGAGCGGAGGAAAGAACACTTTGGGGGAATCTTGGCTCATATCCATGGTACAGGTTGCGGATGTATTTAAGAAGCTCATCTGTGCCAAAGTGCCAGATGTGGAAAAGTTTCACTCCGAGATGCTGGAGGCTCTGGACATTGTTGGGGCGTCTCTTCAATGTCACGTGGACATCGGGTACGGTGTCTGTGGAGAGTAGTGCTGAGTAGTGCTTCCCATTTTTAAAACGAGGACCAGAGAGTGTGCTCCAATTATCGGGGTATCACACTTCTCAGACTCCCCAGGAAAGTTTACTCCAGGATGCTGGAAGAAAGCAGAGAGGATCACAATTACAAACCACCAAAATTAGTTTTCTCTGTCGGGCAGCTGGGATCAGTCTTATACATAGGGTGGGGAGCTGGGACATCTGGAGGGAGCTGGAACGGAACTAGTTTAAGTGTTTCGGACATCAGATGCCTCCTGGAAGACTTTCTTTGGAGGTTTCTGAGCCTGTCACCTGAAAAGAGAGCCCGGGGCACACCCAGAACTTGTTGTAGGGTTTATATATCTCATCTGGCATGGGAATTTTCCTATCTCGGGATTCCCCAGGACAAACTGGACAGTGTTACTGAGAAGATGGATGTCTAGAATGGTCTGCTTCACGTGATGCCTCCGTGACTGACCCCGGATAAGTGGAAGAAAATGGATGGAGGGAAGGAAGGCTGAAACTTTCATTCACCTCTCCAGAAATGCTCAGCTTCTCATACTGTAGGTAAAGTCAGAGAATAAAACTTATATAAGGTGTGTACTTGTATGTACAAACTACCTCCTGCTTTTTTCACGTATTTAAATGTGCGCTGTATTAAATACAAATAAAAAATAACACATTTACCATTTTTTATTAAGTTACTGGTCATTAGTGACTTTTTTGTCATTTATCACTGAATCACATGTTGATGTTCATATTGCATCAGATGTGTCTAAAGATTATGTCAGAAATGATGTCAGCTTAAAAACAAAAAACAGCTGTTTATTGTTAACTTTGTTGGTCCACTTAGCAACGATTGCATCATGTTTGGATGTTGCAGCTTGTTTTGTCATAAAGTAACATCTCTGATCGCAGCAATGCCACCATCTGACACTAATGAGAGCAGGTGTGAAGACTTCCTGATCAGAGCCCAGTGAGGATCTTAATCACACAATGTGTGTGTTTGTGTGTGTGATGCAAGACTCAAAAGTTATGTGCGATGACTAAATAGTTTCCAAACTAAAACAAACATTGATGAGACAATTCTTTATCCTAGTCCAGCCACTGGATAGCTCTTGGTCAGGTCACATAGCAAGCATGTTTGTGCTTTCAGTTTTAATGGAAATCACATAGCCTTTTGTCGAAATACACATGAAAGCAAACATGTCCAGAACCTCACTGTCAAAGTTTATACATGTAAACATCGTTCATTTACTCAAATTCATGTTTTATTATCAAGTTTTGTTCAGTGTCTGACAGCACATGTGGAATTACACTCTGCAGCTCCTTATTCCTTCTTCAGTGAATTGATCAGTGTGATGTGTTTTAAGGCCGTTAATGCAAACACTCAGTCACAATATGTGTCTTTCACTTCATTTTAATTCAAATTATTTAAGACATTTTAGTTTTATCTTCATAAAAACAATATTATTTACACTAATCCTGCACTGAAAATGCCAACTGAAGTGAAAGTACAAAAGTATTAGCATCAAAATATACTTGATGTGCCACAAGTACTGCAGAATGGCTCTCATCAGAATAATGTATATTTACTACAGGCTAGTTGGTCAATTTTCTCCCTGCATGGGGATAAAATAATCCTAATAATGAGGCCAACAATCATGCATCATACTTTTATTGTCAATTATATTTTACATTATTAATCTGAAGTAAGTCATCAAATAGCAAAAGTTAAAGTACTGATCATGCAAAAGGGTTGGTTTGTGAATATTGTATATATTTGTATATGTGATTTATTAATGTCTTCATCCTTTTAATGTTGCAGCTGCTAAAGGTGGTTTCACTATTGTGTCAATGAAGATGTAGCTTCATCTTTAATATAATACTATAAAGTTATTGTTGATTATATTTAGTATTGTTAAACACAACCTGCAAAGTCTGGTATTTGCTTCTGTTTATTTGTGACGTAGAAGTATTAAGTAGCAGAAAATGGAAAGACTCAAGAAAACAACAAGTCCTTGAACGCTGTACTTCAGTACAGTCCATGAGTAAATGTATTCAGACTTTACCACGCTAGTTTTGATTGAGAAAGAAATCTAAAAGTCGGGAGGGTTTTTAAATGGGAAAATTTAAGAAAAAATTTGTCGGCCAAGGCCTCAGATTTTCCACTGATTCATGGGTGGAGAGACCCCAGAGTGGTATATTGTACTTTGCAGTTAATGGAGGCCCTGCATCAAAACACTACACCTTTTAAAAATTACACATCAGTTAATGTTGCTGTTTGTTTTTTCAGATGAAAAGCCAGAGATCATTAACACTAAAAATGTGTTTTTGGTACCTTCATCTAAAGCTTTAAGCATTCATGAGAACCTGGGACAAATACAGAGTAAATCTCCCAGTGTCATGTCGGCATAGATTTCAGTGGGGACGCCAGGGATAGACCCCTCTAATTATTTACAATTAATGCATTTGTGGCCCCCAATAAAAACACAAGAGTTGCAAAAGACTTTTATTTTGAAAAAACACTGTGATATCTATAATAGACGCTACAATACCACCGACAGGTGTTTCTTCATTCACCTATAAAACACAGACATGCATGTTATGACCTGAATGTGCAGAAAGATTTGAACTTGAGCAGAAATTTTGCTGAAACACATCTGATCTGTAACAGTTCAGGAGTTTATAAATCAAAAACAGAACAATGTCATCACTGACATGAAACGGTGACACATGTACATTTAAATAGTGTAGTGTCACAAAAAGACAGAAAAGACATCGGCAGAGAATGTGATGACAAGTTGACAGGAGAATAAATATTTGACAGACAGAATCCCTGATAGACTTGATGCATTGCATTTCTTCAAAGTAATGAATCCAACATAATTTGATGCAGAAAAGGAACACACTGATGCATCAGACTGCACCAGAATGCTGGAAATGTAGAGGGCATGCAAACTTTTTTGCAAACACATCTGACTTAAAGTGTCCAGCTTAAACATCTGCCTGTGATTGATGCACATCATAGAGGAAAGAGTGAGACTCTCTAGATTTCGTCTTTTAAAGTGACTTTTCTGCAGAAACATATTTGTCCCTTCAGAGATTCATGTTAGTTCCTTCACAGCAGGTTGGTGTCACAGGAGCCAGGCTGCAATATATGAAGTTCAACAATGAGTCTGAGACATTTCCTGAACCAGGGGTAGAAAAAAGCGTAGATGACAGGGTTCAGACAGGAGTTAAAATATATGACATAAATCATAAAGACCTCAGTTGAAGAGCCGACCAGTATTGTGCTGCCTGTGAGAGAGACACAGTAGTACGGGCAGTAACACATCAAGAACACAAAAACGACAACGCTGAGGGTCCTGGCTGCTTTCCTCTCAGATTTACAACTTTTCATAGTCCTTGAATGATGGAGTGTTACAGCCACAACCTGGGATCGCATGGCACGAGCCAGAGACACAGCCACCACAAATATTCTCATATACAGAACAATAATTACTGTGATGGGTATAACGAAGCCAAGCGCAAGGTCAACATCACCTGCAATGTCAACCAGACATTCCCCATGGCAGGAATTATACCTGCCTGGCTGCTTCAGGTGATCGTACAAAATAAAAATGCTGATGAACACAGCGTAGAGCCAACACACACAAATAGAGACTCTGATTCTTTTCTTAGTGACTCTGGTGGGGTAGTGCAGAGGGTCACAAATGGCCACATAGCGGTCCACAGATATGAGCACCATGTTTCCGACAGAGGCAGCAGTGATGATCAGAGGCAACAGGAAATACAGAGCACACATCAGGTCACCCAGCATCCAGCAGGCCTGCATGAGGAGGATTTCAACTGGCATCACAATGAACCCCACGAAAAAGTCTGAGACGGCCAGCGACAGCAGCAGGAAGTTGGTTGGAGTGTGGAGCTGCCTGCAGTGAGAGAACCTGCACTGTGAACAGCAGCAGCAACAGTCACAAAAGCACCAATACTGAGGCAATATCAGCTGCTGTAAGCACTATTCACATTCAGCATCAAACAGGCAGGGTGCAATAATCAGAGAACAAAGTCACAGTGAATCAGAATATGCTGAGGTGCTTGTGTCTGCCTGAAGTGTGAGATGGAGATGATGACCAGCAGGTTGAGGGCTGCAGTGAGCACAGAGATGATGTAGAGCAGGACGTAAACAATCACAGTTCCAGAGCGAGGAGGATCTGGCATCCTGCAGGAGGAGTTGAGGAGTTGTGGGAAGCAGAGTTCCTCCATCACCACAGAGAGCAGGAAGAGAGAGGCCACAGAGCTCCAGCAGCTTTCTGACCAAACCTCTGGATCACACAACTTTTATCTTTTTTAAATTACTCTCCACCCTCCCCTCCTCTTCTCCCATGAATAACTCCCTTTTCCCTCCCTCTGTTCTTTCTACTCTTAATCAACATCTTCACCACTTTTTCCTGATGAATTACAGTACCTGTAAAAGGTATTTACCCTCCTTGACAGTTTTCCCCCATCATTGCCTTTTGAACAAAATATTTTGTTCAACATAATTTTGGTTTATTCACATGAAATCACAAAAAGACTCACATTTCTATAAAGTAAAGTCAAATAATTAAAAGTACAAAATGCAAAATTTGTGATTGCATAAGTTTTCACGTCCTTCAAGCTAGTAATTAGTAGATGCGCCTTTGGCCACGGTTACAGCATTAAGCCTTTGAGGATTGGTCTCAATCAGCCTTGAATGCCTAGACGCTGCAGTATGACCCCATTCTTCTTTGGTGAGGTTTCACAGGGATTATGACTTTGTCAAGTCCAGTCACAAATCCTGAGCGGTCAGCTGATCACCACCTGGTGGTGAGTTGGATGCGCTGCCAGGGGAGGAGGCCAGACACACTTGGCAGGCCCAAACATGTCCTCAGGGTCTGTTGGGAACGTCTGCCGGAGCCCTCTGCCAGCGCGGTCTTCAACTCCCACCTCCAGGCGAGCTTCTCTCAGATCCCGGGGGAGGTTGGAGACATTGAGTCCAAGTGGACCATGTTCTCCACCTCCATTGTTGACGCTGCTGCTCGGAGCTGTGGTCGCAAGGTCTCTGGTGCCTGTCATGGCAGCATCTCCTGAACCCGGTGGTGGACACCGGAAGTAAGGGATACCATAAAGCTGAAGAAAGAGTTCTATCGGACGTTGTTAGCTCATGGGACTCCTGAAGAAGCTGGTGGGTACGGGCAGGCCAGGCATTCCGCAGCCCGGGCCATTGTGTAGGGAAAAACTCGGGTCTGGGAGGAGTTTGGGGAGGCCATGGGTCTCCACCGGAATAAGGTGGCTTGCCCTCTCCGAGTTGGTGGAGAGACCCTGCCCCAAGTGGAGGAGTTTATGTATCTCGGGGTCTTGTTCATGAGTGAGGGGAGGATGGAGCGTGAGATTGACAGGTGGATTGGTGCAGCGTCTGCAGTCATGCGGTCGCTGTACCGGTCCGTCGTGGTGAAGAAGCGAGCTAAGCTGAAAGGCGAGGCTCTCTATTTACCAGTCAGTCTATGTTCTGACTCTCACCTATGGTCATAAGCTTTGGGTCATGACCGAAATAATGAGGTCCCGGATACAAGCGGCAGAAACAAGGTTCCTCCGCAGGGTGGTTGGGCACACCCTACGAGATTAGGTGAGGAGCTCGTAGAGCCGCTTCTTCTCCACATAGAGAGGGATCAGTTGAGGTGGCTTGGACATCTGTTCCAGATGCCATCGGGACGCCTCCCTGGGGAGGTGTTGCGGGCATGTCCCACCGGGAGGAGGCCTCAGGGTAGACCTAGGACACGCTGGAGGGACTATGTCTCTTGGCTGACTTGGGAATGCCTCAGGATCACAACGGAATAACTGGAGGAGGTGTCTGGGGCGAGGAAAGTCTGGGCCTCTCTGCTTAGACTGCTGCCTCCACGACTCAGCCCCAGATAAGCACAAAATAATGGAGTCATGGATGGGCCTGTGTGGATAGGTCTTAGTCAGTCTTGAATGCCTGGTCACTGCAATATTACCCCATTCTTCTCTGGTGAGGTTGCACAGGGATCATGAGTGAACGACTTTGTCAAGTCCAGCCACAAATCCTCAGTTGGATCAAGGTCTGGGCTCTGACATCTTCCATTTCACAACATTCATTTTGTTGCCTTTAAACCATTTCTGTGTGACTTTGGCTGTATGCTTTGGAGCATTGCCATGCTGAAGAACAAATCTTTCCCAAGTTGCACTTCTCTTGGAGACTGCATCAAGTTGATCTGCAGAATTTCAATATACTTTGCTGCATTCGTCTTACACTCTTCCTTTACAAACCTTCCAGGGTCTGCTGCCGAGAAGCATCCCCACATCATGATGCTGCCACCACCGTGCTTCATGGTGGGGATGGTGCGCTCATGATTATGTACAGTGTTTGGCGTCCACAAAACACAGCGTCTAGTCTGATGACAAAATGCTCAATTTTGGTCTCATAAGACCAAGGAACCTTATTCTGGTTAACTTCAGAGTTTTCCACATGCCTTGTGGTGAACTCTGGTTGAGCTTTTTTCAACAGAGTCTTTCTCTTTGTCACTGTCCAATAAAGCTTTGATTGGTGAAAAACAAGCAACAGTTGTTGTATGCACATTCTCTCCCATCTCAGCTACTGAAGCTTGTAACTCCTCCAGAGGAGTCATAGGTGTCTTGGTTCTTCACAAAAAATAAGCTGGAACCCATCTGCACCCTACAAATTTATCCTGGTCAACAAGTGCTGGCGACTGAACCCTGGCCCATGGGGTACAGTCGGGCACAGCACCCAGGCTGTAACCCAGTGGGACAACACCAGCAGGGATAGATGTAGAGGTCAGGTGCAATGTAAGCTGGGTAGCAGGCAGAGGAGAACACCTGGATAAGATGACACCTGGTGGTGATGAATAAATGGAATAGAGCTAGTTGTGGGAGGTGGAATGGTACTCAGCTATCGTAGGAAAGTTCACTCCAAGGTGTTGAAAGGCAAGCTTGGACCAATTGTCAAACTTTGGTTTCAGGAGGAGAAATGCAGATTCCGTCGTGGCTGTAGAACAGTGGACCAGTGGACCATCTGTTCAACTTTGTACAGCTGTTCATGAGGTCATGGGAGTTCCACCAGCCAGTCCACATGTTTTTGTAGATTTGGAAAAGGCTTGTGGGGCCCTGTGAGGGGTACTGTGGGAGTATGGGGTACTGGGATTGTTGTTACACGCCATTCAATCCCTGTTCAACCTAGATAGTAGTTGCACAGTCAGCTTGTTGCACAGCTCGGACTTTGGTTGTACAGGGACGGAAGGGCTCATATCAACAAGCTAGGTACTCCATACTCCCACAGTACCTCCCACAGAGCCCCTCACGTAACACGGACGTAGGCCTTTTCCAAATCCACAAAACACATGCGGACTGGCTGGTCCAACTGCCATGACCGACCTAGCAGCTATGCAAGGGTAACCAGCTGGTCCACCATTCTACAAACAGGACGGAATCCACATTGCTCCTCCTGATTCCAAGGTTCAACAATCGGTTGGAGCCTCCCTTCCCGAGGCTGGCCTACAGGAAGTAATGGTAAACCGTTTGATGCCTCAGGAAGGGGAGACCGTGCCTGGCCCAGGCTTTGTACAGTGGAGAGGTAGAACTGCTGACCCGGACTGAGGACATTGCTGAGTGGTGGAAAGAACACTTTGGGGGAATCTTGGCTCATATCCATGGTACAGGTTGCGGATGTATTTAAGAAGCTTCTCTGTGCCAAAGTGCCAGATGTGGAAAAGTTTCACTCCGAGATGCTGATGGCTCTGGACATTGTTGGGCTGTCTTGGCTGACACGTCTCTTCAGTGTCACGTGGACATCGGGTACGGTGTCTGTGGAGTGGCAGAGCTGAGTAGTGCTTCCCATTTTTAAAAGGGGGACCAGAGAGTGTGCTCCAATTATCGGGGTATCACACTTCTCAGACTCCCCAGGAAAGTTTACTCCAGGATGCCGGAAGAAAGCAGAGAGGATCACAATTGAAAACCACCAAAATTAGTTTTCTCTGTCGGGCAGCTGGGATCAGTCTTATACATAGGGTGGGGAGCTGGGACATCTGGAGGGAGCTGGAACGGAACTAGTTTAAGTGTTTTGGATATCGGATGCCTCCTGGAAGACTTTCTTTGGAGGTTTCCGAGCCTTTCACCTGAAAATAGAGCCCGGGGCACACCCAGAACTTGTTGTAGGGTTTATATATCTCGTCTGGCCTGGGGATTTTCCTATCTCGGGATTCCCCAGGACAAACTGGACAGTGTTACTGAGAAGATGGATGTCTAGAATGGCCTGCTTCACCTGATGCCTCCGTGACTGACCCCGGATAAGTGGAAGAAAATGGATGGAGGGAAGGAAGGTTGAAATGTGAAATGTATTAAATGCAAATAAAAAATAACAAATTTGCTATTTTTTATTGAATTACTGGTGATAAATGACTTTTTTGTCACCTATCAGTAAACCACATGTTGTTGTTCAGATTGCATCAGATGTGTCTAAAGATCATGTCAGAAATGATGTCAGCTTAAAACAACCAGTTGTTTATTTTTAACTTTGTTGGTCCACTTAGCAACGATTGCATCATGTTTGGATGTTGCGGCTTGTTTTGTAATACAGTAACATCTCTGATTGCAGCAATGCCACCATCTCACACTAATGAGAGCAGGTGAGAAAACTTCCTGAGTGAGAGAGACTCACGGGCCATTAGCAGCAGGTAACAGCTTACACACTGAGGGCTGTTCAGAGCCCAGTGAGGATCTTAATTACACAATGTGTGTGTTTGTGTGTGTGATGCAAGACTCAGAAGTTGTGTACAATGACCAAGCAGTTTCCAAACTAAAACAAACATTGATGAGACAATTCTTTATCCTAGTCCAGCCACTGGATAGCTCTTGGTCAGGTCACATAACAAGCATGTTTGTGATTTCAGTTTTAATGAAACTTACCTACGTTACTTACCTGTAGTTTGTGGCTCTTTCAAACTGAAAGCCTTTCTTTTGCAGAGAAAATACTTAAAAAAAATGTTATCCAGTTTAGCTGTTTAGGAACATATTTTTTGGGGGAAACACTTGGCTAATTCGTCACATAAAAATTATGTTCAAAAATACAAGATGACCTGATACCATTTGGAATTCCTATTAATGCTAGGCTATTCTGGCTGTGTGGTTCATGCTAACTGCACTATCTGCAGTAGAGACTCTTTCTACTGATCTTAGGCAGCACTACAATTTCTCCTGTCAGTAAAACACATAGAAGTCAACATTTTGTCATTTATAAATGTTACCAGAGCTGCAAATCCTTTGTTGCTTTGAGGTTTACTCATAATTCTTAGCCATTACAACTAAATGCGGACACAGTTTTGTGACAGTGGGTATATACGATGGTACTTCAGAAAGAAAACTTCACAGGAAAAAGATTATTTTTGCATTATTTTTCGAAATACTCTCCTTTAACTTAGATGCATTTAGTCTACCGATGTTCAAACTTCTCTATCCCTTCACAGAAGAAAGTCATAACTTAACTGTCCAGATACTCCTCAACAGCATCAGTAACTTCATCATCCCAATGAAAATGGCCACCACACAAGTAGAACTTCAGTTTGGGAAATAGAAGTCAGAGGGTACCAGGTTGGATAAGTAAGGTTCACAGCAACGGTTCAAAGTCACATGTGGCTGCTTCTGCTACCTGTGCTGTGAGGACGGACTCTTTGTCCCAGAGTAACAGCATGCCAGGTCGAAGTTTTCCTCTTCTTTTGTCTTTCATTGCTTCTTTCAGTTGTCACACTTGTGTAGTAGTCCCTATTAATGGTCTGTCCTTTTTGCAAGTCAATCATGAACAATCACTCACTGTCCCAAAACACTAAAGCCATTACCTTGCAGACAGATACCAGTTGCTTGAAACCACTAGGAGCCAAAAAAAAAAGCTTGCCTTGATTTGTTGAGTCAGGATCAAAGTGGTCAACCCATGTCTCATCCTGGATCACCAACCTCCTGACGAGTTTGGTTGGATCAGTCTGAAAACAAGCCAAATGTGTACTTGAAATTTCCATTTTCTCAACTTTCGATCCTGTGTCGAATCTTTCACACATTTTTTTTTATCCCAAAGATGTCAGTCAAAACAGTGTTAATTGAGCCGACACTGATATCCATGGTTTCCACTGTGTGTTGGACAGTCACATGTCTGTCATTCATGACCATGTGATGAATGGCCTCCACAAGATCGCTCATGGTCTCCGATTTTGGGCGTTCTGACCATGAGTTACAGACGGTACTGTCCCTGCGCCACGTGAAAACAGCAACCCGCTTCTTTGTGGTTGTGGGGAGTGATTGGCTATATGGCAAAGGGAGTCCTTACCAAGTGTGTTGACCATGTCTTTGTGGATTTCCTTGAGGGTCATTTGCTTTTGATGCAGATCATTGATCTTCGTTCTGGCTTTTTGCTTGTCAATATATATTTTTTTGGTTTCCCTCTAATGTACTGTTTTCAAAGACCATCAGACGACAAAAAATTCAGTTTTGTGGACAATGATATAAGGCCTGATAGTATACAGATATGCCCAAAAATGGGAATTACACATCTTGTTTCTGGGTGAGGCAAAGAACATTTTAAAGTGCCCTTGCATATACAGTTCACAACAGAAGTGAATAAACCCCAGAGCTACACCACTTAAATATCACATGTTTGCTCTTGCTCCTTTTGAATCTTAGGTGCAACTGGTTGGAGTCTCCCTTCTGGCACCCTACAATGAAATTTACCAGGGATGCTGAGCAGTGTGGTAATCTGACAATAGAAGCACGACCTCCAGTCCCCCTGTTTCAAATTGGGAACCACCACCCTGGGTTTTCACTCCAAAGACACCATCCCTGACCTCCAAGGAACACTAAAAAGGCATATTAGCCAATATAGCCCAACAGTGTTCAGAGCCTTCAGCATTTGAGGGCAAGTCTTGTCCAAACCTGGCGCCTTGCCACTGAGGGACTTCTTGACTACCTTAGCAACCTCTGCCACAGACATGGGCAAGGCTTCACCTGAGTCATCAGACTATGCCTCCTCAGTGGAGGACATGTTGGCTGGATTTGGAAGTTCCTTAAAGTGCTCTTTCCATCGTCTGACAATATCCCCAGACCCCCAAGCCAACAAGCCAGAAAGGCCTCCTTGGTGAGTGGGTCAGAGACTCAAATGCAGACGACAAAAGCACAGCAGACAGAATGTTCAAACAATAAAGAATTATATGCAATATGAAATATGTATACACAATCACAAACACAGGTCACAGGAAAAGGGGAAGTGATGCAACTAGGGCACACGATAGGCTGCCTTTACCCAAGGGAGACGACTAGGGGTCGGAGGTAAAAGTTCACTGGCTGTGGAAGCCGAGGTAGGACAAAATACCACTATGCTAAAGACAGACAAGACAGACTTAATCTTATGAGAGCTAGATATATTTGACAAAGCAACGCACCACAACTTGGTGCTACCAAGCTTGGAAAGTTTTAAAGTCTAATGGGGAGAGACAGTGAAGGAATGCGTGGCGTGGCAGTGATGAATGTGCCGCCAGGTGCAGGGTCAGATCGGGGAACGGATCAGAGCAGACCGGGTTGGAACTGTGAAGGCAGGAGCCTGGTGGAGCAGGCAGGGAGGGTCACTGAATTAAAGCAAAGGAGAACAGTTAGAATCGGAGCACAAAGAAAAAAACAGAACAGAACTTGGCCTGAGTTGACAAACTATGTTGTTCAACGGTCCAGCATCGAGTAGTGGTCTGAGCTTGGCGTTTATGAAGAGAGCAGATGAGTTGCAGGTGGACCACTCACCGCTGCAGGTGTCCTCATTCAGGTAATAAACCAATTCCCAGCACCTGTGAACATTCCACACTCACACACCTCACTCATGCCCACAAGAGGGAAAAGAAAAAGGAGGGAGAAGGAGGGAAAAAGGGCTGCCACTAAGCAGAGTTAGAGGTGGAGGGCATGACATCCTTCTTTGATGGCTTCTTTTAATGCTGGTGTCCACCAACTGGTCCAAAGCTTGCCACCACCACAGGCACCAATGACCTTCTGACCATAGCTCCAAATGGCCACCTTTGTAACCGAGGCTTTGAACACGGCCCACCCAGGTTCCATGGCCCCAGCCTCCTCTGAGGTTCACAAGAAACTCTTGCAGAGGAAACAGTTGGAGACCCTATGGACAGGGACCTCCACCAGTTGTTCACAATTCACCCTCACTACACATTTAGCTTTACCAGGTCTGTGCAGGAGTCTTGCCAACCATCAGATCAAACTCAGTGCCAGGTGGTGATTAGTTGAAAGTGGTGACTTATGTCCAAGACATGCAGCTACAGGTCTGAAGGTGCAACCACAAAGTTGATTATCAACCTTTGGTCTAGGTTCTCTAGTGACCATATACTTACATATGCTCTGTGACACAAAGTTACGAGATGAAACTTTGCTAAAGCACATATAAAAGAAGTCCTGTGACATTCTTTGGTCAGATAGGTACAAGATAATGTCACTGGGCTCAGATGGTCCACAGGAAGGGCTGTGGCTCAGGTGGTAGAGTGGGTTGTCCACTGATCCTAATGTTGGCAGATTGATCCCCGGCATGTTGAAGTGTCCTTGGCAAGACATTGAACCCCAAGTTGCTCCTGATGGCAGGCAGGTGCCTTGCATGGCAGCTCTGTTGCCATTGGTGTGTGATTGTGTGAATGAGAAAGTAAAGCTTTTTGAGTGCCACTAAGGTAGAAAGGGGCTATATATGTGTAGACCATTTACCACTTACAATGGATTCCAACATGTTTGGCTAGTACCTGGCCAGGCTACCACAGTGGATGCATAGTCCTGATAGTGAAGCACAAAAGGTTGAACGACTGCGAAAGGTGTTGACATAGATGCACGATGAATGTCAGTGGATAAACCAAAGTACTGGCTAACGAGATGAATCTCAGTGAGCAGAAGCATAAAATGAGAGGAATCTTCATTCAGGACAACATTAATTCAAAACTTGTCGTCAGTTACACTGATGTCACTGAACCACATTTGGTGCAGCAGAAATGAAGAAAAGCAAGTGCTGCATCCATTTTCAAGAGTGGCTTTTAAGATTTCAGTGGCCTCATAGACGTTTTTAGGCTTGGATCAGTGTTGGACTGTAATTCATCAGGAAAAAGTGATGAAGATGCTGATGAAGAGTAGGAAGAACAGAGGGAGGGAGAGGAGGGTTATCCAAGGGAGATAGAATAGAAGGGGAGGGTGGAGAGTAATTAAAAAAGATAAAAGTTGTGTGATCCAGAGGTTTGGTCAGAAAGCTGCTGGAGCTCTGTGGCCTCTCTCCTCCTGCTCTCTGTGGTGATGGAGGAACTCTGCTTCCCACAACTCCTCAACTCCTCCTGCAGGATGCCAGATCCTCCTCGCTCTGGAACTGTGATTGTTTACGTCCTGCTCTACATCATCTCTGTGCTCACTGCAGCCCTCAACCTGCTGGTCATCATCTCCATCTCACACTTCAGGCAGACACAAGCACCTCAGCATATTCTGATTCACTGTGACTTTGTTCTCTGATTATTGCACCCTGCCTGTTTGATGTTGAATGTGAATAGTGCTTACAGCAGCTGATATTGCCTCAGTATTGGTGCTTTTGTGACTGTTGCTGCTGCTGTTCACAGTGCAGATTCTCTCACTGCAGGCAGCTCCACACTCCAACCAACTTCCTGCTGCTGTCGCTGGCCGTCTCAGACTTTTTCGTGGGGTTCATGGTGATGCCAGTTGAAATCCTCCTCATGCAGACCTGCTGGATGCTGGGTGACCTGATGTGTGCTCTGTATTACCTGCTGCCCTTCGTCATCATCAATGCCTCTGTCGGAAACATGGTGCTCATATCTGTGGACCGCTATGTGGCCATTTGTGACCCTCTGCACTACCCCACCAGAGTCACTAAGAAAAAAATCAGACTCTCTATTTATGTGTGTTGGCTCTACGCTGTGTTCATCAGCATTTTCATTTTATACGATCACCTGAAGCAGCCAGGCAGGTATAATTCCTGCCATGGAGAATGTTTGATTGACATTGCAGGTGATGTTGACCTTGCTTTCAACTTCGTTATACCCATCACAGTAATTATTGTTCTGTATGTGAGAATATTTGTGGTGGCTGTGTCTCTGGCTCGTGCCATGAGATCCCAGGTTGTGGCTGTAACCCTCCATCATTCAAGGACTATGAAAAGTTGTAAATCTGAGAGGAAAGCAGCCAGGACCCTCAGCATTGTTGTTTTTGTCTTCTTGATGTGTTACTGCCCGTACTACTGTGTCTCTCTCACAGGCAGCACAATACTCATCGGCACTTCAACTGAGGTCTTTATGGCTTTTCTCATGTATTTTAACTCCTGTCTGAACCCTGTCATCTACGCTTTTTTCTACCCCTGGTTCAGGAAATGTCTCAGACTCATTGTTACACTTCATATATTGCAGCCTGGCTCCTGTGACACCAACCTGCTGTGAAGGAACTAACATGAATCTCTGAAGGGACAAATATGTTTGTACAGAAAAGTCACTTTAACAAGACGAAATCTAGAGAGTCTCACTCTTTCCTCCATGATGTGCATCAATCACAGGCAGACGTTTAAGTTGGACACTTTAAGACCGGAGTGTTTGCAAAGACTTTTCCATGCCAGGCACTTTAAATTTCCTGCATTCTGGTGCAGTCTGATGCATCAGTGTGTTTCTTTTCTGCATCAAATTATACTGGATTCATTACTTTGAAGAAATGCAATGCATCAAGTCTATCAGGGATTCTGTCTGTCAGATATTTTTCTCCTGTCAACTTTTCATCACATTCTCTGCCGATGTCTTTTCTGTCTTTTTGTGACACTACACTATTTAAATGTACATGTGGCACCGTTTCATGTCAGTGATGACATTGTTCTGTTTTTGATTTATAAACTCCTGAACTGTTACAGATCAGATGTGTTTCAGCAAAATGTCTGCTCAAGTTCAAAACTTTCTGCACATTCAGGTCATAACATGCATGTCTGTGTTTTATAGGTGAATGAAGAAACACCTGTCGGTGGTATTGTAGCGTCTATTATAGATATCACAGTGTTTTTTCAAAATAAAAGTCTTTTGCAAGTCTTGTGTTTTTATTGGGGGCCACAAATGCATTAAATGTAAATAATTAGAGGGGTGTATCCCTGGCGTCCCCACTGAAATCTATGCTGACATAACACTGGGAGATTTACTCTGTATTTGTCCCAGGTTCTCATCAGTGCTTAAAGCTTTAGATGAAGGTACCAAAAACACATTTTTAGTGTTAATGATCTCTGGCTTTTCATCTGAAAAAACAGCAACATTAACTGATGTGTAATTTTTAAAAGGCGTAGTGTTTTGATGCAGGGCCTCCATTATCTACAAAGTACAATGTACCACTCTGGGGTCTCTCCACCCATGAATCAGTGGAAAATCTGAGGCCTTGGGCGACAAATTATTTCTTAAATTTTCCCATTTAAAAACCCTCCCGACTTTTAGATTTGTTCTCAATCAAAACTAGCGTGGTAAAGCCTGAATACATTTACTCATGGACTGTACTGAAGTACAGCGTTCAAGGACTTGTTGTTTTCTTGAGTCTTTCCATTTTCTGCTACTTAATACTTCTACGTCACAAATAAACAGAAGCAAATACCAGACTTTGCAGGTTGTGTTTAACAATACTAAACATTATCAACAATAACTTTATAGTGTTATATTAAAGATGAAGATAAATCTTCATTGACACAGTAGTGAAACCAACTTTAGCAGCTGCAACATTAAAGGGATGAAGACATTAATACATCACATATACAAATATATGCAATATTCACAAACCAACCCTTTTGCATGATCAGTACTTTAACTTTTGCTATTTGATGACTTACTTCAGATTAATAATGTAAAATAGAATTGACAATAAAAGTATGATGCATGATTGTTGGCCTCATTATTAGGATTATTTTATCCCCATGCAGGGAGAAAATTGACCAACTAGCCTGTAGTAAATATACATTATTCTGATGAGAGCCATTCTGCAGTACTTGTGGCACATCAAGTATATTTTGATGCTAATACTTTTGTACTTTGACTTCAGTCGGCATTTTCAGTGCAGGATTAGTGTAAATAATATTGTTTTTATGAAGATAAAACTAAAATGTATTAAATAATTCGAATTAAAATTAGGTGAAAGACTGATATTGTTACTGAGTGTGTGCATTATCGGCCTTAAAACACATCACACTGATCAATCCACTGAAGAAGGAATAAGGAGCTGCAGAGTGTAATTCCACATGTGCTGTCGGACGCTGAGCAAAACCTGATGATAAAACCTGAATTTGAGGAAATGAACGATGTTTACATGTATAAACTTTGATAGTGAGGTTTTGAGCATGTTTGCTTTCATGTGTCAGATCAGAGGTGTTACTGTACGACAAAACAAGCTGCAACATCCAAACATGATGCAATCGTTGCTAAGTGGACCAACAAAGTCAACAATAAACAGCTGTTTTTTTTAAGCTGACATCATTTCTGACATAATCTTTCGACACATCTGATGCAACCTGAACATCAGCGTGTGATTCAGTCTTTGCATCTGGTCACCGAATTCACAAACAAAAAGTCCCTTATTACTTGTAATTTAGGTTAAAACACTAAATAATTATATATATATAAAAAACACATTTTACAATATAAGTGCCAACAGTAGAAGGTAGTTTGTACACACAGGTATAACCCCTTATATAACATCTGTCCTCTGACTGTACAAAACGTATGAGAAGCTCAGCCTTTGTGGAAATGTGACCAAACATTCCAGACTTGAATGTCCCACCCATCCATTTCCTTCCACTTAACCAGGGTCAGGTCGGGAAAGAAGCAGATGAAGCCGGTCATTCCAGGAGGCATCTGGATCAGACGTCCAAACCACCTCAACTGGCTCCTTTCGACGCGAAGCAGCAGCAGCTCTACTCCAAGCTCCTTCTAGATGTTTCTCACCCTATCTCTGAGGCTGAGCCCAGCCACCCTGAGGAGGAAGCTCATTTCAGCCTCTTGTACCCGTAATCTGGTTCTTTCAGTCACTACCTAGAGCTCATGACCACAGGTGAGAGTTGGAACGTAGATGAACTGGTAAATGGAGGTGGTTTGGACATCTGATCCAGAAGTAGGGGAGACTTCCTCTGGAGGTTTTCTGACCACCGGAACAAGTTTGGGTATCATAGGTTGCCTAGAGCAGTGGTTCTCACCTGGTCCAGCCTCAGGACCCACTATGTTTCTATTAATAACAGTCGCGACCCAGATTTTTGAATTTTGCTGTTCCTCTTAAGAAATTAAGGTTATTTTGGTGGAGTCTCAACGCATTTTGATACAACTTAGGAAAATTTTGGCTTATTTTTTGCTAATTTTGGGATATTTGGACACTTTTGCCAAGTTTTTGGGCATATTTTGGCCCATTTTGACAGATTCTGAGCACATTTTTGTGGATTTTTCACACATTTTAGCATAAATTTCTCCAATAAGCTGGCAGAACCAAATCTAGAGGTTAATAGTGGGCAACTACTGGTGTCACCACCACTAAATATCCTGCTGTTGAAAGCAAACTGAGTCATAAGAAACACGTCTTTGAAAATAAAAGACTTTATACCACTACTTTTTATGGGGGTCATGCTTCTGCGACCCTCTAAAAATGGCTTCACAACCTACTTTTGGGTCCCGACCCACCAGTTGGGACCTTTGTCCATAGTATCTTTCCATGACATCTAGCTTCTCTGTTGGCCCTAAACTGCTCTGATTTGGAGAGCTCCTGCTCCCCCGACGTCACTTCCGTCACCACCATGACTTTCCTCCCTGCTTTTGAGACCTTCGACCAGAATAAGGGAGTCTTGCCCCAACAGAGGCCTACTTGACCCTTCCCCGCTGACTACCTTGCTTTGATGCAGCCAGCTGATTCCTTCCTGTGCATACGTGGCCTGCCCTCACCAGTAGGTAATGGATTCAGAGATAGAGATAACACACAAAACACAAAATGCTGTTTTTAAATGAGGATTTAGTGAAGATTAATTGAAAACCGATATCACACCTGTGAAAAAGTAATTGCCCCCCCTAAACCTAATACCTGGTTGGTCTCTTGGCAGCAGCAGTTAAATGTTGGTTCCAGCTTGTGATCAGTCTTTTCCATCCCCATGGAGGAATGTTGGTCCACTCTTCTCTAGAATAGTTGTAATTCGGCCTCATTAGTTGGTTTTCTATCATGAGCTGCCTTTTTAAGGTCTTACCACAGCATCTCAGTTGGATTCAAGACCAGACTTTGACTAGGCCACTCCAGAACCTTCATTCAGTTCTTCCTGAGCCCCTCAGAGGTGGACTTGCTTGTGGTCTTTGGGTCTTTGTTTTGCTCCATGAACCATTAGTGTTGAGCTTCAGGTCATGAACTGATGGTGGAGATTCTCCAGGAGGATTTTCTGATAGAGAGCAGAATTCATGGCTCCATCAATGATGACAAGTGGTCCAGGTCCTCCAACCATCACACTACCACCACCATGGTTCACTGTTGGTAGATGTTCTTCTGGTGGATGCAGTATCAGCTTTACTCCAGATGTAACGGACCCATGTCTTCTAAAAGTTCCACCTTTGACTCATCAGTCCACAGGATGTTATCCAGAAGTCTTGGAGCTCATCCAGATGAACCTTTATGTTGTTTTTGGTCAGTAGTGGTTTGATCCTTCATCTCTCCATGGATCCATTTCCTCCCAGAGTCTTCCTCATTGTGGAATCATGTAGACGAACCTTAACTGAGGCCAGTGAGGTCTGCAGGTCTTTAGATGTTCCTCTGGGTTCTTCTGTGGCTCCTGGATTAGATAGCGACGTCCTTGGAGAAATGTTGGTGGTTGGTCCACTCCTGGGAAGGTCCACCACTGTTCCATGTTCCTCCATTAGTGGATAAAGTCTCTCACTGTGCTTCTCTGGAGTCCCAGAGCCTCAGCAGTGGCTTTGTAACCCTCCAGACTGATGGACGTCAGTGACTTTGTTCCTCATCTGTTCTTGGATCTCTTTAGAACGTGGCATCATGAGCTGCTTTTAGAGACCCTTTAGCTGCTTCACAACACCAGACAGGTTCTATTAGTGATGTTTAGATCCAACAAGCCTGGCAGTGATCATATGTGAGTGTGGATGGTGAGACTGAATCCAGCTACAAAATGAATTTTGTCATTTGGTAGATTGGTAGCTAAGGGGGCAATTACTTTATCACATGGGGCAAGATGGACTGGACAGCATTTTTCCTTCAAAAAATAAAATCATATCATCAGAAACTTTTTAGAAGATAACAGTTTCAGTTTCAAGTCAATCAGAGAAGGTCGAGCAGAATGATGCCGCTGATGATTTGAGGTGGAAGAACCAGTTTTCACTCTAAGTTGTCGTGACAGTTTCAGAGTAGAACGGCGTTTTGAACTTTCAGACTAAACCTTAAAACATAACTAAGAAAGTAAATGTTTTAATATGGGCATATTTTTTCATTTTTGGACTCCACCAGATAGCCTGATCCAGGTAGAGGAGAGTTGCCAGCATGGTTGGCATCGTTATTTTCTTCGTTGGCGTGTGCTAAAACATGAGACTATCAGATCTACTTGTCCGATATAACAGATTCTGAATCAATGACATGACAAGAAAAAAGAGTGAAACTTCCAGGTTTTTATCTTTAATAGTTCCTGAGATGTTTTTGTTCAAACAGCCTCAAATTTGCGAGAAAAAAAAAATGGCCGAAAGTGGGTCAACAGGCTTTTAAAAAATGTCTTATCTTGGAAAGTATTTGATATTTCAAGCTAAATTTCACAGATATCTGTATCCGTGGCCATATTTTATTTTATGCGGTGAAAATTCAGTGATGGTCAAGCAGAAACTGTTCAAGACGTGATGATTTGTGCTGAACTGGATGTGGATATTCCTCACAGAGAGGGCAGGTATGGAGCTGAGATAAACCCCTGATGTAAAGACGGAGGGAGGGCAACTCTTCTGTCTCAGGATAAAAGCAGCTGAGCGACAGGTGTTTGGCTCCTGACCGACGATGGAGGACCTGGTCGGAGGTGCACTCTGCGTTCCACACCTGAACTCCTCCTGCAAGAGGCCGACACACCCTTACACCACCACCATGCTGGTCTACGTGCTGCTGTCCTCCGTCTCCCTCATCACCGTGGCTCTGAACCTGCTCGTCATCATCTCCATCTCCCACTTCAGGCACAAGTCATGATCTAAAAAATCCTAGAATTAATGCAAATAACTTGTAAGAGGACTGTTTTGACCTTGCAGGTAGTTGTCGTTCATCTTGTTTGCTGCAGGTCAGGTGAGATTCCTTGTTTGTTTTGATGTTTTCTTCCCACCTCCAGGCAGCTCCACACTCCCACCAACCTCCTCCTCCTGTCTCTGGCCGTCTCCGACCTCCTCGTCGGCTTCCTGCTGATGCCGGTGGAGATCATCTACATCGAGGCCTGCTGGTTCCTCGGCGACATCCTCTGCACTCTCTACTACATCGCTGACTACATCATCACCTCTGCGTCTGTCGGCAACATGGTGCTGATTTCCCTCGACCGCTACGTGGCCATCTGCGACCCTCTGCGATACTCCACCAAGATCACTAAGAGGATCGTGCAGCTCTACGTTTGCCTCTGCTGGCTTTGCTCTGTGTTTTACAGGCTCCTCATGCTGTACGACCACCTGGAGCAGCCCGGCAGGTCCAACTCCTGCTTCGGGGAGTGCGTGGTCGTCATCAATTACATCTCCAGCATCATCGACCTGGTTTTCACCTTCATCATCCCCATTTCTGTCATCGTAATCCTGTACCTGAGAGTGTTTGTGGTGGCGCTGACTCAGGCTCGCAGGTTACGCTCTCAGATTGCGACTCAGCACTCGGGGACGGTGAGGAAAAGCGAGGTGAAGGCAGCCAGGACTCTCAGCATCGTCGTGGTCGTGTTTCTGATCTGTTTCTGCCCGTACTACATCCCGACGCTGGCCGGGGAGCACACGTCGGTCGACGCTTCCACCGCAGCCTTTGAGATCTGGCTGACGCATTTCAACTCGTGCCTGAACCCGGTCATCTATGTGTTCTGTTATCCCTGGTTCAGGAAGTCTCTGAAGCGCATTCTCACGCTGCAGATACTGAAACCAGGCTCCCGTGATGCTCAGATTGCGCAAATATAGAAACACGAGAGGTGAAATGCACGAATTTGTCTTGTTCTTTAGGTCCAGGTCGTCTGCTTGTACAGTTCAGGTGTGTTTAAACTCTGGATTGAAATGAGAGTGAAGTGCGAAGCGTCCAAAACATAATCACACGCTAATAAGATGATAGCAGCTTTAAGAACCAGAACTGAGCCTTTCTGCAGGTGTCATGTTTTCTCTTTATCTTCTGAGCAGCACAGCAGCGTATAAGCCGTTATTACAACCACCTAAAAGTCAAGCGGCACATGTTCTTGACGCTCGGTGTAAATAGCATTTTTGCAGCAGCATCTACTGACATAAGGTGACATTTCTTACTGAGGTTCATTCATTCATTCGGTGTAAATTCATCACTTTACATGTGCATTTTGTGTTTAATGCAAACCAGCACAAGCAAAAAGCAGACGACTTCACCTTCTTTCAGACTATTGAGAGGGGGGAATGTTGAAAATGCACGTTTTAGGTGTTTATTTTTACTGCATGTTGTTTATTTGCTTATGCTGCATATGTTTTCTCAAAATGACTTTTTTCCTCCACTCTGAGCCAGAAATCTGATCACTTCCAGACACCAGACTCTCCGGTTGTTCATATGTGTAATTCACCGTCTGATTTTTGGAACATTTTATGAATTAACATGCGGTGAAACCTTTTTTTCCTTCCTCCTCCCGTGAGCCTCTTACAGACACCAGGTCCAGCTTCATTCAGGAGAGTCTTCGCTGATGTGCTTTTGTTCATTCGTCATTCACAGTCTGCTTTGTTGAACTTTTAGCTCATGAAAATGTGCTTTTTTTCTGGCTGTGTGCAGCATTTACTCATCTACAGAGCGATAAAAAGAGATGTACAACCCCCCAACCGTGTGAAAACATTTGAATCTGACATGTCAATAAAATAAAAAAGAATTCTGAAGCTGACTTTGTCCAATGTTCATGCTTTTATTCTGAAAATTAATGGAAATTACATAAGATTCTACAATATGTGTTATATAAACCAACCTAACAAGTTTAAACACTAAGACTTCACAATATTGTCGTTCATATAAGTTTACCTGAATAATCTAAATATTAAGGTTGCAATACTGTTTATTCAATATATAACTCTACATTATTTCATCTAACTGTCTACTTTTAATATTAAGACCCTACAATATTACTAATTATACATAATCGCCTGACTCATTTAAATATTACGGTTAATATGCTCCAGAATTCAACACCTTAAAATGACTTTTTGTTAGGATAAAATAACAAATGACAAGAGGAAAGTTTTAGCAGCTTCATAATAAAATTAACGATGCTGTTATTTGTGTGTTTAATCAAAGTAAACAGTAAATGTAGTTAAATTACAACAACAGTGTTGGTGGAAGTGAAATAGTTGCACTGACTGTGAAGAGACAGGTGAAGTGCGCCGCTCGAGCCTGCAGGGGGCGCTCATGTTGCACACAACGCCAGCACAAATCAATGACTTCATACTGGAAGGGTAGAAACTGCAGGAGATCCGGGACAACAAAACACAAAACTCCCCTGAAAGCGTGATTTGTGACGTTTTTAGGGGTGGAAAATGAGCAGCTGCTGCCGTGTACGTCTATTTCCTGTGTCTCCATCATCATGCATCGTTGAATTTTTAGCAGAAAAGTTTTTAAAAAGCACTTCAGGTCCTTAAAGAAAAACATGATTTAACAGATTAAGGGGATTTTTGCATTAGAATGGGCAGAGGAAGGAGAAAACAAGGTCCAAGAATTTCTCAGTTGTCGTCACTCTTTGCACTCTGCCTCATTATTTTATAGAAAAATGTCAAATATTCAAACAGGAATGTGTGAAAACCTTAGACTAATATGACAAAAAGGATCCTGGTGGTGGGATTAGTGAAGAGGTACGGTAAGAAGTGATGCAAGGGATGCAAGGAGTTAGTTTATCCTCTGTAAGATCGTACACAGATGTTAATTTTACACCACTGAAGTTGTTTGAAATGGGATTAACTCGGGACAGTAGATGCTGGAAATGTCATAAGGAGTTGGGCTCGTTCCTTCATGCCCTATGGGACGGCCCTTCTGGAAGATGGTGCTGAAAAACCTCGAAGAATGGCTTAAACAACCCTCACCAGAGTCCCCACAACTATGTCTGTTGGATGATTAAGGCTCTAATGCCACCAGGCCTCACAAAGCAGAGCTCCGGCTGACAGTAACCGGTTTTGTTGTTGCAGCTCGGCTCATACAGCGCAACTGGAAGAGCCCACATCAACGAAAGCAGCGAAAGAAAAAAGCTGCTAATGATGAAGAACTGATGGATCAATGAAACACATGAACTCAGGTTTTGTCTTTTACCCACGAGCCCCAGTTTTAATTCGTTTTTTTGGTCTTTGAGATGCTTAAACAAACAAACAAACAATCACACAGTAAAAGGCGATACAGCTGAGTTAAAGTCTAATCCTTCACCAGGACACGTAATCAGCAGGTTTAAGGACTTTTCCCCCACATTTAAACGTTTGTGTAGCTGCACAGAGATTGTTTTTACAGTGAATTTTGATCGAAGAAGAAGGTTTACTGAGTCTCCTGGATGCCTGCCGAGCAAAACTGGGCTACTTCCTGAATGGATGGTCTTCTGTAAACCTGCTTTTTGGATCCTGGACCAGCATTCAGAGCTGCAACCTTCCAGTGGGTCTTAATAACAACAATTCATCTGGTCAACATATTGAATTAAAGAAAGATTTACATGTACACTGAACAAAACTATAAAGGCCCCATGTGAAATATTGATGCCACATGAAGTGCGCCACCCAAAGTGAGCGTATACTGTCTGGTACTTGGACTAAATGGATGTTTTTCTTGATTAGTGTTCAAATTTGAGTCCACCACTGCCTCAGTGATGCATTAATTCCATTCAGTCCATGGGTGTGGCATATCCAGACGCTGCTCCAACACAATGAGCAGTACTCAGACACTCCTTATACTGGGGACAATAAAAGGCCACCCCAACATGTCACATGTTGACCAAAGCAGCAACGCCTCAGATGACTCCGGTCATGAGGGAACGTGTCATTGGCATGTTGGAAGCAGGAATGTCCACCAGAGCGGTCGCTGTGCAGCTGAATGTTCACTATCAGACGACAGGACGTTTGAGAGTTGGTTTCCAACAGACGGGCAGTACTGCAAATCCACCTCATCCACGTCGGCCACGTGTGACCACCCCAGCACAGGATGGACACATCCGGCTGGTTCACTTGTGGGATGGTCTCAGACCAGCGACACGTACAGCAGATGAAACCTTTGGTCTGACAACAGACGCATCACACCAACATGCCAATGACACGTTCCCTCATGACCGGAGTCATCTGAGGCGTTGCTGCTTTGGTCAACATGTGACATGTTGGGGTGGCCTTTTATTGTCCCCAGTATAAGGAGTGTCTGAGTACTGCTCATTCTGATCAAGAGAAATATCCATTTAGTACAAGTACCAGACAGTATACGCTCACTTTGGGTGATGCACTTCATGTGGCATCAATATTTCACATGGGGCCTTTATATTTCTGTTTTCAGTATATTTTTCTTTTGTTTTTACATTTTTAACCTATGATATTGCTCTTTACAAAAAAGCAGTGGAGGGTTTTTGACTTTTTTCTTTGGTTTTAACGGTTAAAGAATGGAGTTTTATATGAAAAATCAACAGAACAAAGTGCAGGAAACCCTTTAAAGCCCTCATTAAACACCGTTTCAGTAATCAAACTAGGAAAAAAATCACTCACTCTGGTTATTATAAATCGTTCCTTCGCTGTAACGTCATAACTGAAAGATATTTCTATTACATATGTGTGAATAAAATGTGACTCTTGTTGTTGGAGGTGCCTTTATCTCAGTATTTAGTTGTTAAACGTGTCTTTGTGCTCATCTTTTCAGCGGACGTCCTTCTAAAACCAGACACGTTCAGATGTTTTGGTCTTAACATCAGGACAAAGCGAGGGTTTGGAGTTACACTGCATGCAGATCAGTCCGAGTCGCCATGGAAACAACCTGAGAAGATGAGCAGAGTTAGTTCGTCCTCATCGTCAGTTCTGCACGAACAACAACAGAGCAGCCACCGACCTAGTTGGTCCAGGTCATGGTGACGAAGGCGCCGCTTCCGTCTTCGTATTTAGCAGAACGGCGTCTTCTGTTTGATTTGCTGCAGCTCTGAGATCACATTCAACAAACAAAAACACACAAATGAAGGTTCTGACTATTAGCTGCTCTTAGAAAAACACCTGTTCCACCCACATGTTCAGTGTTTTTAACCAGAATTACAAGACGAACTGAGAAACACATGCAGGGTTTCCACAGACGCCCTGTAAAAACACATGCTGGAGGTTTACCGGAGCGCAGCTGCTGCTCTTCTTCACACACAGGTTGACTTTACAGTGCAGGTAAATGTCGCCGCTCTTCCCGGAGAACTGGAACATCTGGAAGGAGAAGTAGCTGGACGTTCCTCGACCGTTGGCCTCCACCTGAACCGTCCCGTCTGCAGGGTTCGCACAGCTGCACAGAGTTTACACACTCGTGACGCCGCGTCTGATTCTTAAAGTTAGCTTGCACCGAAAACACACGTTTTAAAAAACCACTGAGACGTTTCTAATGGACACAGATGCTCATAAGCGTTCAAACACACTTTCATCTGCAAAACTCCAGTTGTCAGTGTCTTTTGTGCACAGTTCCTCTTATTTTTTGGGGTCTACTAGAACACGGGTTCCCAAAGGGGGTCGTGAGACAACTTTCAGAATCCTCTTAATGCAACCCCGGAGGTGATTTTGATTAAGGATAGTATCATTTGCAGGTGACGGGTCACTCTGCAGCACCACAGCAAACACCACAGATATCACACACACATGTCAGCGCTGCAGCAATGCTGGGGAAAAAGAAAGGACGGAGGCCTGAAGCTGAAACGCTTATAGCTTCAAAAACGTTCTCCATAAAGACGGAGCTGTTCCAGTAAATGTGTCCGTCCACATGAATTCACTTGATACGTCTGAAAACGATGTAAAACACCTGCCAGGCCTGTTGGTGGCGCTATGACGCCATAACAGAAACAAGCGGCGGGACTTTAGGCATGAAGAAATCTGTATAGGATGTAAACATAGAACATGGCGGCGGCAAATAGGAGTGGATGAGCTGGTAGGACTCTAGTCTGGACAGACGATGAGGTGGAACTATCAGCAGGACATACGCAGCACTATACGGAGACATTGTTGTCGTCGTTCTCTGAGTTTGGAGCATCTATGGAGAGGTGGAGCTATGAGGCAAGCGGACAGGGTGTGACAACGGTGACACGTAAACGGTGTTTTCTGGAGGTCCAGAAAGGATCGTTTTCAGACCCCCAAAACGCCACTTGGTGTGGACGATACACGGGTTGATGGACTGTTGGTGGGTTTAGGCTCGTCTTCGTGTGGACGGGGCCTTAAAGCAGGAGTTTTACAGGTGTTGTGTGCTGCTGAGTGGGGCCAGGTGTGCCAGAGCCAGCCCCCCTTTGCAGCAGCATCAGGACACATTTATAGTGAGGACAATCAAGGCCAGGTGTGTCTGATTGACATGAGGTCCAGGTGTGTCAGCCACGACGACTCCACCTGGAATCTCCACAGCACAACATTACACAAGAGCTGTGTCCCAATTCAGGGGCTGCATCCTTCCAAGGACGGTAGGCTGCATGAGCGTTTGTTAAATGAGACGGTCCAGCCTTTGATGAACTTCCTGCTTGCGTCATGACGTCTCGCAGCGCCACTCCTGTTGCCTAGCAACCCTGACAAACAAATTTTCAACTCAATGATCAGGATGAGACGACTATGTTGTAATTTTACCTCATTTTTTGACTGAATTTGATCCTGAAATTGTGACTTTTGTTTCTAATATGTTTTATATCCTTGAAGACTTGAGGGTCTTGTTCTGTCCGGTGGTTCGGGACTAAACTGTCTGAGAAACAAGAAGCTTGTTTAAATCTGTTGACATCCACTGATATGAACTTCAGATATTATAAACCTCCACAGTCTCTGGGCTGAATGTTTCTGATGAGGATCACTAAATACCTGCTGTCTGAACAGAAACCAGATATAATGTATGTTAAACATGTGATCAGATAACTTGGTGGAGCTAAACTAAGAACAGTGAGGATGGTCATGTTTTCACTGGTCTACAGAGAATCACCACCAATAGAAGCTCCAGCAGGATTTAGTAACCTAGTAACCGTTTCACTTCACCTCCATGTAATAACTTAAATAAGGATTAAATATGTGAATATTTATGAATAAATAAGTCATTTATGTGGTGACTGCGGTCAGAAAAAAATCACTACAGTCTCGGTAAAATATAAAACTGAAGCTGAACAACTGGAAAGTAAATGTTTTAAATTGAAGCGGCTCATCAATAACGTAACTTAATCGATTTTTTAAACAAATTTTAATGTCTTCAACACTTGTACTATTGGAGTGAACTGTAACATAATACTAATATTTAAAACTAGAATCCTCCACCGCTGATGGATCCATCTTCTCCGTCAGCTGTGAGCAGTTAAAACTCCAGTTGTTGATCGAACTGTCAGTGGCCCGCAATGAATCTTGGGATATTTGGGGCTACGAAGGATCCACCGATGCATCCTTCAAATCCGAGGAAAAGAAGGACGCATTCGTCGGCCGCATTTGAAGGAGTCTTGAAGTTTTAATGAAATGGGACGGCCTTAGTCGCACCGCTGTGACGTATGCGGCCTTGAAGGATGCAGCCCCTGAATTGGGACACAGCTAAGGACTCTGAGGGTCCAAACAGAGCGGGGTCGTCACAACGCCACACGTAAACTTTACTTATTATCCACAGAGGAGCTTGTGTGAGTTTAATACTCGACTCGGAGCTTAAAAGTGTTCTTGAGACTACATAAAATCACCAGGCTGTTCGCCACCCTCTACAACAAAGTAGGATTGGAGCATCAGGGCCGATATACCATGAAGAGAATCCAGACATTTGTACAGAAATATATAAACCACATGTACAGAATAAACATTTGCCTCACTGATGCTAACTTCTGTAAACTACAAACCTGCTGATATGTTCAGAACACAGTCCTGTCTGGTTTTACCTCCATGTGTTCTAAACCTTCTACATGTCTGCCTCTCACCCTCTGACGATCAGGTCGTATCTCAGGCTCCCATTGGCCGACGGCTCGCTGGTCGCCCAGCAGGAGTCGGTCACCACGGCGACCAGTCGGCCATCCAGCCCGTCGGTCTCCAGCGCCACCCAGACGGTTTGCTCCAGCAGGATCTCCGAGCTCGAGGCGACCTTCCGAGTGCGGCCGGCGTCGGTGTAGGCCGTCATGTTCAGGGTGTAGTTCCAGGACCCGGATACGATCTGCTGGATCACAGAGCTGCACACACAAAAAACGGTTCAACCACACGATATTTAGGCCGACTAAAGCCAAGGCACGAAGTCATCACAAAAAGACACAAAATCACCACAAATAGTCATAAAATTACCACAAAAAGATGCACAATGGTAACAAAAATCACAAAATCACCATGAAAAGATGAAAAATCACCACAAATAGTCATAAAATTACCACAAAAAGATGCACAATGATAACAAAAATCACAAAATCACCATGAAAAGATGAAAAATCACCACAAAAAGTCACAAAATCACCAAAAAAAGACTCAAAATCGCCACAAAAAATCACCACAAAGAGACACAAAATACCATGGATAGACTCAAGACTCAAAATAGCCACAGCAAAAGCCTTAATTATCACATGGAGGCACAAAATCACCACAAGAAGATGCAAAATTACCACAAAGACTCGAAAACGCCACAAAAACAGGTAAAATCATCACAGAAGAGGCCGTAATTATCACAAAAAGACACAAAATCACCACAAAAGTCACAAAATCACAAAAGTCACAAAATCACCACAGAAAGTTACAAAATCACCATAAAAAGACACAAAATCTTCACAGAATTCACAAAATCACCACAAAGAGACACAAAATTGCCACAAAAAGACACAAAATTACCACAGAAAGTCACAAAATCACCATAAAAGTCACAAAATCACCACAAAAACACACAAAATTACCACAGAAAGTCACAAAATCACCATAAAAAGACACAAAATCTTCACAGAATTCACAAAATCACCACAAAGAGACACAAAATTACCACAGAAAGTCACAAAATCACCACAAAAGTCACAAAATCACCATAAAAAGACACAAAATCTTCACAGAATTCACAAAATCACCACAAAGAAACACAAAATCACCACAAAAGTCACAAAATCACCATAAAAGTCACAAAATCACCACAAAAACACACAAAATTACCACAGAAAGTCACAAAATCACCACAAAGAGACACAAAATTGCCACAAAAAGATGCACAATGACCACAAAAATCCCCAGAAAGACACCTTAAAGCCGAGGCTCAGCGTCACCGCATGCAGCTTCCATGTGGATCCACTGACAGAAGTCAAACCTCAACACTCGTCAGAGCTGCAGACCAAGCAAACATCAGGAATAAATCTGATCGCTGCTGCAGCATCTTCACCGTCCGCCCTGTCGCTCAGCTGCTAAATGTTTCATTACGGTTTGTTCTTTGACGTATTTCATCCTCATGTTTATACATTTACACATCAGGAGTTCACAGAGGCGGAGCTGCACCTGAAAAACTGCCTTTATCCTCTCCTGCAGCAGGAAAACAGTGACAACGAGAGGAGTTTAGATTCAAGTCTGGGTTTGAAATGCTCCTGTTTGACATGTTACGGAGCGACAGGCAGGGAAACGAACAGCTCGGGCAGAGAGAGGAAACATTTCAGTCCTTGCTGGATGTTTTCAGGTGAGTCGTATGGATGTTAGCGAGCACACAGGTGCACAACGCTGCCACATGCTAACACATAACTATCAGCTGTTACACTGGGACACACTGACATAGAGAGATAATCAAACAAGGTGACAGAAGTCTTCATTTAAAATCGAAACCAGAGTGGCTTCAACCAGCAGAGTCTCTTACAGCAGCTAATTTAAAGTATTTACAATCCAATAACGTGTCTGAGCTCCTGTTGTCGTCTTCCTTTGCTGCACTGTGACGGTTTTCCTGCTGCACCGGAGAATAAGGAAGTTTCTGAAGGTGCATCTCAGCCTCTGAATATAGAAAACATGTGGATGAAACACTTCAGAAAACAGAATAAAAAATGCAGCAGCAGGCTGACGAGTGCAGACAGAGAAGGTCCTGCAGCAGCGACTGTAAATAAAACCGGGTCGGATCTGTTCTTGATGTTTGTCTGACGGCTGCTGAGGTTTTAGGGTTTCTGTCAGGCTGCATGTGTCAACGCTGGGCTTCATACTATGAATATTTTTAGAGTTACAGCCCTGGAAGTTCATAGAGTGGGTCCACATTTCACACTTAAAAAGACCATCATTCCTGAGCCTCATAGCTTCATCAGTACAGCAGACAGACACGCGACATGTTCAGGTAGAAAAACACGTTTGAGGTCTGTCGAAAACTGCAACCAAGTCACCACAGAAAGATGCAAAATTACCACAAAGACTCAAAGACGCCACGAAAAACATGTAAAATCAGCACAGAAGAGGCCGTGATTATCACAAAGACACACAAAATCACCATGAAAAGATGAAAAATCACCATAAAAAGACACAAAATTACCACACAAAGATGCACAACGACCAAAAAAAAAGACTAAAATCGCCAGAAAAAAATCACAAAATCACAACAAAAGGATGCAAAATTATCACAAAGAGTCAAAAAGGCCACAAAAACCATGTAAAATCGTCAGAGGAGGCCGTAATTATCACAAAGACACACAAAATCACCATAGAGGTGAAAAATCACCAGAAAAACTCACAAAGACACAAAATCACCACGAAAAACACAAAATCATCACAAAAAGATGAAAAATCACCACAAAAAGTCACAAAAAGACACAAAATCACCACAAAAAGTCACAAAAAGACACAAAATCGCTACAAAATCACCACAAAAAGATGCACAATGAACACAAAAAACACAAAACCACCACAAAAGCTACTACAAAGAGACAAAATCACCACAAGAAGATGCAAAATTCCAACAAAGACTCAAAAACGCCACAAAAACACGTAAAATCATCACAGAAGAGGCCGTAATTATCACAAACACACGCAAAATAACCAAGAAAAGATGAAAAATCACCACAAAGAGTCACGAAGAGACACAAAATCACTACAAAAACCACAAAATCATCACAAAATTACCAAAAAAAGTCACAAAATCACAAAAAAAGACTCAAAATCGCCACAAAAATCACAAAATCACCAAAAAAAGACTCAAAATCGCCACAAAAAATCACAAAATCACCACAAAAAAATCACAAAATCACCAAAAAAGGATGCAAAATTATCACAAAGACTCAAAAGCACCAGAAAGAAATGTAAAATCATCACAGAAGAGGCCGTAATTATCACAAAGACACACAAAATCACCATAAAAAGTCAAAAAAAGACAAAAAATCACCACAAAAACCACAAAATCACCACAAATAGTCACAAAATCACCATAAAAAGACACAAAATTGCCACAAAAAGATGCACAATGACCACAAAAATCACAAAAATCAACAAAAAGACACAAAATTACCATAAAGACTCCAAATCGCCACAAAAGCCTCAATTATCACATAGAGGCACAAAATCACCACAAGAAGATGCAAAATTACCACAAAGACTCAAAGATGCCACAAAAACATGTAAAACCATCACAGAAGAGGCCGTAATTATGACAAAGACACAAAATCATCATGAAAAGATGAAAAATCACCATGAAAAGTTGAAAAATCACCACAAAGAGTCACAAAGAGACACAAAATCACCACAAAAAGACTCAAAGTCGCCACAAAAATTCACAAAATCACAACAAAAGGATGCAAAATTATCACAAAGAGTCAAAAGCACTACAAAGACATGTAAAATCATCACAGAAGAGGCCGTAATTATCACAAAGACACACAAAATCACCATAAAAAGGTCAAAAAAAGACAAAAAATCACCACAAAAACCACAAAATCACCACAAAAGACACAAAATCACCACCAAAAAACCCAAATTGCCACAATAAGTTGACACAAGAAGGGTTCGGGTTCATTTTACATCCATCCAGGTGTCACAGTCTAAACTCTACATCCACCTTTTGTTTATTTTCTCTACAACCAACTCTGAGCATCAGTATTATGGGATGTATCATAACTGCAGCAGTTTAACGTCTGTGGCATCGAGTCACAGCAACAATCACTGACACCCTGGACGTCTTCCTGTTCTCAGATAATTCACCAGGGAAACTTCAGAAATTGCATTCTGGGTAAACTTCCAAGGCTCATGTCAGCATGTGAGACAGAACCAGTTCTAGGCAGTGAAAGTTCTCCTGTTTACCTCCATTTGACACCATTCGAGACGTGTTGATGTGAGACCTGAAAGAAGAGGGAACTTGATCCAGACCTGGTTTGATCCAGTCCAGCAGCTCACCTGTCCTTGATCCTGAAGGCCATGGTCCTGATGTCCGGCTGGCTGTAGAAGCAGGAGAAGTCGATCTTGACTTGGTCGTGGCGGGTGATGCCGTCAGACGCTGAGGTGTTGGGCGTCGTGATGGTGTTCTTGTAGATGATCTGGCTGTTTCTGGCCTGCGGGGGGAGTTACAGTCAGTCACCTTAAGATCACACCTGAGACGTCACTGAATTAGAATGGTATCCGACAGATGCCCACCATGACCACCGTCCCACAGGTGTTGTTCCTGTCGAAGTTGAAGGTCACCATGTGGTTCCGTTCGTCCCTCTGACCGGTGCAGTTCTGGTCGTTCAGGTGTAAAACCGAGTAATCGACTCCTTTTTCTTCCAGCAAACAGCCGATCAGAGAAACCGAAGCAGAGTTCTGTCCACAGACCGTCGGCTCGCCTGGACAGAGGGACGCAAGAAGGAAATGAAGCTCCTGCTAGCATCGAAATCAGTGTTCAGAACGTGCTGTGCATTGCTCACGAGCTAACCAGAGCTAACTAAAGCCTACTAACTTAGCAGGAGCTAACAGAAGTCAGCAGAAGCTAAAAAGAGCTATTAGCAGCTAATACCAGCTATCAGGAGTTTAAAGAAGCCACAAGAGAGCTAGCTGTAGCTAAGAAGAACTAGCACTAGGAGCTAACATTAGCAAGTTAGAGTCAACAGGCATTAACTGGAGCTAATAAGAGGTAACCAGACATAGCCAGAGTCAACTGGAGCTAACAGGTGCTAACAGAAGCCAATCAGAAGTAACAAAAATTGCGATAGCAGCTGACAGTGACTAGCTCAAGTTAACAGATGCTAACTGACGATAACAGGCAACAGGAGCTAACCAGAGCCAACTGGAGCTTTTGTGCTAACTGAAGCAAATACGAAGTAATAACAAGAGCCAAATGGAGCCAAAAATGGCTACAGAAGCTGACAGGAGCTAAGAGGCGCTAATTGGTAAAAGGAGCTAAGCTGAGTCAGCTAGGAGCTTAGTGCTAACTGAAGCTATTAAGTAGATAGCAAGAGTCACCTGGAGCCAAAAATCACTACAGCAGCTAACCAGAGTCAACTTGAGCTTACTAAACCCAGCAGAAGCTAACAGGAGCTATCAGAAGACACAGTTAGCTAAAAATGTGTTAATAGGAACTTACACAAACAATTAGGAGCACAAAGAAGCTAACTGAAGCTAATAGTAGATTTGTTAAGCCAATAGGAGCAAACAGGAGCTATCTGCAGCTAATAAGAGCTAACAGGATCCATCTGGAGCTAACATGAGCTAGACAAAGGTAACAGGCATTATGTGGAGCTGACAGGTGCTAGCTGGAGCAAAGAGGTCCTAACAGGAGCTAACCAGAACCAACTAGAGCTAACAAATACTTAAAGATGGCTGCTAACAGAAACATATTGGGAGGTCAACAAAGCTAATGGCACCTTTCTTTAGCTAACAGGAGTTAACGGGAGTCATCTAGAGCTAACAGGAGCTAACTGGGATCAACAAATGCCAAAAACAGTCATCTGGAGCTTGAAGGTATTATCTGATCTTTCCAGAAACAACTGGAGTCAACAGAAGCTAACAGAAACAATGATGCGTCTTCACCTAAAGTGTTTGCAGATCTGTATTTGGACGCGAAAGTGGCTCGACAGAAGCAGCTGGTTTCACCGCCGATGTTTTCAGCACAGAACTCGTGATCGCTGCAGAAGGTGTCCTGACAGAAGGCCTTTGGGGAGGCTGAACACAGCAAAACACAAAAACACAAAAAACAAGAACAAAAAACAAACCAGAGTCAATGAAATATGAAAACACACTTTGATTATAGGTAAAAGTGAAGGTAAAGCTGCTATTAGCAAAAGCTAATAGGTGCTAATAGAGGAGAGCAGGTGCTAAGTGAAGCTAATACAAGCTGTCAGGAACATATAGAAACTCACTGGGACTAATGGGAGACTTCTTCAGCTAATAGGAATAAAATGTATTTATTATTTATAAAAGTAATCAAATATTGTAAAAATCATGCTGGATTTCTTTTAGTTTTGGAGTTTTGCCATAAACTTTAAGCAAACTGGAGTTTCCTGGACCCAGCAAAAGCTAGCAGGAGCTAACAGAAGCTAGCAGGAGCTAAAAAGAGGTGTTAGGCGCTAACACAAGCTATCAGGAGCTCAAAGAAGCTAACTGGAGCTAAGGGGAGACTTCTTTAGCTAATAACGGTTATCTGTGGGTTGTGAGTATGCCATAAAAGTTGCTCCTTGTTTCTGTGAGGACTGCATTAAAAATTGATTTATTGTTGATTAAATTTGATCAAATATTGTAAAAATTTTGCTGCATTTCCATCAATCTTGCAATATTTTGCCATGAACTGTGAGCCACCTGGAGCTTAATGGACCTATCAAAAGCTAGTAGGAGCTAACAAAAGCTAGCAGGACCTAAAAGGAGCTATTGGGCGCTGATTCAAGCTATCAGGAGCATAAAAAAGCTAACTGGAGCTAACGGGAAACTTCTATAGCTAACAGGAGTTATCAGCTGGTAGTGAAGATGCTAGAAAAGTTGCTCGACATTACCTTTTTTTTAATCAAATATTGACAACATTTTGATGCATTTTTGTACATTTTGGAGTTTTGCCATGAACTGTGAGCCACCTAGAGCTTAGTAGACATATCAAAAGCTAATAGGAGCTAACAGAAGCTAGCTAATATAAGGGCTCAAATAAGCTAACTGGAGCTAACAGGACACTTCTTTCGCTAATAACAGTTATTTGTTGGTAGTAAAATCGAAATAAAAGATGTTCTTCTTTAAATTTCCTCAAATATTATTACTTATTTTTATTTTCTGTGAAGTTGCATCATAAACTGTGAGCTTAGATTTAATTTGAATGTTCAGTTCCGGGCATTTGATTATTTGTTCTGGGCATTTTCTGCGTTCTGGTGACTTTTAAAGCACTGATTAGTTCATTGTCTGCACTAGATTTTGATGGAAATGTCTTAAGAAAAACTAATTCAAAATATAAAGGAATTTAAGTGGATTGAGCTCCACAATCAAATCAGTGGTTCAAAGTCATATTTTGAGAGTAAAGACTCCGTCAATGTCTGAAGCACTGCTGTGTCTATTAGTATTCACAAACAGGTCTTCTTCCTTCTTCCAAATGTTCTACCTGTTGAGGAGGACAGGTCCAAATGTTGCCTCTTGTTAGTCCACTAATCTTTCAGGATCTGTAATTTGGTATTTGGACTCTTTATCTGAATATGTTGAGACCTTCAGCAGGTTTACTGCAGTAGTGTCACTACTTCATAATCCACCTGACTGCAGAGCTTCACCTGTAAAGAGGGGTTTTTCTACTGTAAAGGAATCTTAATGACCTCCTCTGTTCTTTAATGCTGCAGTTTTACCTTCATCAAGTCTTATTAAACAGAACCGAGGTCCAGTGGATGACAGACTCACAGCATCGAGCCTCGGACCTCCAGCCCTGCAGGCTGCTGTTGCTGTGCAGGCTGCAGGTTCTGGCGTAGGCCTCCTGAAACTGGCAGCGCAGACCGTCCACCGCTGGATATTTACACAGAGTGTTGATGCAGGCGGTGACGAAGGGCTCAGGGTCGGTGTGGTTGTGGCAGGTGGCGAAGGGCGCCTCCTTCAGGATGTTGCAGCTGTTACAGGAGACAGAATGATAGAATCAGCTGGTGAGAGGACGAGGCGTCAGAGATACCAGATAAACAGACATCCATGCCGCATTCAGAGGCCTTACAGGGCTGTGTGGGCCTCAGGAACCCGGATTTTGACGACAGCATGAGTCTCTGACATGGGGGAGGCCCAAATAAGATGAAGACAAAGACAACAAGAGAGGAACGAGCCCCAGCAAACCCACAAGGTTCAGAACTGCAGCGAGAACCAGGACTGCACATAACCAACACCTGATCTGTCAGTACGAGAAGATCGAGGACAATTTTATGAACCTCAAAACCTGCTAGTGGGTATGTTATGTTTTAAAATCTGTCAAAATGACACAATACACCAGCGAGAAAAACAGAATTTATCATCTGATTTCAACAATCCTTAAACTATTCATTTGGACATGAAAAAAATGAGCCCGAAGTTTTGATATTTCAGCGAAAATTGCCAAAATTAAGCGTTTGCAGGAACTCAATTCTGTAAAAAAGCAACAAATTCTACACTTCTCAGTAAACCTATGAAGACATTTTTAATTCTGTTGCCATGGAAATGCAGGACTTTATACTGAAGTGAAAGATGAGCCACACTGAGGAAAAATAAGGACAGGACGTATTGAGTTCAGAGGATTGAAAGTGATTTAAATGATCTATAAAGTCACACGTGTATCTGCTCTTAGAATAAACAGGTGGAGGATCAGGTGTGTTTAGCTTCAACATGATGCTCGTCTTCCTCACAGGTGAGCGTTTAGTGAAGAGTTCAGGTGTTTCTCTGCTCACCGTTCAGTCACTGCTGTACAGTTGATGCTTCGGTCCGCAGGTTCCTGGTGCTTCGTCTCACAGCTGGAGGAGACAAACAGCAGAGGTCAGGAGTGTGTCTCCACAAAACCACCACAAAAAGACACAAAACGACCAGAAAACCATTTATAACAACCACAAAAAGACACAAAACAAACCGGAAGACATAAAACAATCCCAAAGAAATACAAAATAACTATAAAAAGACGCAAAACGACCACAAAAAAGACAAAAAACCATCACAAAGAAACACAAAAACAACCACACAAAGGAATAAAACAACCACAAAGACAACAAAACAACCACAAAGGCTTAAACAATCACAAAAAGCCACAAAACAACCACAGACAGACACAAAACTACCACAAAAAGAAATAAAACAACCAGAAAGAGAAAGAAACAACCTGGAAGACATAAAACAATCCCAAAGAAATACAAAAAAACCCAGAAGACCTAAAGCAAGCACAAAAGACACAAAACAATCTCGAAGAAATACAAAATTACCACAAAAAACCCAAACAACCACAAAAAGAAATGAAACAACCAAGGAGACAGAAAACAACCACAGACAGACACAAAACCACCACAAAGACATACCAAACAACTACAAAAAGAAATTAAAAAAAGATTTAAAACAACCACAGAAAGACACATAATGACCACAGAAAGACTTAAAACAACCCAGAAGACATAAAACAATCCCAAAAAAATACAAAACGACCACAAAAAGACACAAAACAACCACAAAAAGACACAAACAACCTGGACGACATAAAACAATCCCAAAGAAACACAGAATGACCACAAAAAGACACAAAACAACCACAAAAACATTTAAGACAACCACAAAATACACCAAATAACCACAAAGACATACAAAACAACCACAAAGAGACACAAACAGCCCGGATGACATAAAACAATCCCAAAATAAATATAAAATGACCAAAAATGACACAAACAACCCGGACAACATAAAACAATCCCAAAGAAATACAAAATGACCACAAAAAGACACAAAACAAACACAAAGAGATGCAAAACAAGCACAAAAAGACACAAAACAAGCACAAAAAGATGCAAAACAAGCACAAAGAGATGCAAAATGACCACAAAACATTTAAAACAATCACAAAAAGACACAAAACAACCCAGAAAACAATCCCAAAGAAATACAAAACAACCACAGACAGACACAAAACTACCACATAAAGACAAAAACAACCTGCACGACATTAAACAATCCCAAAGAAACACAAAATGACCACAAAAAGACACAAAACCACAACAAAAAGACACAAAATGACCACAAAAAGGCTTAAAACAATCACAAAAAGACACAAAACAACTCAGAAAAAATAAAAAGAATGACCACAAAGACCCAAATTAAACAGAAAATCAGACAAACACCTACAATTTGTTTAAACTGTTAAAATAAGTTCTGAAATTTGCTGTAATTTCAAAAACATTTCCTCCTTAGTTAACAGGTGAAACTGCTACATTTAAATGTAAACCTGTAAACACATTTCTAAAACTAGACACAGTCAGGGACATTTAACTAATGAAGTAGTATTTGTTCTGGAATTATACAGAGATCTGACGTATCAAGTTGTACAACAAACATATTTAACGGATGTGGTTTTTCCAAGTCTGTTTTTCCTTTTTTGATTATATTTTTATGTTTTTTGAAAATGCGGAAAAAAAGTAAAATTAAGAAATTCAAATCCGCCTGTCACTGTGCAGCCCAGCATCCATCAACACCCAGGTGAAGATGATGATGATGATGATGATGAACTCTCACCTGCCAGAGTTATTCCTCAGTTCACCCAGAGGTCTGCTGGAGTTTCCACATAAACCCTGCAGAGGTCTGGCAGCTGATCCTGGACAGTTTCAGAAGGAGAAGGAGTCAAACGCTGATTCAGACTTACAGTGAGGAGCTGAGAGTGTGAGGTGTCCTAAACAGGCCACCGTGCGAACTCCAAACTGATTTATAGGCACAACATGTTGTTCTGCATCTCTTCCTCTGCTAGTTGTAATCTCCCTGACTCTTCTGGAGTGTAGCACAATCAGATTTCAGTTTTTAAAACCACGTTTGTTTTTCGGTACCTGCCATGTGGATCTGTGCGGTGTAGCCGTCGAAGAAGACGGAGGTGTCGTAGGTGGAGGACAAGATCTTAGCCGTGACTCCAGTTTGGTCCTTGAAGAGCTCGACGCCGTGACGTCGCTGAGACGAACTGTTCAGGATCAGCTCAGAGTCGTTCAGCTGCAGCAGGAAGGAACAACTTAGTTTTGTCATATAAAAAAGTCTTTGGTGCTACATGCAGAACTGACTGCCACAGGTCTTCCTAAAATTAACTTCGGAGCTGAAAAATGAAAATGAAATGAATTATAAAGATGTGGGTGACAGAGAATCTCTTTGTTTTATTGTGTGGGCAGTTGCAGACTTGATAAAATTTAGCCTTACAGAAACAGAAACCATGAATTCACTGAGTGTACCGCTGTCGTTAGCTTTAGAGGTCAAAATCATTTCATGCAGCAGGCTGAGACACGTTTAATTCTGCTGTAAAGTTGGACGTTTCAACATGGAGGTCGATGGAGGGCTGACTTGGTTTAGGAACCTCAAGTGGACGTCTGGGGAACTGCAGTTTTACCTTCACTTTTCAGCCCTGAAGAGCCCGAAATGTAACAACGACCCGAAATGTAACAACGACCTGAAATGTAACAACGACCTGATATGTAACAACGACCTGATATGTAACAATGACCCGAAATGTAACAATGACCTGATATGTAACAACGACCAGAAATGTAACAATGACCCGAAATGTAACAATGACCCGAAATGTAACAATGACCTGATATGTAACAACGACCTGATATGTAACAATGACCCGAAATGTAACAATGACCTGATATGTAACAACGACCAGAAATGTAACAATGACCCGAAATGTAACAATGACCCGAAATGTAACAATGACCTGATATGTAACAACGACCTGATATGTAACAACGACCTGATATGTAACAATGACCTGATATGTAACAATGACCCGAAATGTAACAATGACCTGATATGTAACAATGACCTGAAATGTAACGACCTGAAATGTAACAACGACCTGATATGTAACAACAACCTGATATGTAACAACGACCTGATATGTAACAATGACCCGAAATGTAACAATGACCCGAAATGTAACAATGACCTGATATGTAACAATGACCCGAAATGTAACAATGACCCGAAATGTAACAACGACCTGAAATGTAACAACGACCTGAAATGTAACAACGACCTGAAATGTAACAACGACCTGAAATGTAACAATGACCAGAAATGTAACAACGACCTGAAATGTAACAACGACCTGATATGTAACAATGACCAGAAATGTAACAACGACCTGAAATGTAACAATGACCAGAAATGTAACAACGACCTGAAATGTAACAACGACCTGAAATGTAACAATGACCCGAAATGTAACAACGACCTGAAATGTAACAACGACCTGAAATGTAACAACGACCTGAAATGTAACAATGACCCGAAATGTAACAACGACCTGAAATGTAACAACGACCTGATATGTAACAACGACCTGAAATGTAACAACGACCTGAAATGTAACAATGACCCGAAATGTAACAACGACCTGAAATGTAACAATGACCAGAAATGTAACAACGACCTGAAATGTAACAATGACCAGAAATGTAACAACGACCTGAAATGTAACGACCTGATATGTAACAACGACCTGATATGTAACAACGACCTGAAATGTAACAATGACCCGAAATGTAACAATGACCCGAAATGTAACAATGACCCGAAATGTAACAACGACCCGAAATATAACAATGACCCAAAATGGGTCGTTATATAGGACAGACTGGGATCGGGATCTGTCCTAGGAAAATCAGCAATTATTCTGGATCGTGATTTCTACTGTGACATGTGTATCTATATATCTATCTATATATGTGTGTGTATGTGTATATGATAGGAGCATTTGTGTTTGATACTACACTCTACATTGAAGCAATAAGCCCTTTAATCCATAAATTACTGACTCACTCTATGATGTAATAAAATTATTACACTATTACAGGAAAATATTTTGCCGGCCCCATAATTTAATAACTGCAAAAAGTTTTTACTTTTTGGGCTCAGCATCTTGTTGCATTATGACCAGTTATTACATTTTGGGTTGTTGTTACATATCAGGCTCAAACAAACCCTAACAAGCTGCTTGGTTTTTAGGAGCTTATCACGACAGTAGCATGTTGCTGTTGTCATATCTACAGACACAAGATTGTGTTTGACCTCAGTCTGACCTCATATCCGTGGTTTTCTAAAGGCGTGTTGTCACCTGAACCCTCCCTCCTGGTCCCAGCTGGACGTCAACGTTCTGCTGATCCAGTCGAAGGATCACTCGGTCCAAGAAGCTGACGTCTTTGCGGCGACGCTCCCGGAAAACAGCGAGGACCTGGACCCCATCATCAGACATCAGAGTGTAGGAGCAGCGATCTGGGATGGAGGTGACGTTGCCGTGGAGATCGATGATGGTGGAGGCGGTGACGGTGCAGGTGGCGATGCGGGAGCACCTGAGAGGGAAGCGCTTTTTACTGGTGATGCACAAACTAGGAGTTCTTCAGAAAAATGAACCCAGTGAAGGGAAATGGAGCTAATAGATAAACTAATGACCCATTTCGTAGAGATATATAAACCAGATTCATTTACTGTCCGTTGCCATGACAACGCTCCCCAGGGCCACAAGCGCTGGCGCTGAGGACGGCGGTTCCACTACAGGTGACAGAGGAGCCTTCAGAGTCACAAGCAGCAGCTCCTGGTTTATAGAAAACACCTGGAATAAACAGGGAATTAAACAGCAGCATGAATATTCAGCTCTGAGGAGGTAAACAGAATCACATAAGGGCCTCATCAGACCTGCTTTCTCACAGCTGTTTCCAGATAATCCAGACCAGTTTCTGCGAACTGGTTCTCTTTCTGTGTTTACCTGAGCGTCTGCAGCCGCTAGTGTCCAGGTAGTAGCCAGATCCATTCCATCGATGGACAACATCACCTTCAACCTGCATGTCGGCCTGCAGCGACTACAGCAGCAGAGGTGGACTCATTTATAAAGCACATTTAAAACAAAAGGAAGTGAACCAAAGTGCTGTTTAACCATAAGTAGTTACGTATAAGACATAAACACAACAACTAAAACTGAATGAAAGCCAAACAGAATAGAGACTGAAGCTAAAGGAACTAAAGGAAAACATCTGGTTTGGAGCCTCCATTCAGTTTTTATCACATCGGCAAAAAATAACGTTGGAAGAATTTTACCTCCTTTAATTTAAAGTCATTAAACTCGATCTCAGCATATCTGGACTTATACTCAGCCTGGTTGTAATTCCAGTTTTGACCCGTGAGAATCCAAACAAAGGGAGGATGTCGATCTGTTGGCCTCATTTTCTGACATCATTTTAAGGTTGTTTAGCTCATAAGTTCCCCTGCTGCTGTAAAATTGTGAGTTCAGGCGATTTATTACTTTAAAATCGTCTCACGAGCTGTGAAAGTGTAAAACTAGTCGAGTTAAATTAACTGAACTTGACAAAACTGGTTTAGTAAACTTAAGATATTAAGTTAAATCAACTCGCTACACAGACAGACTCGCTTTCATACAAATGAATGAGAAGTTAGATTTTACATTTGCATTTTCAGGGACTAAATTCACCTTCATCATCGAGTATTCTAAAAAGAAACAACCAGAACTTCAATAAACATGTAATAAAGAGGATTTTCCATCACGTCTGTTGTCTTCAACTACAAGAAATGAGCGTCTGACTCTCTAACAATGCATGCTGGGAAGTTTTATTCCTTAATTTAACGTGTTCAGTGGACTCTCATCATTTTAAGTGCGTCAAGTTGTAGGAACTCTTGTTTTTTAAGTTCAGAAAATAAAAAATTGACATTTTAAGCCAAAGAAAGGAGCAAAACTGACACATTTACATTTGGTAAACTGATTTGACTAAATTCCTAATAATGAATATTAAAACCACTTCCTCCATGGACTTACAGTTTGGCTCCCTTCATCCAGAACCAGTTTTGCAGCCGACTGTGTCTCAAACTTGCGGAAGGTGATTTTTATCTGGAATAGAAACCCGAAAGACCGTCAGGAAACGGGGTCTTAAAACGTCCAAGAGATAAATTCAGGAGAACCTCCGTCACCTTTCCGGGATTCGTTTGGTCTCCGAGCTGCAGATTGAAAGAACATCCCGAAGCGGCTCTGATCTGAGGAAGGTTCTGGTGGTAGTCCGATCCCGACGATTCCACCGAGTCCAGAGTCGACCACCGGCCGGCCGACGCCCCTCTCTGAGCCGTCAGGATGCAGTCGTTCCTGGTTCCACCGTAGTGGTCTTTGAAGCAAACGGCGACCTTCCCCTGGGCGACGTTCACCTGAGGACAGCAGACACAACAAACAACCCCAACGGCCTTTAATGCCGGAAGAACAGCGTCCAACAACTTCCGCTATCATCGCCTACAAGTTCTAGCGATGTCTTAAAGCTTTAATCTAATGTTCTCCAATGTTGAGCACGTCCAGCGGCATTCCTGTGAGGTTACACATGGAAAATAAAGACTTCAACATTCAGAAGACATTTGAGGAACGTTAACAAAGGAGGAGAAATGTTTTCAAAATGTTATCGGGGCCTTTTTTTGTTTAGACGTTCCAGTGATGTGATATAGGTGGAACATTCGGTCTGCAGTGTTCTCGAGATGTTTCGAGGATGCTGCTGAAGAAGACATTATTTACCTGTTAAACATTCCCATAATGCTCTATGGTAACAAAGGAAGAATGTTCTTAAACAACACTCATATTCCAGATACACCGATCAGCCCCAACATCCTGACCACTGACAGGTGAAGTGAATAGCATTGATCATATTGGTACTAAAACCATGATCAGACTTAGACACCCAGATAAACATCGTCCCACAACAAACACACTCCCTCATGCTGATGGAAATCCCAAATGTCACTGGATGAAAATGCACCCCACCACATGGAAACCATCTCCTCCTAGTGCTCCTGCAACACTTCGGGGAAGAGTCACGGAGACGACCAATCTGGCGAGTGGGGCGGGTGGACAGCGATTATGTTGCTGTAGCATAAAACCCCCAAAACAAACACACGCCATCGCACCACAGTCCAGATGTTTGTGCCGAATGTTCTCGCTCAGGTGTGAACCAATCAGGAACATGTGGAGGAACATGACAATGGTCCAACATGTTGATGTGACCTCCAGACTTCCTACACCCCATTCTGATCAAGCATCAACAGGATGCAGTGGAACCAGTTGGATTGACAGAGGCCCCACTGCACAAGCCAGAGTAGCCAAAGGATCCAGTGGTTCCAGACCCCATAGGACCCCCTGAGAGGTCCTCTGGCCCAATGGTTCAGAGCATTTTGGACCACATAAGAGGGACCAACACAATATTAGGCAGGTGGTCATAATGTTATACCTGATCAGTCTACAATGCTTCCAGTAAGAGTGTCGTCATGTTTTCTTGTATTACGATACAGACTTTATAATCTTCTCCACTGCAGGACATTGATGTTAGTGTGTTTTCTGTCCGTGATCGGTCCCGAACAAACTCTCAGGACAAAGACGGCGGCTGTGGCTCAGGTGGTAGAGCGGGTTGTCCACTGATCGCAATGTTGGCGGTTGGCCCATGCCAAAGTGTCCTTGGGCAAGACACTGAACCCCAAGCTGCTCCCAATGGTAGATTAGCGCCTTGCATGGCAGCTTTGTCGCCATTGGTGTGTGAATGAGAAACACATTGTAAAGCGCTTTGGATACTACTGAGGTAGAGAAAAGCGCTACATAAGTGCAGACCATTTACCGTTTACCATTTACAAAGACGTTAAGATGAATCCGACTCACGTAAACCGAGGTGTAGAGTTTTCCGAAGTACAGGACGGGACACTCGCTGGCGTTCAACCGAGCGGGAAACGTGAAATCAACCGCAGCTCCTGCAGACGGGGAGACGATCACAGTTAACGAAGTCAGTCAGAAAACACTGAAGATGATGATGATGATGATGATGAAGGGATGAGTTGTTACCTGCCAGGTGAGCCAGGGAGAGGAGGAGGAGCAACATGGCGGATCAGAGCTGGAAAACAACACACCTGGATCAGACACAAATAGAACTCTGTTGTTATTTACTACATGTTTTACTCATAGTTTTATTTCCCAGTAAAATGTACGTTTTTAGATTTTATGCTTATTTTTTTCTGCTGCTTAAATTTGAATTTAACGTATTTCAGATTCTAATCCTGATTATTGCCAATAAACAGGAGTTATTTCTTGATAGTTTTGGGGGACTTGTGGACTCTGAAGGCCCCTAAATTACAATAAATACCTTCCAGATGTCCAGATTATTACTCAGTTGGACAGATAGATAATCAGCTTTTACTGGTGGAATAAGGTTTTTTAAGTCGTAATTAATTGAGACAAGGAAAAAACTATGATAAGATAAGATAAAATCAGAAAATCCAGTTTAAATATGAGTATGGGTTCAGTTTGAATCAGTTTAAATACATGTTTTAATCCAGTTTACAAAAGTTGTAGTTAAACTTGAATATGTGTTTTAATGCAGTTAAAATCTGAGGTTTAATACGGTTTGAATCTGAGTTTCTATCCAGTTTAACTCAAAATGTTAATGAAATTTAATTCTAAGTTTTAATTGAGTTTAAATGTGATTTTTAATCCAGTTTAATATGAGGGTGCAGTTCAGTTTAAATCAGTTTAAATATCAGTTTTAATCTGGTTTGAATCTGAGTTTTAATCAAATTTAAATCTAAGCTTTAACTAAGTTTGAATATGAGCTTTAATGCAGTCTAAATGTGAGACTTAATACCGTTTGGATTCAAGTTTTAATCCAGTTTGAATATGAGGTTTAATCCGGTTTGAATACAAGTTTTAATCCAGTTTGAATATGAGGTTTAATCCGGTTTGAATACAACTTTTAATCCAGTTTGAATATGAGGTTTAATCCAGTTTGAATACAACTTTTAATCCAGTTTGAATATAAGGTTTAATCCAGTTTGAATATAAGGTTTAATCCAGTTTGAATCCAAGTTTGAATCCAATTTGAATACAAGGTTTGATCCAGTTTGAATACAAGTTTTAATCCAGTTTGAATATAAATTTTAATCCAGTTTGAATATTTTAAGTTTTAATCCAGTTTGAATATATGTTTTAATCCAGTTTGAATATAAGGTTTAATCCAGTTTGAATCCATGTTTGAATCCAGTTTGAATACAAGTTTTAATCCAGTTTGAATATGAGGTTTAATCCAGTTTGAATATAAATTTTAATCCAGTTTAAATATAAATTTTAATCCAGTTTGAATATTTTAAGTTTTAATCCAGTTTGAATATATGTTTTAATCCAGTTTGAATATTATAAGGTTTAATCCAGTTTGAATATAAGGTTTAATCCAGTTTACATACAAGTTTTTAATCCAGTTTGAATATGAGCTTTAATCCATTTTAAGTCTGACTTTGTACATTTAAAAATATTTTTCTTCTCTAGAGCCGAGACCTAAATAGAGTTCACATTCTACCTCAGAGGTTTAATTGTCTCACAAATTTCTCATAAATCAAGTCACACAGACCTAAACAATATGGAATAAACCTGCTTTTTCTGCTCCTGTGCAGAATAAATAAGGTTCTGCGGCAGCGACATCACAGGTGTTCTTACCTGACCTCACCTGCTGGACGTTCAGGTAGAAGATGCTCCTCAGATTCGTCCCGCTGAGCTCCGACTGAAGCCGTCTGTCTTTTATCCTCCCATTAAAACTTCCTTTAAACCTCAGATTTCCTCCAAACCTGTTCCTCCTCATTCTGTTCCAGTTCAAGTTCATGACTTTAGGCTGATAATCCCACAGTGAGATGAGTTTAACAAACAGTTTACCCAGAGATGCTGTGAAATAATGCAGATCAGTAGGCGGAGGATCGATTTCACAGCCGGCATCAGTAACCGGAGCAGTAAAGCCCCAGATTATCCACACTCAGGTCAAATTTGAATTTCTAATGATTAATATTCCACTAACAGGTTACTTCTGGCTGGAAATGACATAAAAGATGACGGTAAAACACTGTGTTCAAGATGTTAGGGATGAATTTGAAATAATTATGTTGATTTTTAGTAAAATTATCCAGATTTATTCTCCGTAATTATCAACAAAGCTTTTTTTTTCTCATTAAATCAGTCAGTTTCTATAATTGCTGATACTTTTCCTGCCTGTGTCGACCTTCAGATCTCTGAGTCTGGGCTTTAAATCTGGGTTTTGATTCAGTTTACTTCAGCTTGACGATGGGTTCGGATCCAGTGTGAATGCAGGTTTAAATAATCTGAGTTTTAATGCGGTTTAAATTTGAGATTTAAGCTGCTGTGTATGAGAAGGGTCAGAGCCGACTGTCCTTCCTCAGGAGGCTCAGGTCTCCAGTGTCGTCTTCTACGGTTCGTGTCCCGGTTAGGACACCTGGGATCTTCCTGTGTGGAGTTTGCTTGATTGATTTATAGGGATTTTTTTGTTTGGCCAACAACAAATTAACAGGCTGCAAGTTGTAAAAGACTATTTTGGGTTTGTTGGTTTTTTGTTAAATTTTTATTTATTTTTCATTTATTTATTTTATTCATTCATTTGCTTTATTTATCTATAAAACTGAGGGTTCAGAATGACCCAGAAATTGTCCAGAAGACTCAAACCTGTCCGAAGTACCCCAAGACTTTAGCAAAACAACTTAAATTAATCAAACAAAATGTCCAAAATCACTCAAGATTCGTCAAAAATGCCTTTCAACTGGTCCAAAAGGACTCAACATTGTCAAAATTGACTCAGATATTTGTCTAAAATGACTTAGAATGTCGTTATAATGCTGCTTGGTGCTCGGTGGTCAGCAGCGTCGCCTCACAGCTAGAAGATCCCCGGTTCACGTCCCGGTTAGGACGCCTGGGATCTTCCTGTGTGGAGTTTGCATGTTTTCTCCAGCTTCCTCCCACAGTCCAAAGACATGCTGAGGTTAACTGATGAATCTAAATTGTCTGTAGGTGTGAATGAGAGTGTGCTTGATTGTTTGTCTCTATATGTAGCCCTGTGATAGACTGGTGACCTGTCCAGGGTGTCTCCTGCCTTCGCCCTGAGTCGACTGGGCGAAGAGGATTAAGCGGTGTGTAGATGATGGATGGATGTTTTTGGACTGTGGGAGGAAGCTGGAGAAAACCCACGCTACACAGGGAGAACATGCAAACTCCACACAGAAAGATCCCAGACGTCCAAACCGGGACGTGAACCGGGGACCTTCTAGCTATGAGGCGACGCTGCTAACCACCGAGCAGCTCTTCGTTGTACTTATTTTATTTGATTTTGCTATCTTTAGTCACTATTCTACACTTGCTTGTATTCTTAGTTGATTTTTTATTCTTATTTGATTTGTATTTAACTGCTAACACTGTCTGTAAATGTGTATATTTCACTAACCTTTGTTTACTGTTACTGTATTCTGGCAAAATAATTGCCTTCAGGATAAATAAAGTTGATCTTTATCTTTAATCCAGTTTACATCTGAGTTTTATCCGAGTTTATATATGACTTTAAGCCTAAATCAAAACAGTTTTTTCCTTTTTATTTCTCAGGTTAGATCAGAGTTTTAATCAGGCTTGGAAATTAGTTTTACTGCAGTTCAAATTTGAGTTTCAGTCGTTTTTTCAGACTCATAATCCAGTTTAAATCTGAGTTTTTCAGTTCCAGGGTTTCATCTCAGTTTAAATATGAGTTTTAATCGATTGTCTTTGTCAGATTATTTTATAGTTTCATCGTATTAATCGCTTGTTTCACTGTTTATTGAACAGATTTCATGCATGTGAAGTTAATGCTGATATTCTGATTACTGTGATATAGAAGAGTCACTATTCACACTATTCCACTGCAGTAAATCTGGTGAACTCACTGATTAGCTAACAGGTCATCGGAGTCGTGGGACTGAATCAGGAGCCTAAATCTCATTTCCAGCCTGAAGCCTCTCAGCTGGTCGGTCCACCTCTAACTGCAGGTGTAAGTTAACAGAGATGTTCCGGTTCACACAGCAGAGAAACCCAATCTGAGCTTTGACTTACAGCAAACTGAGCTATTACCTGTCAGCAGGTGTTGTTTGTCACTGTGACTCTAAATGAACTAATTCTTCATGTTTCAGACTCTTCAAATGGATTCTGTTTGTCTTTTTGCACACAAAACTCCAAAGCAAGTGGAGTGGTTTGTAAATTTATTATAAATTAGACAGAAATATTCAATTTACATAAGTTTAAAGAGCCTTTACTTTGCTGGTTAAAGCTCCTGCAGCAGCAGCATTAGACTCAAGTCTTCTTCTGAGAGATGCTACAAGCCTGGTACAATTTAATCTATTAAGGATTAAAGTAACTGTTATTACACAGATTTGTTTTGTTAAATTAGATTATATCTAGTAAAATCACATATTAAAGCATTAATTTGCATATATACCGCAAACAAAACCCACCAACCAACCAACCAACCAACCAACCAACCAACCAACCAAACAACCAACCAACCAACCAACCAACCAACCAACCAGCCAACCAACCAATAAGCCAACCAACCAACCAGCCAACCAAGCAACCAGCCAACCAACCAACCAACCAACCAACCAACCAACCAACCAACCAACCAGCCAACCAACCAATAAGCCAACCAACCAACCAGCCAACCAAGCAACCAGCCAACCAAGCAACCAACCAACCAACCAACCAACCAACCAACCAACCAACCAACCAGCCAACCAACCAACAAGCCAACCAACCAACCAGCCAACCAAGCAACCAGCCAACCAACCAACCAACCAACCAACCAACCAACCAACCAACCAACCAAGCAACCAGCCAACCAACCAACCAGCCAACCAACCAAACAACCAGACAACCAACCAACCAAACAACCAACCAGACAACCAACCAACCAACCAGCCAACCGCCCAACCAACCAGCCAACCGCCCAACCAACCAACCTGCCAACCAATCAATCAACTGCCCAACCAACCAGGCAACCAACCAACCAGCCGACCAGCCAACCAACCAACCAGCCAGCCAGCCAGCCAACCAACCAACCAACCAACCAGCCAAGCAACCAGTCAACCAACCAACCAATCAACCGTCCAACCAACCAACCAACCAACCAACCAATCAACCGCCCAACTAACCAGTCAGCCAAGCAACCAACCAACCAATCAACCAGCCAACCAACCAAGCAACCAGCCAACCAACCACACAGGCTAAAACTGTAAAAAATGTCTACTTCAAGTATCTGTATTCCACAAATAGTAATTTGTTCTTTTACAATGAATGATTGTAACATTACTGTATTGTTTTATTGTATTTGAATCAGCTAAAACATATAATTATTTTACAGGTATCTGTCATTATTTTCACAGTTTTTGAACATTACATCAACCGTTTTTAAATGCATTTCTTCTTCATCCCTGCTGCCAGAATCTTTGGATTTTTTTTTTACAGATTTTTCTTTTACAGTGCAGCAGCTGACTCGTCTTGACTGTTATTCAATACACAGTTGTATTTGCATGAGAATGAAGAAGTTTCTGGTTTTCAGTTGTGCCATTTACTGGACGCATGTTTATTCCAGATATTCACCAGTCTACATCTAGAAAATGGATTCTCCGGTTCGTCAAGGTGTCAGTTGGGTGATGCAGGACAACGATCGCACGTCACTTTCACACAATTGAACAACCTTTTCATGGCATTTTTTAAATTATGGATTACTTCTACTGGGATTGGAACAAAACCTCACAGACGATAAACACCGGTGTCTGGTGATACTTGGATTGACACAAGGGGAAACGTTTTTTTTATTAAACTCAAGCAAAATTTTATTCTGTTAATGATAACACACAAACAATACGAGCCTCCACCAGGAAAAACAACCAGCGACGTTTAACATCCAATAATCTGACAGTTATTTAACTTCCTGTTGATTGTTTCATAACACAAGACTGCAATCATCCCCCTTAATCACAGAACACCATCAGCTAAAATCCATCAGCTAGGATGGTGATTACACACTAGTTTTTTTGGACACAACAACACAATTATCGCTTTCTATCCGCTGCACTCGCCACATTTGTCTCCATTTGACTTCTTCCTCCTCCCCAAAATGAAATTCGAGTTCGAGAGTCGCTGTTTCAGGAGATTCAGGTCTTTACAGATGACACGTTTACAGAACACAACTGAAGAAGAAGTGTTGCAGGAGCACCGGGAGCAGAGCGTCACTGCTCGAGGAGAATAGTGGCAAAATGTTGGATCTTTACAGGCACAGGCTTTCGGATTACATCATGTGTTGTTATTAAAGGAATAAAAAGTGCACAAAAGGCTGATGACCAAAATGATTCAACCCCAAAATCAATACATAACTAGAAAAGCCCTCAGAGAGCTCATACCTCCACCAAGGAGCTTCAGTCCACCCCAACACAATCTCCCAATTCACATATTTTGTATGGAACGTTACAGATACAAATGTAATTACAGATAGTTCAAATGCGGCCTTCACCCCATCTGACCGAATGAACAGGCGCGGCCTCTAGCGCGGCAGCTCCTAACAGCCTCCCAGCTTCTTAGACAACCGGAGATAAGAATGCCGGCCCAACCGTGCGTATGTCGCTCAGGAAGGAAAGAGAACTCCGTCACTGTCGCCGTCTGTCGCGTGGAGACCCCAAATGTCATGTGGTCAGAGGGGGTTACCCCAAAAACAAGAGTGCCCTCTGGTGGCTTTTAGAGTAAACTGCATTTAATCGTCCACCCGGTTACACTTAGATTTAAAAAAAATTCCTGGATCCAGATGGTGATCCGGATCAGTCCCAATCATCATTTGTTCCTTGTCCTATTTCACACATTTCCTGAAAATTACATCCAAATCTGTCCATTACTATTCGAGTTATTTTGAATACAAACAAACAAAAAAACCAACACCGGCCATCACATAACCTCCTTGGTGGAGGTAATAACCACACTCTTTGAGCTTTATTGGCTCCAATAAACTTCTTACTAGTGATCTTTGGTTTGCATCAAAGAATTTAGATCCAGGGACTGAGGAGCAGTTTTAAACCTGGTTTTGTTGGATGTTTGCTGGAGTCATACAGGCCTGGTCGTTCAGACTTTTGATCCAGACTTGAGTGCGGTAAGGTTTCTGGTTCCTCCTTCAGCTTTCTGGCACCAATCAAAGGTTTTCCTCAGCAAACGCCTGATAAGCAAACTTACATCCTAAATCACAATATTTCTCAAAAATCTGTCCATTCGACACGTCTCATTTAAAAAAATCCCCCCAAAAAAAGCGTTTGCCTGAAGCAGATTCTGCAAAAACATTAAAATTCTGTGATCTTTGGTGCAACCAAAAAGCTAATAGTGACTCAGCTGTGATTAAAAGGCAGGTGAGGAAAATTCAGAGCTGGACTGAACTGCAGGCTGTGTAGAAACAACATTATCACTACAGTGATGTTCCTGGATGTCAAACTAAACGGAACACCAGGCTCATTAAAGGCCTCACCAAATATTTCTTTCTTCTTCATATTTAAGCTTAAAGTCGCGACATGACTCCAACATCTGTTTATTCAACATGCCGCTTTTTAAAAAATTGCGAAAAAACAAATGTTCGCTCCGTGCAGTTAAAAAAAGAAATAATCGAAAAGTTATGTGATTTTGGAGGCTTTCAGGTCAAAAAATGAATAGTTTCCTCTTGTCAAACGCTGTCATTCCCCAGAGGTTTGAAACTGCAGCTGATTCTAGAGGAGCACAAACAAAACCTAGATATATGTGATGAACTATAACGATCAGAGGTGCTGAATGGAGAAATCAACTTTGTCCAGAAGAGCTTCAGCCAAACCTGACTGATAAAAAGCTAATTTAGTTTTTTCGAAGCTACGGTTTAGAAATTTGTCTGATCATTTAAGTGCATGTAAACATACTTAGAGCTCAAAATGACATATAGAAAGTTATACATAAGGGTCATTCCATCCAGCGTCATCCAGTTATTATTAAATTTGAGGCTGTTTGAACGACAATATCTCAGGAACTATTGAAGATAAAAACCTGAAATCTCCTCTGTTATTTCTCATCATGTCTCTGATTCAGAATCTGTTGTATTGGATCAGCAGATTATAGGTGAGTTGAAATGTGAAAAAAATAAATCGAAACCGTCATGAAAAGTTCCATCTTTGATCAGTTTAGCAAAAAAATTGATGGCGTGAGATGGAATAATTCGTAAAGCGAAGAAATGCGTGAATATTTGTGCTAAAATGAGTAAGAGATAAAAGAAAGAGGCACACAGGTTTCATTTCTCTCACGCTGCCCCCTCAGTCGTGCTAGCGAACCGTTAGCGTCCTCTGCACGTTCTGCAGGTAGAGAGCTGAGAAAGGAGGGATGTCTTCGTATCCCAGCAGCTGACGGGTGGAGGATTCCCAGCTCAACCCGAACTCCAGCCGGCTGTAGACGCAGGGATACTGTCGGTCAGCCCAGCGAACCCAGTCCACCGCCCTCTTCACCGCCTGCCACTGGGCCGACCTGGAGGAAACACCCGGCGTTAGTGACATGAAAATCAGAGACACGACCACAAAACAAAGGTTAAACCACGCAGGTTTCATCTGTAAGAGGTGGAGTTATGTAAAATAAACCCAACAAAATACCGGTACTTGCAGTGAACTCCAAAACTACGTCAACAGTAGTGTAAAATTTGAATTTATTCTCATTTATAACAGTTTAATCTGGTTTATTTGTCAGTTTTAATCCAGTTTATTCCTGAATTTTAATTCAGTTTAAACATCAGTTTTACCTCAATTTAGCTAGCTCCACCGCTAGCGCTAAATCGCTACTTTGCTTTCTGGCAAAGCTAAAGTAACAGAAAACCTCCAAACCTCCCCAAAAACATCCCAAAAAGCAGCCGAACGCTAGCGATTTAGCGCTAGCAGCAGAGCTAGCGGCACCACAAGGTCCCTCCAAAGGGACAAATAAACCCCACGCTGGTGAAAAGTCCACTGTGGAATAGTGAACAATGTGTTCGGTCCGTGTACGTCGCAGCCATTCGTTTTCTTATTTTGAGATTTCAAAATAAAAAGGAAAAATAAACTGTTTCCCTTTTTTTCAGTGATAATACAAAATGAAAAAACGAAAAACGGGCCCTAATTCATTATCCCTTATCCGATTTAATTAGATGCGTTTGTAAATGGAAATTAAAATTAAAATACACCTGTGGAAAACTTATTTCTCTATTTCCTGTTGGTTTTAGCTCCGTGACCCGTCTGACTTCTGAAGAGGAGCTAGCGATTTAGCGCTAGCTCTGCCGCTAGCGCTAAATCGCTACTTTGTTTTCTGGCAAAGCTAAAGTAACAGAAAACCTCCAAACCTCCCCAAAAACGTCCCGAAAAGCAGCCGAACGCTAGCGATTTAGCGTTAGCGGCGGAGCTAGCGGCACCACAAGGTCCCTCCAAAGGGACAAATAAACCCCACGCTGGTGAAAAGTCCACTGTGAAATAGTGAACAATGTGAGCCAAGCAACGTTTGGACCCCACAGTGGGTCTTCATCAGGCCACGGCACACAGCAAGGTCTGCTAACAGTGAGCTAACACTGGAGCTTTAGATACCAGATCCTTCCTCATCAGAAGTCAGACGGGTCACGGAGCCAAAACCAACAGGAAGTAGAGAAATAAGTTTTCCACGGGTGTATTTTAATTTTAATTTCCATTTACAAACACATCTAATTAAATCAGATAATGGATAATGGATAATGAATTAGGGCCCGTTTTCCATTTTTCATTTTGTATTATCACTGAAAAAAAACAGGAAATGGTTTATTTTTCGTTTTTATTTTGAAATCTCAAAATAAGAAAACGAATGGCCGCGACGTACACGGACCCACAGACACCTCCTCCATCTCTTCTGGTGGGACCCCGAGGTGACTCGTGGCCAAATGGAATTAAAAAACTGCAAAAATTTATGAAAATTTTCCAATATAATGATAAAATTGCCCTAAATCACAGTTTGTTTTCCCTAATATCATTTGGAACGTGGCCAAAATTACTCTAGCTTTTTCTTTTTCCTGATTTCTGTCATTCTAACTGTGTCCTACTGACAGAAGACATCTCTGAGTTCTCTCTCCTTCTTCATGGTTGCTCTGTTTCCATTGAGGTGCAGGACTTTATATCGCAGTGAAAAATGACTGAAGAAGACTAAACAACCTCCATTTTTTTTCTTAAAGTAGACTCTGTTTGATTGAAGACTTTTGATGTTGGGTTTAACACATGTTCTTTGTGGATTCGGACCAGAATCTCCTTAATGCTGGTGAACACATTCTAGCTTTAAGTCTCATCTGGTGTGTTCCTACAAATGTAAAGTGTTTTGATTTGACGGCGTTAGATGCCGCTGCGTGGTGGTGTTGGTGAGCAGACCTCGGCTCGGATGGTTCCTCCAGAGAAAACAGGGTTCTCAGCAGGTTGCCTTCTTCGCTCTTCTCCAGCCTCATCAGCTGCAGGACCAGAAGAGTCGCCACCAGCTTCAGGATGTCTTCATGAGCCTTCACACCTGCAGCAAATGGAGAAAACCAAATGATCATGATCTGAGTCGATAAGGAGACACCACAGGCCTCAGCGTGAGTAGTTTAGCACCGAAACTGGCCACGATACCAAGGGCAGTATTTGTGACATCAATAAATTAGTTGTAATGAGTTACAGCAGTGTTTTGAGCTTCACTGTATCATAGTGACAGCACAGGTTTTGGTGGTGGATCTCTTAAAACCAGGACAAACATCGGTGAAGCTTCATATCTGGGGGGAAATGTTGGAGAATCCTTCGGTTTTTGAGCAAATGGCAGCTACTTTTACTCTGTTACCGGATAACAAAGAGAGAAACGGCAGGTTTTTCGTCATATTCTGGGCAGTTTAACTGAAGGCAGCTGGACTCAGTAGAATGTCTGTGAAGAAGTTTGGCCTCTACGTCCGACTGGCTTCATCAGTTCATGTCCAGGCTAGACTGGGCTATGCTGAGGCCTTGTATCTCACATTTGTCCTGTCATCCACACGAAAACGATTTACAGCATTAAAAACGATTCTTTTAAAAACCTCCGACCAAAGTGAAGATTTGTGAATCCTCCGTTGATGCGTCTGCATGTGGACGTCAATAACCGGAGTTTTGCGTTTCCAAACGTCACTGCCTGCGACTAAACATGTTCCTACGTCACATATAGACCTGTGTTTACATTCAGAAACAGTCTGGACGCCCTCACAAGGTTTTTGGCGCTGTTTCTTGTACAGGGCACTTTTTTTTTTGCTTGTTTTTCCAAGCCCAGATGCTGCTTCACGTTCAACAACACAGGCAAAGGACGACGTTAAGGACGGTTATTTTCCATCACTTTGCCATTCCACATCCGAGGCAGGTTAGCTTACTGTTAGAAGAATTGTGCTTATGTTAAGAATTATACTTGTTAGGTAATCATTGAGTGACTGTCAGGACTTTAAAGTCTACATGTCAGCAACCATGAATCACCATAAAACATTCCAAGCTGTATGTACTCACAGTAAAGAACACAGAGAACTGACCCAGTAAGATTGTGTAAGTGACACGTATCTTATGCTGACTCTTGTACTGATTGTTTACCAGATAAAAGAGCCAAGGACAGAAGGACTAACCAGAGAGCTGGAATGCTGTAGCGATGCATACTGCAGAGCTGTAGTGTTTGTTCTCTCCTTGTGCGCAAGTAAAAGACCTGAGCTCGTGAGCGCTGTCTTCCTTCCTGTGCTGTGTGTATTTTCAGGTTCTAAACCTAACACTTACTCTGATTGGATAGGATTTGGGGAACTACTGCCCCCTAGAGGTCTGGCATGCTTATGAATGTGCTTAAAAACACACTTATGCGGTTTGGTGTGGATGAATGTTTTTCTAAAAACGAGATGGTGTTGACGTAAGTTTTTTTCTAGACGGAGGGGGCAGGATATTCGGTTTTACAAAAACCCGGCTACATGTGGACGAGGTCTGACTCACTGGTGGGAAACCCAGGTATTTAAACTGTGTGGAGGTGTTTCAAAGACCAGTGGTGACTAATGGTGGTTGGAGCTCCAAAGGTTTGAGGCCAATTGAGAGCATCACTGGGCCATAAAAAGTACTGAAGTGCATAGTACTTTTTACATTCTGCTACTTCTACATAACGGAATGATGTGAATATTTACGTCTTAACTGTTAACTCTGAAAATCAGAAGCCAGCTCTGTTCTGAAACGGTTTCTGAGAGTTCTCACCAAGGGAATGAATGCCTTTGCTTTTCAGGAACACGTTGGCAAAGACGTCCACGTTGACTTTAAGGTGTTCACCCAGCTCCGTGGTTAACTCCCAGTAGCCCTCCTGCAACACACAGACGAATGTCAACATTGTACTTTTTAGAAATCCAGGACAGAGAAAAGACAAAAACAGCAGCTCAGAAGATTTAAACAGACCCAACACATAAAGCCATAAGTGTAATTTGTCAAATACAACAAGAACCCCTCGATTTAGCAGCTTTAGTTCATTAGACCAAAGCAGTTTTGATGCCAGACACGTGCGAGTCACCCGGCTGGCTAACGGCACTTTGATTCAGCCGTAAATGAAGCTGGGTCACCGCTAACGTTTGGGGATAACCAGGTCCAGGATGAGGTGTAACACAAAATACACATTCACACGACGTCCACGGATCAGTTTCTTTCCCATAAGAGTGTTAAAAAGAACCTGTTAGCTCCCACTATTATTGATAATAGCAAACTCATATAAATTATACGATGCTATAAGTATTAAAATTATACATATTAGAAATCTGTTTTATTCCTAGATTAATTCAAAGAAACATACGAGCATGCGCGCACACAGCACAGAGCAGGAGATACGACGTGCAGTGAACAAACCCTCAAAGACACCATGGAGAAATATTGAACAGGGATAACGAGACAAACGAAGGTCTCCCGAAAGCTGAGACGAGGAAATATGACGAAGCGAATGCAGCGCTCGGCTTCACTGTGACTGCGGTGGGAGACGAGGAAAGACCGGTGTGTTCGCTAGGGCCGGTCTGAACAGCAAAATCTGTGGTCCGGATATTCGGATCCAATAATCGGCGAATATTTGAATATTTGGTTCGTGCCGCGGTGTTGGCCGGGGAGGGGTGTGACACCAGAGCTGGCAGGTCCGCATACTACAACCACGACGGCGTTCTACAGCCTCAGTGGTGTACTAGATCCTCGGCGACGCTCGGCAGCGCTCGGCGACGCTCGGCAGCGCTTGGCGACGCTCGGCAGCGCTCGGCGGCGGCGTGCACGACTATTCAAATATCAAAATTATTATCCAAGTACCACCACAACCAACCAATATTCGGATATTCAATATGGGGGGATATTTTCTTCTTCCTGGGGGGGCGGTAACAGAAAATAATTGTGACAGTTTTTCTGTGTATGGCACATTTCTAACATGACCACAACATTAAAAGGCACTTATTTTGTTGGTGTGATATCCAAGAGTACCTGGCTGCAGAACTCCACTGTGAGGACAGGAAGTAACGGGTAAAAAAAAGGAAAGGACATTTAAAGCGTCCAGTCCGGTAGGTGGCGGTGACGCATGTGAAGTTGGTTTGCTAACCGCTAATTAAATCAAATGAAGAAGCAGCCATTTAACGAGTGGTTGTGGCTGTTTCTCAATATATGTACTTGTCCACGGTACTATCGTGACTGTGACACAACATTTAGTTTTAAGATTATTTGAGGCGAGAAAGTGGTTGTATAAACATCAAATCTGTGGTCGATTTATCAGGATAAATTCCGCTTAAAAATCTACTCCAGTGATTTCGGAGATGTGAGTGTCCCCGTTAGACAGCTACCACCAGGCGGTCAGCGCTCACAGCTCCCCGCTGACAGCAGCCTTAGCTCGGATAGACTTTCTGAAATCTGCCGCTGGCTCTGACGGTTCTGTAGCAGGATAGAAGTAGTTTTACGGGAATCTAACGGTCACACTTTTGTTATTTAATGTCCCCGGTCGCCGACTTTGTCATTATATTAGTAATTATTATGTTGTCTTCATTACCTGTAGTACGTCTTTGTTCTATTCTTATGACTGTAACTGTGCATTAAAATAACATTTATTATTCTGGTAGCAGACATAAAACTCACAATGGGGCTCATTCTCAAAATAATCACAAGTTTAATATATAAATTAAAACGATATATACTACAGACGATGGTCTAGTTAGTAAATTTTATGTTGCATTGCTAATGCATTAGCGTGAAAATTAAGTCCACCGGAAGCGTCTACGCGATTTTATTTTGTAATGCATCCCGTGCATTTCCTGTCCTGACGGTGGAGGTCTGCAGCCAGGTGCCTCTCGTGATGTCGGCGTGTTCTGACTTTAGATGCCGTAGTAAAGTTCTTGCTAAACGTAACGTGATGTAGTGCTACGTAAGGCATGTTGGCTCTATAATATCTTGCAGTGAAAGGCGTAAAAATGTGCTAAAAATTAAAAATACAACACAAAATTAAAGCTGCAAGCAGCGTCGGACGGGGCCTCCTCACCGTACTCCTCTCCACACGACCTTTTCTAGGGGGCGCCGTAGAGCCGATTGGAATTTCAACTGTGCAAATCTGTTGGTCTTGGGATACTATATGTATGCACCAAATTGCATGTTTGTAGGATAAAGCAGTGATTTTATATGACTATTTGAATATTTCTAGGGGGCGCTGTGGAGCCGTTTGACCACGGCCATTCCTGAACTGTATATTAAATATTAGGTCTTGAGATTAATGAGGATTTGTGTGGATTTGGTGATTTTACATGGATTCCTTCACCTCCAAAACCCATTTCGTTCCACATGGCGATTTTGTTCAAAATGGCCGCCATGCCACGCCCACACCGTGTGACGCAGCCAAAAGATTTTAATAACTTTTCATCCTGGATGGGTCTAAATGCCACACAGTGAATTTGGTGAAGATCGGATAAAAATCCTGGGAGGAGTTCGTTAAATTCCAATGCCTGCGCACCACACGCTGTAGGGGGCGCTGTTGAGCTTTTTTTGTAATTTCAAATGCAGGAATTTTTTTGTCTTAGGCTACTGTACCTGTGTACAAAATTTCATGAGTTTACGTGAAACTAGCCGTATTAACTCCACTAAAGCACAATTTTCTAGGTGGCGCTATTGAGTCATTTTGCCATTCATATGTGTAATTCCCCCAAAATATCAAATTTTTCACCAGTCCTGATGTGTGTGGCAAATTTGGTGAGTTTTTGAGCATGTTTAGGGGGTCAAATTGCGGTTCAAAGTGGCGTAAGAAAAAGAAACAAACCGCCAAACAAACCGCCAAAGAAACACTACAGGAACAATAGGGTCCTACGCACTGTAGTGCTGGGGCCCTAATTAATGAAATAATAAATCAGTAAATAAAACACACGCAAAGCAAATTGGCTTGTTTGGAGAAGAACTCCCCGTAAGTCTGCAGACCTTTCACAGTAAAGCAGAAAATGGGTTGATTCATGTGTCCTTATCGACATGCAGCCATCGTTTAAGCTTTTAGTTGCGGCTAAGTGTTTGGTGGGGAACAAAATCACTCATTGAACTGTAAAACTATCTCACCGGACGCTGCAGCTGGAAGATCCTTTTCCATTTGAAGGCTTGTGACGTTCCTGAGTCTCCCCTGAAACAACAGCAGAACTTTTACTACACACAAAACTCACTTTTAGCCCATTTACACTGTAGCTGATTTGATCTGTTTTCATTTACAACACGTATTCTGGCAACAGCAACTTTTTTTTTTTTTTACTGTTTAATTCTTCAAGTTTTTGCAAATAGATGATGGTGCAAAAGAAACTGAACCACAGTTTTGGGACTCACTCTCGGCGTGGAGATGCAGCACCATACCCCTTAAGAAATGTGGGTCGAAGAATGCCCTTTGTGCTCTTCGGCTGAGGAACTCCTTCAGCAGATGTAGCTCTACCCTGAGGCAGAGATGCACTAAAACCAAAACCTCTTCTTGCAGCTCCCTTAAAAGAATGACAGGATAGTGTCAACCTTTTGGAAAGACGCTGCTGTTGTGGTTGAAACGGTCTAACAGATGCAGGTAAACCCGGAGACAGTGATGCCCTCTCAGGTGCTGATGCAGCGCGCTCCAAAGAGCACGGGATGGGTCTGTCATTTTCCGCCATTGCTTCAGCGTGAAGCTCTTGTTGCTGTGGTTGTTGTTGTGGCTGTGGTTGTCGCATTTGCTGGTGAACTTCTTGATCTTGAAATCCACAGGTAAGATCAAGAGCTGTTCCCGTCATAGATTCACGTGCACCTCTAAAACCAAAGCCGGCAAAATCTGACTGTTGCCGTAACGCTGAAGAGGACTGGGTCGACCCAAAGGAGAAGCCTTGACTGCTTACGTCACCAAGACCTTTACTGGTAAGGTCAGCTTTTTCTGCAGTTTCATGTATCACAGGCTCAACCTCAGTTTCAACAGAGCCAAATGTTGCAGCCACATAGGAATCACACACCATGCTAGAAGTAACAGTGGCGCCAAACAACGAGGAAGTTTGAGATGTACGTTCAAGATTATATGTATGTTCTGACAACGAGCCAAAGCCAGTGGAGGCTTCTTTAAGTTGCCTAGAAAAGAGAACTGTGGGTGAAAGATGTGGAGGACAATAAGCATCTGAGTGATGAGGAAGAGGTGGCACAGCAGAGCCAATAACAGGAATCACTGGAGGAATACCAGGAGGAAGTGGAAGCATACATGGGCGAGGAGGAAGAAAATCTGACTCGAAAGAAGTAAGAAGAGGAGCTGACTGAGGTGGAGGAGGAGGAGGAGAATCTGACATTAAAGAAGAAAGAAGACGATCTGACAGAGGTTGAGGAGGAGCAGGAGCAAGACAAATAAACTTTGTCTTCAGATAAGGAGCAACCGGAGAAGAATGAACTGAGTTGGCCAAAGGAGAAACAGCAGATCGAGTCAGAGAACGAGAAACAGCAGAAGGAGAATCATCCCAAAGACCGAAACCCATGTCGTCATCGGAGGAGGAGGAGGAGGAGGAGGAGGAGGAGCTGACTTCTTTTTCTTCTGCCTTCCTGCGGCTGCAAAGCTTCACCATCTTCTCAACTTCACAGCTCTGCAGGAGGAGAGCAAAGAGAAGAAAACTAAAATTAAAACTCAACAACACAAACCACCAAAAGCTCACTGTAGCTCACACACACATACATTTTTAAAATCCTATCATCCCATCACGTTCCCTGAACTGGTCATGTTTCACAATATCAGTAACTTCGGGTTTTTTCAACCCAAGATGTCATCAAAATGGCAAATACGATTCAGAATGACGAAACTCTGCCACACTGAGTAAAATATGGCAAAAATGATGAAAATTTACCAAAAATACCTACAAAATTGTACTGAATGGCAGTTTATTTTCCCCCAAACTATTTGGAACGTGGCCAAAAATACTCTTGTTTTTTTCCTTTTTCTGATTTCCATCATTACTGCCGCCAAGGAGGTCATGTGACGGCCGGCGTTGGTTTGTTTGTTTGTCTGTGTTCAAAATAACTCGAAAGCTCTTGGATGGATTTGGATGAAATCTTCAGGAAATGTGTGAAATGGGACGAGGAACGAATGATGACATTTTGGGACTGATGCGGATCACCGTCTGGATCCAGGATTGTTTTTAATGTAAGTGTAACCAGGTGGACAATTAAATGTGGTTTACTCTAAAAGCCACCAGAGGGCGCTCTTGTTTTTGGGGTAACCCCCTGTGACCACATGACATTTTGGGTCTCCACGCGACAGACAGCGACAGTGACAGAGTTCTCTTTCCTTCCTGAGCGACATACGCACGGTTGGGCCGGCATTCTTATCTCCGGTTGTCTAAGAAGCTGGGAGGCTGTTAGGAGCTGCCGCGCTAGAGGCCGCGCCTGTTCATTAGGTCGGATGGGGTGAAGGCCGCATTGTGGGTAGGACATTTGAACTGTATGTAATTACATTTGTATCTGTAACATTCCATACAAAATATGTGAATTGTGAGATTGTGTTGGGGGTGGACTGAAGCTCCTTGGCGGAGGTATGAGCTCCAGAAACTGCTCGAGGGTGAGAGGGTTAATTTTCATTTGGTCGTGCACTGAAAATGGAACCTTGATTGAGAAAAATATCTGAACTAACCGTGGGTGTGTACTCTGGAGAGATGGAGTCGTCGTTCTCGTCCATCGACACAAACTCATCATAATCTCTCATTTCGCTGCTACGTGGAACCCGCTTCATGCACCAGTCCATCATTTCATCTTCAACAAGCGTTTCGTCGTCCTGAGGAGAAGTCCAACCGATGTAGGGGAGGATGTCGACGTCCTCATCCGCGATCAGCTTTGGGATGTCGGTGAAGCCGTCCTCTGATTGGTCCGAGTCCTAAAACAAGGAAGTTGTTTTGGTCGGGAGCAAAAAAATAAAAAATAAAAAAATCCTCAAATCCAGGTTGTGGATGTGTGAGTGAATTTGAAGGGGATTTAAAATTCACACTGACCCTTTCCTCGATGGCCACAAAGCTAGTGAACTGAGACAGGATGGAGAACTCCTTGCTTAACTCCACGATGAAGGACTTCAGCTCCGTCTTCTTACTCTGGAAAAGCAAAAATCCACATCAGCATGTGGCGATGAAACTAATTCACTGCTGTGATTTCAGCTACGGTAGGAATTCATAACTTCTTAAAGCGTTGCATGATTTAAAAGCATCACGCATTTTAAAGCATTTCATACGTTATTTTGACATTGGTTTAGATTATTTGCTCTTTAACCAACAACTAATGCTAATGCCAACAACTAATGCTAATGACGACAACTAATGCTAATGCCGACAACTAATGCAAATGTTGTCAACTAATGCTAATGACAACAACTAATGCTAATGACGACAACTAATGAAAATGTTGTCAACTAATGCTAATGACGACAACTAATGCTAATGCCAACAACTAATGCAAATGTTGTCAACTAATGCTAATGACAACAACTAATGCTAATGCCGACAACTAATGCAAATGTTGTCAACTAATGCTAATGACGACAACTAATGCTAATGACCACAACTAATGAAAATGTTGTCAACTAATGCTAATGACGACAACTAATGCTAATGCCAACAACTAATGCAAATATTGTCAACTAATGCTAATGACAACCACTAATGCTAACGCAAACAACTAATGCTAATGCCAACAACTAATGCTAACGACGACAATTAATGCTAATGACGACAACTAATGCTAATGCCAACAACTAATGCTAATGCCAACAACTAATGCTAATGACGACAACTAATGCTAATGCCAACAACTAATGCAAATGTTGTCAACTAATGCAAATGTTGTCAACTAATGCTAATGACGACAACTAATGCTAATGACGACAACTAATGCTAATGCCAGCAACTAATGCTAATGACGACAACTAATGCTAATGACGACAACCAATTAGCATTATTTCTTGACATTAACATTAGTTGTCAGTGTCAACATTAGGTAAAATTTCTAAATAAAGTAAAGAAACCACAGAAGTTTGACAACTGACCGTTTGGTTCGACAGTTCCATTTGTTTCATTGGATGATGGCATAATTCACTGTCCATTAGCTTTAGCCATTAACATTAGTTATCATCATTAGCGTTAGTTGACAAAAGTTACATTATTTGTCGTCATGAGCATTACTTGTTGGCGTTAGCATTAGTTGACAGCATTTGCATTAGTTGTCGGCATGAGCATTAGTTGTCAAAAACTAATGCAAATCCTGACAACTAATGCTAACGCAAACAACTAAGGCTAATGACGACAAATAATGCTAATGCCAACAACTAATGCAACTTTTTTCAACTAATGCTTTCAATGATAACCAATGCTAATGATTAAAGCTAATGAACGCTGAATTATGCTAACATTCAATGAAACAAATGGAGCTGTCGAACCAAACGGTCAGTTGTCAAACTAATGTGGTTACTTTACTTCATTTAAAGGTTTTTCACCTAATGTTAACACTGACAACTAATGCTAATACCAATAGCTAATGCTAATGCCAACAACTAATGTGAATGCTAACATCTAATGGTAATGGCGAAAACTAATGCAAACGCCATCAACTAATGCTAACGTCAAAAACTAATGGTAACGCCAACATCTAATGCTAATGCTGACAACTAATGCTAACGCTGACAACTAATGCCAATGTCAACAACTAATACAAAGGCCAACAACTAATACTAATGACGACAACTAATGCTAATGATGACTATTACTAACGCCAACAACTAATACCAACACTGACAACTAATACTATTGCTACCAACTAATGTTAAAGGCTAAGGCTAATTGATAGTGCCTTATGCTAACAGCCAATGGAACAAATGGAACTGCCGAACCAAATTGTCAAACTTCTGCATCTTGCCTAATTGTAATGCAAACAACTCATGCAAATGCTGACAACTAATGCTAACACCAATCACTAGCGCTAATGCCAACAACTAATGCTAAGGCCGTCAACTAATGCTAACGCTGACAACTAATGCTAATGGGGGCAGTGGTGGTGCAACGATTAAGTCCCTGGTCAGAGGATTAAACCCCAATACTGCCATTGTTGGACCCTTGAGCAAGGCCCTTCACCCTTCCTGCTCCAGGGTCACTGTACCATGGCTGACCCTGCTCTCTGACCCCAACTGGGATATGCAAAAAACAACATTTCACAATGCAAACACAAAACACTGAGACTCACACAGCGACAACATACCTCATGTTCAGCTTCACTGGTGTCCAGACATCCGTCTTCATAATCCCTGATCAGGGCCCTCGCTGTGAGCTTGTGAAGGAACTGAACACACGCACAGAAATGAAAGTAAAATTAATCGTAAACTCGACTTTAATGTCAAAAAGAGTGACATGATAATTATATATGAGTTACTGTTGAGACTTGGCGTGAATGTGAGTGTTCTTACTGTGCCCCTGGTCTTCTGCAGCTCACTGGTCGACACCATGGTTTGAAGCTCCTGACCGCTCAGGTTTCCCAGCAGCGTCGCCTGTTAGAAGAGTCAATAATTTGAGTCATATGACCAAAAAAGCTTCCTAAATGTGAATATTTCTGCTTTACTGTCTTGTACTATTGGTTTAAAAAAACAAGCAGCCCGACAGAGTTGCCCGAACCTCCAGGAAACTCTAAAACACATAGTTTCTAATGTGTTTTGAGACTTTCAGGTGAAGCTCAGCTGTATTTGTTTAACTAATTCAATCTGCAGCCATCTTGTTCACCTCTTAGAAATGTGTTGGTGCCTCCAGTTACAAGCAGAAAAATGATCATAAAGAACACAAAATTACCATAAGGAGACATGAAAAACAACCAGAAGGAGACACAAAACAACGTCAAATAGACAGAAAATTACCACAAGAGACAAAAAACATCATCTTGATATCATTTGGAGTTAAAAATTGTGTATTAAATTCAAAACAAATGCATAATAGAAGTGTCTCTACTCGTGGTCTCACACTTTCGGTCACGCTTATCTCCAAGAAGCACCATAAAAAAGTAGTCCTGAGTATAAATTGCGTACCTGACTGCAGTAGTAGTCCTGAGTCTAAACTGTGTACCAGAGTGTAAACTGTGTACCTGAGTGCAGTGCGGTACGAATCCATACACCAGTGTGTGACAGTCATTGAACAGAGCGTGGAGCTGCTTCGGGGCCTGAACAGGAGGTGGCGCTGTTGGGTTGAACTGCTGCCACTTCACCGACACCGAGCTGCAGCCGGGAGACGCCATTCGCTTCATCTGCCGGGACACCTGCACACACCAACACAGAGTCAGGGTGAGCTTTACCGACAATGTCTCTACGTGAGCAGTGTGTACAGAGAAACCAAAACGCTGTTTGTCAAAGTCCCACAGTGTCCAAAAAAATCCAAAACAAAAAAAACCAAAAAATGAAAACAAAAAAAGACACAAAATTAACAGAAAGACAGACGAAACAAACACTCACAAAATAGCCAAAAGAGACACAAAACAACCACAAAAAGACACAAAATCATCACAAAAAGCACAAAAACACAGAGACAACTAGGAGAGCGCATACCTCCGCCAAGGAGCTTCAGTCCACCCCCAACACAATCTCCCAATTCACATATTTTCTATGGAACGTTACAGATACAAATGTAATTACATACAGTTCAAATGTCCTACCGACAATGCGGCCTTCACCCCATCCGACCTAATGAACAGGCGCGGCCTCTAGCGCGGCAGCTACTAACAGCCTCCCAGCTTCTTAGACAACTGGAGATAAGAATGCCGGCCCAACCGTGCGTATGTCGCTCAGGAAGGAAAGAGAACTCCGTCACTGTCGCTGTCTGTCGCGTGGAGACCCAAAATGTCATGTGGTCAGAGGGGGTTACCCCAAAAACAAGAGCGCCCTCTGGTGGCTTTTAGAGTAAACCGCATTTAATTGTCCACCCGGTTACACTTAGATTAAAAACAATTCCTGGATCCAGACGGTGATCAGGATCAGTCCCTAAGTGTCATCATGTGTTCTTTGTCCCATTTCACACATTTCCTGAAAATTTCATCCAAATTCATCCATGACTTTTCGAGTTATTTTGCACACAAACAAACAAACCAACGCCGGCCATCAGATAACCTCCTTGGCGGAGGTAATAAACAAAAACACAAAATGACCACATCGCTACAATGAGCCACAAAACAACCTCAAAGAAACACAAAACTATCAGAAACAAGAACAAAACAAAACAAAACAGAGACACAAAACTAAAGAGAAAAAGAAACAAAGACAGACAAATTATCCCAAACATACACAAGGTGATCTTAAGGAGACACAAAACAACCACAAAAAGACACAAAATCACCACAAAGAGACACAAGATGACAACAATAAATGTAAACAAAAACCTGAAAATGCTACTAACTCTAAATTATGTGTGATTAATCAGTGAGGTGCAGTAAGTAATCCTCCTAGATGTGATTATACACTGTTGTGTGTCTTTCGTTAACCTCCTGTGCGTCCTTCTGCAGGATAAAGCTAATGAAAGGATGCGATTTACTCAGTGTTTCACCTTCTCAGCCCAGTTGTGTTTAGTTTTGGCGTCGAAGAACTCGTAGGCTCCGCCCCCTGCCTGGGCCAAAGCTCTCAGCATGTGTCGGTTGGCTGTCGGGCTGAAAGAAACATAAAAACACACACCTTCAGACGTATATAAAAAACTAAACAGAACACACACACACAACAGAAACAAAGGGCTGCACGGTGGCTCACAGCTAGAAGATCCCCGGTTCGCGTCCCGGTTAGGATGTCTGGGATCTGTCTGTGTGGAGTTTGCATGTTCTCCCTGGGTACTCCAGCTTCCTCACACAGTCCAAAAACATGCTGAGGTTAACTGATGATTCTAAATTGTCTGTAGGTGTGAATGAGAGTGAGCTTGGTTGTCTGTCTCTATGTGTAGCCCTGTGATAGACTGGTGACCTGTCCAGGGTGTCCACTGCCTTCGCCCAAGTCGGCTGGGATAGACTCCAGACCCCCGTGACCCTACAGAGGGTTATAGATGTAGGTGTATAGATAATGGATGGTTGGAAAGGAATCCTTGGATGTCTTGGGACCTCATGTGTCTTTTTGTAGCATCATAACTTTAAATGGTAGATGGTCTGCACTTACATAGCGCTTTCCTCTACCTTGGCGGTTCCAAAGCGCTTTACAATGTGTTTTTGCATTCACCCAGAGCTGCCATGCAAGGCGCTAATTGGGAGCAACTTGCCCAAGGACACTTCGGCATGTTGAGGGGCCGGGGATCGAACCGCCAACCTTGCGATCAGTGGACAACCCGCTCTACCACCTGAGCCACAGCCGCCCTTTAGTTCAACCTTATTTAGGTCCATTGAGATAAACATTATCCCTGTAGCCATACATGTATTCATTTACATCACCTTTTGTTAAACTCTCTGAGGTATGAAGGCCTCATTTACAAAATAAACAAGTAAATCAGCACAAAAAATAAGAACCTTAAATAGCGACAAAACATTATAACAAACATTATGTAGAGCATTTAAATTCAAATGCATTTAGTGAATTTGTGCTGGCAGTCTAAGCACTGAATTTTAGGAGAACTTACAATTAAAAAACACATTCATATAATGAAAACATTTAACGATAAAGCTGTTAAAAGTCAGCCTTTCTAGTCCTGATTATACAGCCTGACTAATGTTGGCAGTACAGATTGTCCAAGTCTCTCCGTTCTGGTTTTAGGCAGCAGTTGATGCAGTGGATGTTCTCTGTGGGCCACGTCTCTGACCAACTGTACAGCAGCTTTCCCCCCCTACTCTGCAGTGTGAGGAGCCACGCCAAAAGAGATCTTCAAAGCTGTCTTTTGCACCTTCTCCAGCTGTGCAGCCTGGCTTTTGTTGCACCCCACTAACAGGACATTCCCATACTCTAAGCACCGTCTCACCAGTGTGTTGTAGATGTTCCTGTTGTGGTCGGCCGTGTCTGACCAAGACAGTCAGGAAATGAAGGCGCTTGGAAGCTTTTCTCACCATCTGATTGATGTGTGAGTCTCCACTGAGGTCCGAAGCCCAGATATTTGGTCGTTCTAACAACTGGGACTTCCTTCCCCCCCAGGACCAAAGCAGCAGGCTGAGGCAGATTTTTTTTGCAAAGCAGATTCGGAGTTCCACAGATTTGTCTCCATTGAGCTGTTTTCTTTAGTCCATCTATCCAGGACCATTGTTTTGTCCCTCTCGACTTTGTTTAGAGCAGTGGTTCTCAACTGGTCCAGTCTCAGGACCCACTATGTCTCCATTAATAACGGTCGTGACCCAGGTTTTTGAAGTTTGCTGTTCCTGCTAACAAATTAAGGTTTATTTGGGTGGAGTCTCAATGCATTGGGATACAACTTGGGAAAATTTTGGCTTATTTTTTGCTCATTTTGGTGTATTTGGACACTTTTGCGGAGTTTTGGTCATATTTTGACCCATTTTGACAGATTCTGAGCACATTTTCGTATATTTTTGGCACGTTTTAGCATAAATTTCTCCAATAAGCTGGCAGAGAGTCAAATCTAGAGGTTAATAGTGGGCGACTACTGGTGTCACCACCACTAAATATCCTGCTACTGAAAGCAAACTACGTCATAAGAAACACGTCCTTTAAAATAAAAGACTTTATACCACCAATTTGTTTTGGGGTTGGGGGCATGCCTCTGCGACCCTCTAAAAACGGCTTTGCGACCCACTTTTAGGTCCCGACCCACCAGTTGAGAACCACTGGTTTAGAGGAATGGCCGATGTTATCAGCATACCCAATGTCCAGGGTGTCCATAAAAAGTGTCTCTCAAGTGGACATGTAGAGCAGGAACAAGTAAGGAGCGATGACCCCTCCTTGTGGGACTCCAGATGTGACTTTAGTCCTTGAACTGTGTGCCCCATTAGCCACCAGTCTCTACCAGTAAGGTGACTACGCAGCCAGGTTAGTAATCTTGGGCAAAGCTCCATTTAAGTCTTAAACTCGAATTAATCAACTAAAACAAGAGCAGCTGGAAGCAAACTAACACCAAAGGATATAAACTATTAAAAGAAGTAACCAGGTAAACGTCCATAATTAACAACTCTACAGGTTTAATATTATCATAGACACGTTAAGGAGTATTTCATATTATTTTTGCAGGTTTTGCATCCTTAATAAGGACATTACTCGGATTAATTCACACCATAATGACACTATAGAGTCTCATCTTCAATATTTAAACTGGTGAGGTGAATTTAAACACCAACTATAGTGTTTATTTTTACCAGAAGGCACGTTGGCGCTCTGGTTGTTGCTTTAAATGACACTGACTTGAGCTTTGAAATGTCAAACTGTCTACTGAGCTGCAAGCAAACGCTGTTTATGAAAGACGTTCATTCAAATTCCTCTTCTTCTAAATGGGTTTCTGTGGACTGAGACTGACGTTATTGAGTCTAGACAGACTGTAAAAGTGCAGTAAGAATGAACAAAAACAGTATCCCTGAGATATTTTTACGATCTGGAGTGCAGATGTGCATTTTAACTAAACCACGATGCCTCTGACGAAGGATAAAAGCTGATACCTGAGTCCGCAGGTGAAGAGGCGGCTGTGCTGAGCGGCGTCTCGGAGCAGCTTCAGGCTCAGCTCGGAGTTCTGGATGTGTCCGTCCGACAGCAGCAGCAGGTTTCGGACGCCGCCGGACGGAGGAAGGAGGCCGAGGGCTCTAAGGGGCCTCCAGAGCTCGGTGCTGCCCCCTACTGAGGAGGACTGATCAGAGGAAACGGCAGCTCAGTTAGCTTTATTGAGATCCTTGCACCAGATATCGCTCAGAAAAGGTGATTTATGCAAAAAGTCCTGCAGCAGTGAGACTCAAAGCAGGTGAAAGACGACGAAAGTGCCTCCATTTTTAAGTATAAATCGCACAGGAAGTTAACTGCGCTTTATTCAGAGAAATCTTCAGGTCAAAATTTAGAGTGGGTGACTCTAGCTGAACAAAAACACCTGCATCTTAGAGCGTCTACTGTAAAATCTGCCAGAGCTACAGAGTTCCAAAGACCCGGCCGACTTCCCATTCATTTCAATGGGGATTTTTAACGCGGTTTATTCCGAATTACTTAAAAATCGCACGACGAATCGCCGCCAAATGTCACAGCGCACCATCCCCGATCGAGCCCCGAGTATGCATAGACTACTGCAACAGCATCATATATGGCACAACCTCCAATCTCATCAACAAATTACAGTACATCCAAAACTCTGCTGCCCGCCTCCTGACCCACACCTGTTCCCGTGACCACATCACCCCTGTCCTCCAGAACCTTCATTGGCTTCCGGTCCCTTACCGTATTAAATTCAAAATCCTCCTACTCACCCACAAAGCCCTCCATAACCAGGCCCCCTCTTACCTTAAAGACCTGCTCCACCCCTACACCCCTTCCCGTACCCTCCGTACTGCCAGTTCAAACCTCCTGACCGTCCCTCGGACCAGGCTCCGAACCTGGGGGGACAGAGCCTTTTCCGTTGCCGCCCCCTCCCTCTGGAACTCGCTCCCTCAACACATCCGTGACACCGTTGACCCCTCCATTTTTAAGAGTAAATTAAAAACACATCTGTTCCGCACTGCCTTCAACCCATCACCTAATTAATCTACGCACATCACGTCACTTCTTCCTATCTTTAACTATATATATTACTTTATTTTTATTTTATTTTTTTTGACTCTTTTTCAAATGTGTTTGCTCTGTTTTCTTTCTGATTTCGCTGTATATTTCTTTTTATTTATATATTTATTTTTCTCTCTGTACCTCTTGTTATCATGTAAAGTGTCTTTGAGTTCTGTAAAAGCGCTATACAAATAAAATGTATTATTATTATTATTATGGACGTATAATTTTTGTGGATTTTCTCAAAGCTGCGGGACGAGTCAGGTGCCGAAAATCATGTCGGAAGAATCGACAATAAGAATAAACGCGAGGAATAGTAATAAGTGAGTTCCACTGCTTATATAATGGCACATATATGAGAATATATGAGATAAAATTAAAATTACAAGTAATGCTAGCAATTATACTGAGGTAATAAGTAAATACTACACATGATGATGAAATATTGCACAATGCATCGACAATGTTCTGCATGGAAGTGAAATATTGCACCTGAGAAATGAAAATAATAAATAATTCACGTAACACGTTGCACATAAAATGAAATGCTGCACATGATACAGAAACTGATGCAACTATTGAGAAGAGCAGTGCTGTGAATGAACTTGGCATCACTGTTTGGAGTGTCTGTAAGTTAATTTTGCAAGATCATTAATGAAAATATGACAGTTCCAATTACAGAATAAACAAAATACGTTTCATTCAGGCAAACAAGCAATAAAAAACACAATAAATGATTAGTTAGTGCACAGAATTAAAGACATGCTGGCTGCACATGCACCGCGACTGTTAATTATATCCACATAAAACCCCAAATGAACACTGATAGACTCAATTAGGCTGATTTTAAGAGTCTAAAATAGTATTTTTAATGCACAAGTGGAACTAAACACAAAAACAATCACTGTATTCCTATAGTGTTTCATAAAGAGACATTTAACAGTTACGCATATCATGTATAGCACCCCTAGTATAACTATATCATTCTGTATGTTTGTGTTTTTATGGTTGCACTACTTTTTGCTTCTGAGACCCTCTAAAAAACAGCTTCACGACCCACTTTTGGGTCCCGGCCCACCAGTTGAGAACCACTGTGTTACAGAATAAAGTTCCTTTCATATCCAAACATTTAAAATCCTGCAGTGATATTCTACCTGTGAAAGTTGTGCAGTTTAGCATTCTGACGCATTTTAACAAAGTTCTGACATCATTTTATAGTTCATGTGGATTTATACTTTACATTATACAGCTGAATCTTGTAATAACGCAGAGAAGCATCATAACTCACCTTAACGAAGTTCACAGCTTCCTGTTTAACTTCACTGAGCGGCTGCGCGGTCAGAAAAGCCTCTTTGTGATCTAACAGGCAGGAACGCAAAGTCAAAGCCAGGAAAGAACGTATATTTAAATATTTAAACGACTGAATGGATAGGTTATATCTGATCAATTAAAAAGCAAATTTCATGTGAAAGGAGGGCTTTTTTTTCCTCTAAAATCACAGAACTCCTTTTGGTCCATGTTGTACATAAAACCAGAGAAGGTGTTGGTTTAGTTCCAGGTGTCCGTGGATTGGGCCATGCAGCTTTGTTATCGTAGAGCCTTTCCTTTAAAATTCATTTTGAGCTGTCTTTCTGGAATATTTTTACCTTTTCGAACCCTCTGATGGTTTTTATACAAATGTTTTTTCATGATCTGATGATTCCTCTTTAGGGGAATTAGATTGAGCAACGTTTTCTTTTTTCATGCTCAATTTGTTCTATTCATCTTTACGCTGATGACACTGTTATTTATATCCCCAATTTTGATATATTACTAATTCAGATTTCCTTACAACTCCATCAAAAGTGGTTTCACAACAACAGACTTGCATGGAATAGAAAAAGAACAAGATAAAGCAACATACTCACTCATATCTGTTTTATAGTGTTTGTGTTTTCTTTTTGTCGTTCAACCCTTTCACTGAATTGAAATTCGGACTTACTTTCTCTGTCTTTTTAAAGTTGCGTCATAAAACCGACCTGTCCCAAACAGAATGACGTTGACTCGGACGTTGTGGTCGAGGTTCTTCAGAACCTGCAGGGCGATTCTTCGGGCCGAGCGCAGAGATTCTCCCTTCATGGACTCAGACGTGTCCAACAGCAGAACGACTTCATCGGCCGCCGAAGTGGATCCGGCCTCGAAGTCTGGATAGAAAACCAGCATGCAGGCCTGCAGGAGGGAGGAAGAGGTGGTTGAAACGAGAAGCTTCAGGGTGAAAGAAAGAAGAAGTCGGACAGATAGGCGGACCTGGCTGTCTTTGTCAGGGTGGTTTTCCACCCACATCCTCGGCATGTGGACCTTCGACAGACCGACCGACAGCTGGAACCCATCAGAACCCATCACCTCTCCAGGCAACACGCTCAGCACCGCTTTACAGTCGGTTCTCTGCAGCGTAAGATCACACAGGAAAGAGACATTGAACATGAGGTTTGCAAGTGATGAACAGTTTCTTTTAATGCATAGTTTCAACAAATTAAATGTCTTCATATTGAAAAAATGTATTAAAAAAGTCCAACAGCAATGAGGGGAGCAAAGAGGACGAAAATGCCTACATGTGTTTGTATAAAATGTTCATGTAGAGGAGAAACTGTGAGAAGGAGAAGAGGTTAACTGCACTTTATACAAGTTTTCAGGTAAAAATTTAACTGAAGGAAAAATCAGGATTTTAAAAAATGTCGTAAAACTTAAACTGCGACTGCGTAAAAACTGTAAAAGGTGTCAAAACATGGATTTAGATCAATAACATTTAAAGCCTCGTGAACCGTTTAAACTTTAAATGAAGTTTCTACTGTAAGTAGTACTTGCTGCTTTGGTCAACATGTGACATGTTGGGGTGGCCTTTTATTGTCCCCAGTATAAGGAGTGTCTGAGTGCTGCTCATTGTGTTGGAGCAGCGTCTGGATATGCCACACCCATGGACTGAATGGAATTAATGCATCACTGAGGCAGTGGTGGACTCGGATTTGGACACTAATCAAGAGAAACATCCATTTAGTACAAGTACCAGACAGTATACGCTCACTTTGGGTGGTGCACTTCATGTGGCATCAATATTTCACATGGGGCCTTTATATTTTTGTTCAGTATAGTTTATTTGGGTTTTCTAAAAGCTGCAGGAGGAGTTAGAAGCCAAAAATCGCACTGTATCACACAGTGATATATTCAAATCTATAATTTGAATACATCACTGTAAACTTTTATCTTCTGAACTTGAAGTCTGATTAAAAGTTTTCTGACTTTTTCAGGAACTCAATAAAACAGAAGAAGTAAATATGGACTATCTGCAAAATCCACTTCATCAAAACACATCGGTTAAAATGTAAAAACACTCAGAGTACCTTAGTTTTGATTTGGTGAGTGACACACTGCAGGCTGGTGATCTCGTAAGGCATCTCAATGGACATGTTCAGGGTGAACTCTCTGCAGCAGAGAAAAGAAAACCTTTATATCCACATGTTTGCTGGATAACTGATTAGCAAAACTATAAATTAATTAAAATAAAGCTGCGTTAAAACAGTCAGAAAGCATCATGTGACCCACCTCTGGCTCGCTGCCTCATCAGTCACACAAACCTTCTCCACGGTGACCTGTTGAGATTCAAGATTCTTTATTTGCTTCATCCTCATCAAGTACAGACAGTGAAACGCAGTATGACTGTTGCAGCAGGCTTATCTCATTTGGTCCTTTTTCTTGCATGACCAACGTGACTCGACAAAGGACCGTGTGACAGTTCTTTCAGTACAAGTACAACGAAAGACAGCAAACATCCCACTTACAGGCCATAAAACCCCCAAAAGAGCCAACAATAAACCTGCTCAAGAAAAAAAAAAAAAAGCTTAAATCATAAATTTATGAAGGGAAAAAACAAAAAAACATACATAACTGTCCAGAAGAGCTTTTTAACATTCTAAATCAGATAAAAGAGCTTTGACTGATCAGAAATACACACAAAAATATCAAAAAAAAAAACACAACTTTCAACCCTGCCAACTGGTTTTGGGGTTTAAGGTTTGGGTTTTTCTTTCTGATAATTCCCTAAAGCAGTGGTTCTCAACAGGTCCAGCCTCAGGACCCACTATGTCTCTATTAATAACGGTCGTGACCCAAATTGTTGAAGTTTGCTGTTCCTGTTAACAAATTAAGGTTTATTTGGGTGAAGTCTCAACGCGTTTTGATACAACCTGGGAAAATTTGGGCTTTTTTTTGCTCATTTTGGTATATTTGGACATTTTTGCCAAGTTTTTGAGCATATTTTGACCCATTTTGACAGATTTGGAGCACATTTTGGTTCATTTTTGGGACGTTTTAGCACAAATTTCTCCAACAAACTGGCAGAGACAAATCTAGAGGTTAATAGTGGGCTACTACTGGTGTCACCACCACTAAATATCCTGCTATTGAAAGCAAACTGTGTCATAAGAAACACGTCCTTTAAAATAAAAGACCTTATACCACTGCTTTTTTTGTGACTTTTTTTTGTGACCTCTGTGACCCTCTAAAAATGGCTTTGCGACCCACTTTTGGGTCCCGACCCACCAGTTAAGAACCACTGCCCTAGAGAAAACCTTGAGAAGTGTTCGTTTGGGTGAATAAAAAGAAACTGAAAATTTCACGTGTTTATCTCCTGTATTTATGAAGCTATCAAGCCTGAAAAATGCTGGAAGAAAAAGCCACTTCTATGCACTTCGAGGCTCTGAAACAAAAAACACAGAAGAAATGCAGGTATGTAGCTACAGCGCCCGTCTGCAGGTGAAGCTCCTCTCACCTGTGTGGTCTGGTTCAGTGCTGCACTCTCCTGCCACGGAGCCACACTCCCCGGCAGAGAGAACAAAATGGCTCCATCCCTGACGATCAGCTCGGACACGAAGGTAACTTTGATGAGGACGGTCGCGCCTGGAGGCAGGTTTCCCACGCTGATGGTGAAAACGTCCTACGGGGGGAGCAGAGACGACGAAACAAAGCAACGAAAAGCTGTGAGAGGAGCTCCGAAGTGTCAAAATAAGAGTTTGGTAGATTTAATGGTTGACCTACAGGTGCGTCCTGGTCCATCAGGTAAGCTCCGTGGCCTTTTGCAATAGCCTGCTTGTATTCTTTGCGAGCCGTCTCTTTCTCCTTCACCTGGAAAAACACCAACGAAAAACAAGGTTACTTTGCAAATAAACCACAATGTTAGTTTTGCATTTTGTCTTTGGAGAAAACAGATGCAAACTACACGTGTGGTTCGTTCACAGCAGGTACATTTACAAGGTATGACCAGCAAACATCATCAAGAACCAACGTACGGATAATAAAATAAAATAAAAACATGTTGTACAAAAGCCGTCAAAAAAATATCATAAGAAAGTTAAGCAAACCTCACATCAGGAAATGTACAAGAGCGAGGTTTAAATGGTTCAAACCACTTCCCCATATTCTGGGACTGGGACAAACTCAACAACAGAACATTCAGCATCAAGACTCAAACACCCCAGAACTTTTAGAACCTTTGATCTGGGCCACGTCGGTGCCCTGGATGTGTTTCTGTTTTCTGATAATTCACCAGAGAAAACTTTAAAAAGTGCATTCTGGGTAAACGAAACAAAACTGAAGATTTCATGCGACCATCTGGGCCTGAAAAATACAGAAAAAAACACCTCTATGTACTTCAAGGGCCTGTAACTCTGTAAATGTTCATAGTGTGAAGGTAGAACTTGGCATGGCTTCATTAAATACACTAAAGTTACTGTCGATAAAGAATCAGCTGATTCTGAGGAGGTCTTTGTTCAGATTTTGTTTGTTTTATATGGAGGTGTACAGGTTGCACACATGCTGCATGGAAAGAACAACGAGGCTAGCGAGGCTACCTGTCCAACCACATGTTTCCCGTTGATGAAAGCTTCAAATCCACACACTGCAGCAGAATCATCCAGAGGGAAGACATACTTCGCCTCGATGGGCACCGAGCTCCGGTTGGTGTACTTCTGGAAAATGATCACCTGAAATAGGACGGAGTTTAAGGAAACATGTCTGAGATGTGAGGCAGTAAACTTAGCAGTCAGTGAAGTGTTCAACATGTCACAGAGGAATAGAAGAAAAACTGAACCAGGTGTGCGTTTGTCACCTGAGAGAGCAGATCCATCAGTTTGCACTTGACATGGACGGCCTGCAGGGGGAGCTGCTGCCCCGAGCTGTCCAACAGTCCGGCCGTCACACCGTCCAGAGGGTCTTTAACGTTTTCTACACCGTCAACCTCTGAACTGAGCTCTGCACACAAAACCACAGAAAAGCTTCAAGTATTATCAAATCAAATCAAACTTTATTTATATAGCACTCTTCATACAATTAAAATGCAACGCAAAGTGCTTCACAATGTTAAAAACAGTAAAAACAAGCACCCATCCCTCCCTCCCTCCCTCCCTCCCTCCATATATACACATAACTGTAAAAACACGCCAACACACACACCCACACACACTCTCAGCACTGACTGTGGAGACATGGCATGACACTGAGGATCATAGAAAACGCCTACACTAGGGTCCTCCACACCGGGAGGAGCCATAGGCCATGACCACCGGGGGCGCCGGCACACGGACCCCCGACCCCGTCAGACAGGGGGACCCCCACACCAAGGTGAGGAACCCCCAACCAGTCGGGCCAAAGGGACCCGCGGACAGAACCCCCAGCAGCAGGCCAGACACAGCCCCCAGTGTGGAGGACCATCCTGAGGAAACACCTGAGTTAAAAAACTATAAGAAAGAATAAAAGACCTAAGACATAAGTAAAAAGGTTAAAAGAGTAAAATACTTAAAGTAATAAATAGAAAATAATAAGAACATAATAAATTATAAAACTCCGTTAAAAGCCTGCTTAAAAAGGTGAGTTTTTAACTTTCTTTTAAAAACATCGACAGTCTCTGCAGTCCTGAGGTATTAGTCTAAAATATAAAACTACTAACTATTAAATAAAACTATTATTTATTATAGTGTATTTATTTTCATATTCTGCTTATTTACAGGTTATTAATTGTTTGTCTGGGCTCTACTAAAATATGTCTACATGCTTTATTGCTCAAAAACACATCATCGCTCATAGTGTCTCTTTAAGCTCCGCCTCCTGAACAGCCTAGTCTGCTCTGATTGGCTAGCTAGTCCAATCAAAGCCAGGTAACGTTGGTCAGGGATGCTGCTCAAACAGAAGCAGCTCCAGTGAGGACATATTGTCTGACTCATTTGAGCTGCTAGCAGGAGTTATGCTAACACAGTGATAGAGGCACAAGAAAAGCCTGGACTTCTTCAAATGAGGAGCAGGTAAAGAGCAGCAGTTATAGCGAGAGAGATTAAATCCCTATAAAGTGGACTTCAGGTAAGTTTGCAGACTTTTTACAGGCACAAAAAAAGCAGCAGAGCAGAGCTGAAAAGTAGAATATGGGCTTTTTAACAATGCAGTCATCTTGGAATCCTTGGAAAAGACGACTTAAGAGTCTAAATGTTCTGCAGGGTTCTGTTCTCACCTTGGTCAGATGGAGGCACGGTGGGTTCAGCTGCTGTGTTGATGGCGGGACTGAAGTCCTTCGGTTCGTCTCCTTCGACGTTGAACTGAACCACATATTTCAGTTTCACCTGATCAGGACTGTAGACCACATATTCATCATCCTGCAGAACAAACAGATGCACAGACGTGTTAGCGCGAAGCTAATCATCTTAGCAGTTGGAAGACTCCATATTAAAAGTTTGACATCACTTCAGTTGTGAAGTGATGAAGCTAAATTTAACTTTATTTAAAGCTCTGCACCCTGGTGTCTTTATCTTTTTATCCAGAGAGATAGATACCTTCCTAATAAAAGATGTCGGCACACAAATAAACTTGGATACCAATAAAATATTTTAAAAGGCAAAGCCAGTAAAATAAAAACATCAGTTAGAAAAATGGAAAGATGAGAAAAATATACATAAAGCAACTTAAATTATTAATTTACGTGACGTTGAAAGTTGTGTTCATCTAATTTTCTTAGTTTTACTGCCTTTAAACTTTCTTTGAGTGATTACGATCGACTACAGCTGCTGACTCCTCTGAGCCAATTTAAATAGAACCATTGATCCACTCATTAGACTCAGACACTACAGTGGGAAAGTCTGAGGAGCTCAGAGCAAATCATTGACTTGAACCAGTCAGAAAGTCACTTGGAGCCATTTCAAAGCAGCTTCAGGTCCTAGAATCATCTGTTTGTAGTATAAAGTTCATGGTCCAGGTGTGTTGCTGCCACCATCAGGAAGAAAACACAAACTACCACCTGCTGCTGAGAGACACCTGGTCAGGATGGTCCAGAGTCAACCAGGAACCAGCAGAAAGCAGGTCTGGATGAACCAGAAGCTGCTGGAACACAGCTGTCAGTGTCCACAGGGTTGGACATCAACATGAGCTGAGAGGCTCCATGAAGAAGGAAGTTCTTCCTCTAGAAGCAGAACCTTAAAGCTCCACTGATCACATGGACAAAGAAAAGGCCTTCTGGAGGAAAGTTCTGAGGTCAGATGGAACAAAGACTGAGGAGAGAAGGTGAGGCCTTCAACCCCAACAACACCAGACCTACCATCAGGCATGGAGGTGGCAGCATCATGCTCTGGGGCTTTCTAGAAGTCCCTTTGGCCTGATTTCAGACTGTATTTTGGACTGGCTTTGGACTTTCTTGGGAAGGGTTCTTGTTTGGTGTCAGTCTTGGTGCTGGGCTGGTTTGGGACCTGGTTTTGATGTGATTTAAAGTTGGTTTAGGATTTATGTTCCAGTGGATTTGGTCCTGGCTTAGGACTGGTTTCAGATTGTCTTGGGGGGTCTTGGACTTTTTTATGAGTAGTTTAGGTTTGGTTTTGGTCCCAATGTTGCACTGGTACTTGACTTTTTTAGGCCTGGTTTCAGACCTGGTGTCTTGGGCGGGTCTTAGACTTTTTCTTAACCCCAACAACACCAGACCTACCATCAGGCATGGAGGTGGCAGCATTATGCTCTGTGGAACTGGAGCTTCACACAAAGTCAAAGAAACAACGAAGGAGGAGGATTAGAACCTAAAACCATCAGCAGAAGGTTGATCTGGGACACAGTTGGATGTTTCAACAAGACAATGAGACCAAACACATCAAAGTGGTAAAGAAATGGTTCCATCAGGCTGGAATGAAGGTTTTAGACTGGTCCCCCCAAAGTCCTGACTTAAACCATCAAGAACCTGAAGAAACTAGTCTGAGTCATGGAGACGACACATGTAGTTGGACTGAACCAATTCTGTCCAGAGGAGTCAAAGAGAAACCAGAAGAACCGAACTGTCTGTTTATTTATGACCCAGCAGATTTTGTCATATTTCCAGAAGACCTTCAATAAATCTGTGAAAGAACCAAATTACATGATTGTTTTTTGTGACAGATTCATGTGTTTCAATGATTCCATTATAGAAAATTCAGAGCTATAGAAGTCATTGCAAACTCAAGACTGACATGATACACATGGTCTGTACAAGTGGAAGGAAACTTCAGTTCACTCCTTCTTACCTCAAACTCAGACTTTGTGTTTCCACCTCGCCGGACTCCATGGACACTGTCGTGGCCTTCAGGAGCTCGAGTCAGACCCAGGTCTCGCTTGTAGACGTCTTTGCACCGACCCAGCGCCACATCGCACACCAGCAGCAGCCGAGATCCGTTCGTCTGGCTGGGTTTGGAGTACTTCAGACAGGTGCTGTGGACGATGAAAGGTGTGCAAACTAAACACGACTTGATGGATTCTATGACAATAAAACTGCATCGGTGAGACCCACAGGCTCCCTTCAGCATCGCCTTTTCTGAAATTGCTCTGGGCTTTGTGTTTCATGTGTCACTGCAATAAAAGAGCAAGCCTGTAAATCAAGCCGACTGATGTGGGCTTTTGTACGGAGCATGAAATGAACCCCATCAGTTTCAGATTTTCTACAAACCTCACGGCGTCGCTGAAGTAGATTCCACTGCCCAGGTTGCCGACGTCGGTTCTCTGTATCCCATGATGCTCCACTGCAGCACGGGGCAGCAGCAGGCCTCTAAAGAGACACAACACTGAGCTCAGTACACGCACGAGTGGAAACAACATTTAATTTCTTTCTTGTTATTTACTAAGATCACTAAAACCTTCAACCACAAATGCACATTCAGGATATCTTTTACAGGCATCACATCGTTAATTATAGAGCAAAATATCGACGAACAGATTTAAATTTGAAGCTCGACATCAAGTATGAGCTTTACGACCCACTACAGGTTGTATTTTTACACAGTTTTTTCGAATTAAACCCAAGATTGAACTTGTTGGAAAGTCTGGAACTATACTTAATCAAAGTAAATCCAACGACCCCACTCCTTAAAGGACATTTTTCTTTTGAAAAAGGACAAATTGCACTACAGTGGTCCCTCGTCTATCGCAGGGGTTTGGTTCCAGAATCCCCTGCACTCGGTGGAAATTCGTGAAGCAGTGACCTCATATTTATTTTGTTATTTACATAGATTTTAAGGCTTTATAAATCCTCCCCATGCTTGGGTTCGGTGCCAGAAGTCTCAGAAGACGCAGAACGTTTGGGCGACATCGTAGGGCTTGTAATGAATTCAACGCCGCAGAGCAACACTACACACAGCAACCAGACGTCCATGTGGAACGGACGAGGCCAGATGCTGAACGCTGCTGTACACGGGAGACAGAGGAGGCTGATGCTACGGTCCCTGAGCCAATCAGAGCCCAGGATACAGAACGCAGCGCTCTGATTGGTCGCCTCCCGTCCATAAGCCAATAGCGTGCCGTGTAGCATCTCACGTGGGCGAACTAGCTCAAGAGGAAGCGGCCATAGTTGCGTTTACCAGTCTTTGTTTACTCATCTGCTGTACGCTACGTGTTTTATCCATCCATCCATCCATCATCTTCCACTTATCCGGGGCCGGGTTGTGGAGGCAGCAGTCTAACCAGAGAGGCCCAGACTTCCCTCACCCCAGACTCCTCCTCCAGCTCTTCCGGTGGGACCCCGAGGCGTTCCCAGGCCAGCCGAGAGACATAGTCCCTCCAGTGTGTCCTAGGTCTACCCTGAGGCCTCCTCCCGGTGGGACATGCCAGGAACACCTCCCCAGGGAGGCGTCCAGGAGGCATCCGGAACAGATGTCCAAACCACCTCAGCTGACCCCTCTCGATGTGGAAAAGTAGCGGCTCTACTCCGAGCTCCTCCCTGGTGACTGAGCTCCTCGAAGGGTGCTCCCAGCCACCCTGCGGAGGAAACTCATTTCGGCCGCTTGTATGCGGGATCTCGTTCTTTCGGTCGTGACCCAAAGCTCATGACCATAGGTGAGAGTAGGAATGTAGATTGACCGGTAAATACAGAGCCTCGCCTTTTGGCTTAGCTCCTTCTTCACCACGACGGACCGGCACAGCGACCGCATGACTGCAGACTCTGCACCGATCCTCCTGTCAATCTCACGCTCCACCCTCCCCTCACTCATGAACAAGACCCCGAGATACTTAAACTCCTCCACTTGGGGCAGGACCTCTCAACCGACCCGGAGAGGGCAAGCCACCTTTGTGGAGAACCACGGCCTCTGATTTGGAGGTGTTGATCCTCATCCCAGTCGCTTCGCACTCGGCTGCAAACCGCCCCAGTGCACGCTGGAGGTCCAGGTTCGATGAAGCCAACAGGACCACATCATCCGCAAAAAGCAGAGATGAGATCCTGCAGTCCCCAAACCGGACCCCTTCCAGCCCCTGGCTGTGCCTAGAAATTCTGTCCATAAAAGTTATGAACAGAACCGGTCACAAAGGGCAGCCGCTACGTGTTTTATTTACACTTAATATTCTTCTTAATCCGAGATAGATTAGATATATACAATTTAGAGACCGCGATATGGCGAGGGACATTCATTTCATGTCATCAATTTGTCAAAGTCTCTGAATCTCTGCATGTAGTGCATCTTAATTATTGTTAATTAGCTTCTTTCTTTCACTATTTAAGAAAGCCGATCAATCAAAACTAAACCAGAAAAACATGTAATATTCTGCTGGTGGAGCGTTCTCTTCCTGAAGCTTAGTTTCATCAGTATTTGTGCACAGAAACGTGAAATTGTTCAACAGTTTCTCTCTGTCAGACTTGGATCGTCTTCAGTGGGTTTTCAGGCAGAAGTGAGTCAATCCTTACAAGAGAAAATCCCCATAAACACATGAAGCTGCAGATGTCAGATATATTTGTGAACACAGATGTATTTTCTCACGTAAAGTCTGGTGTTCCAGTGTTTGAGCTCACCTAGACAGGATTCCTACAAAGTTGCTGGGACTGGATGAGTGCAGCAGCGGCTTGACGTTCCTGATCTCGGTCTTGAAGGTCTGAAGCTCCACCGGTCGGTTGACACGAAACACCTGACGGACCTGCAGCTTCCTGAAGGAAAAGAAGAAACTGCATATTTATACATGTAAGAAGGGAAACTTCTGTCTCCACTGAGGCTGAACTCACACACAAGACAAGATCAAACTTTATTAATCCTTGTGCTAGATTTTCCTCAGAAAAAAACAAAATGACAAAACACAAGAAATGCAGCACCTAAAAAGTAGAAAAGCAAAAAGGTAAAAGTACAATAAAATACTGCAACTCACAGACAGAAGCATCGAAATACTGCATGTTTATGAGAGTAAGGATGGAAACTTTTGTCTCCACCGAGATGAAAGTCACACAAAACACTGATGACGCATGTTATGATTTGACTGAAGTGATAAGCTAAGCTAAGCTAAGCTAATCTAAAACTTCACTGATCCCGAGAGAAATTCTTGTGGCAGATTTTGCTCAGACAAAAATACGAAAAATGACATTACATGATAAATGTCTAAAAAAGTAGAAAAGCAATAAGATAACAAAGTAATAGAACAGTATAAAGTAATGCTGGCGATTATACTGAGGTAATAAGTACCATCATGCATGATAATGAAATAGTGTAGATGAAAAATCAGATTAGAATGAAAATAAAATATTGTTTTCATATGAAACTGAAATTTTATACCTTAGAAATGAAAATATAGAATTGCACATGGAATTGCACTTGATTTACACTGTACAAAAATATAAAGGCCCCATGTGAAATATTGATGCCACATGAAGTGCACCACCCAAAGTGAGCGTATACTGTCTGGTACTTGTACTAAATGGATGTTTCTCTTCATTAATGTCCCAAATTTGAGTCCACCACTGCCTCAGTGATGCATTAATTCCATTCAGTCCATGGGTGTGGCATATCCAGACGCTGCTCCAACACAATGAGCAGGACTCAGACACTCCTTATACTGGGGACAATAAAAGGCCACCCCAACATGTCACATGTTGACCAAAGCAGCAACGCCTCAGATGACTCTGGTCATGAGGGAACGTGTCATTGGCATGTTGGTGTGATGCGTCTGTTGTCAGACCAAAGGTTTCATCTGCTGTACGTGTCGCTGGTCTGAGACCATCCCACAAGTGAACAAGCCGGATGTGTCCATCCTGTGCTGGGGTGGTCACACGTGGCCGACGTGGATGAGGTGGATTTGCAGTACTGCCCGTCTGTTGGAAACCAACTCTCAAACGTCCTGTCGTCTGATAGTGAACATTCAGCTGCACAGCGACCGCTCTGGTGGACATTCCTGCTTCCAACATGCCAATGACACGTTCCCTCATGACCGGAGTCATCTGAGGCGTTGCTGCTTTGGTCAACATGTGACATGTTGGGGTGGCCTTTTATTGTCCCCAGTATAAGGAGTGTCTGAGTACTGCTCATTGTGTTGGAGCAGCGTCTGGATATGCCACACCCATGGACTGAATGGAATTAATGCATCACTGAGGCAGTGGTGGACTCAGATTTGGGACACTAATCAAGAGAAACATCCATTTAGTACAAGTACCAGACAGTATACGCTCACTTTGGGTGGTGCACTTCATGTGGCATCAATATTTCACATGGGGCCTTTATATTTTTGTTCAGTGTAGAAACTGATTTTGCACAAACTCTTGAAGAAAAAAGAAAACAGTAATGCAGCATATCTGGTGCATTAAGAACTATAGAAACAGTAGCTCATGTTGCACGTTGCTGAACATATAGGATAAAATAATGGATTACGGTCGTGCAGAAATTAAATACAAGGTGCAGCTGCAGGTGAATGTGTAGTTTGCGTTAATAAATACAAGGTGCAGAGATTTCCAGATCCTGTAAATTGAACAGCGAGGAGGATTAAAGTACCGGTTCTGCAGCAGGTCGTTCACAGTCTGGAACTCGGCGCTGTCAGGGGGAACGGTTTCAATGCTGCACCTCAGAGCTCGATATTTACCGACGCAGGACGGCGACGGGTTCCTCAGAGTCATCTCACTGACGGTCAGAACGTCTCGGATTAACTGGACACAAAGAAAGAAATCAGCGAGTTAAAGTTGGTCTAAAAATGTACACAAGACAGCAGAGGCCTGGTTTTAATGGATGAATGATCGTAACTGATCTACCGACATGTTGTAGCCGAATTAAAAAGGCGTTGGGGTAAAATTGGTCATATTATTCAATAATTTAAGGTTTCATTAGCATAAAAAAGCATTAATCTAAGTATTTAAATGTGTGTACAGTTAAATGGAGCCCTTTTGAAGAAAGAAATTGAAGACATTGTTAATGATAATGTTCCTCAAAATGTTCAAGCTGTTGTTTTTTCAGAAATTTTGCATGTTTTTGTGGTGATTTTGTGTCTCTGCAATAATTTTGCAGTGATTTTCTGTCATTTTGCAGTTTTTTTTGTACATTTTTGTGTTGATTTTGTGTAGTTTTGTGTTAATTTTGCATATTTTTGTGGTGATTTTGTGTCTTTTTGCAGCAATTTTGCGTATTTTTGTCTTGATTTTGTGTTGTTTTGCAGTAATTTTGAATGTTTTTGTGGAGATTTTGTGTCTTTTTTGGTAATTCTGCATATTTTGCAATGATTTTGTGTTGTTTTGCAGTAATTTTGCATATTTTTGTGGCAATTTTGTGTCTCTTTGCAGTAATGTAACATATTTGTGGCGATTTTGTGTTGTTTTGCAGTAATTTTGCATATTTTTGTGGTGATTTTGTCATTTTGCAGTAATTTTGCATGTTTTTGTTGCAATTTTGTGTCTCTTTGCAGTACTTTAGCATATTTTGTGGTGATTTTGTGTTGTTTTGCAGTAATTTAGCATGTTTTCATGGTGATTTTGTGTCTCTTTGCAGTCATTTTGAATATTTTTGTGTTGATTTTGTGTCATTTTGCAGGAATTTTGCAAATTTATAGGGTGATTTTGTGTCTCTTTGCAGTAATTTGCATATTTTTGTGGTGATTTTCTGTCTTTTTTTGGTGATTTTGTGTCTTTTTGTGCGTTCCTCTCAGAAATAGCTATGCGTGCAGCGTATGAAGTCCATGTGTTTTACCTGACAGAGGTCCAGTTTCTGGGAGATGAACTTGGCGGTGGGGATATATTCAGCGTTCCTGTGTGGCAGCAGAGCGTTAAACTCCACCAGGAGGGATGAAACTTTAGGCAAGGACCCGCTCAGGTTCTTCTGAGCCTGAAGCAACAAACCCTCGGCTCTGCTCACCTAAACACACAGAGAACAAACAGGATTTAATGAGTCGTTTAGTTTTAGACGATATAATTATAGTACACACATTATTATAACAACATCGAGGCTGAAGAGCAACTTGCAGGTTGAACTTGTCGCTTTATTTTTATAATATTTCTCAGAAAAAAGAAAATGTGCCACTGCAGAAGTCAGAACAAGATCATGGACGATGCAAAGAAAGTGTCTTTTCATGGTAACTTTGGGTCTCTGTCATACTTACGGCCCTTTCTGAGGGGATTTTGCGTGTTTTTTTGTTGTTTTTTTGCAGGTAAAATGAGGCCTTTCGTTTGCTATAACTTGTTCTGATTAACCGCCTGTCACACATGCTGATGTGAGCCTTGAAAATTTACCCAGAATGCACTTTTTAAACATTTCTCTGGTGATTTATCAGAAAACAGAAACACATCCAGGGTACCAGTGCTGGCCTCCAGGACTCTATGATATTAAACTGCTGCAGATTTACTGTTCAAACCATGATACATCCCATAATACTGATGCTCTAAGTTGGCACACAAACACACACCCAGCAGAGACACAACTCTAATGATATTCCTGAGTGGTTCTCGGAAGGTCTGATGCTACTTTCATCGGGGAAACGCTCACGTCATTGAGGCTGAGCTTGCTGATGGGAACCGAGAGGATGTTTCCGATGCAGCCCAGAGCCTCCGTCCACAGCAGCTCCACGAACACACCGACCTCCTGGGACAAGCTCCCGGTGTTCAGCTTCTCCTCCAGCAGCAGCTGCCATTAAGACAGAGCACAAGTCAATCAGCTGATACGCTGAAATACTTTATACAGGTCATAAAATGTGTGCAGAAAATACAAATCAGCCCAGTAAACCCACTTCTCTCTCACATGGGTCGGTCCAGTTTACTCAGCTTATGGAGAATTTGGAAATTTTCATGTTTTCAGATCTGGAAATTTTGTATTTTAACCCTCATAAAAACCTGTGACGCCCCTTAGAGGTTCAGTTTCTCAAGAAATATAACAACAGCCATTAAATTTGATGAGGACAGAAGAGTTCCCAGCACTCTAAATTTTTAATTATTGGTCTTTGAAAATGGGATAAAGTGCAAAATCTTCCAACAAGGCTGGTATAGTGGCTCCAGAAACTTCCTGTAAGTGTAGATACATGGATGGACCCATGTTTCCTACTAAAATACAGTCTTTCGTGGACATTTCACCAACGTTTGAGGCTCTAACATCAGTAGAACTTGATTTGTGGAAGATTTGACAAGACAAGGCTCCAGTTTTTTACATATTCTGACATGAAACTTGTCCAAAATGATGCAAAACTGTCTAGAATACTGTGAAGCTTGTCCAGAAAGACTCGAAATTTGTCGAAATTTACTTTTTACTGTCAAAAATTACACTGATAAATAATTAGTGGCCCTTGAAAATGAAAAAAGTGCAAAATCTTCCAACAAGGCTGGTATAGTGGCTCCAGAAAGTTGTTATAAGTGTATATCTATGGATGGATCCATGTTTCAAACTAAAAATACAGCCTCTGGTTGACATTTCACCAACGTTTGAGGCTCTAACATCAGTAGAATCTGATTTGTGGAAAGTTTGACAAGACAAGGCTCCAGTTTTTTACATATTGTGACATGAAGTTTGTCCAAAATGATGCAAAACTGTCTCAAATACTGTGAAACTTGTCCACAAAGACTCGAAACATGGTCAAAATTGCACTAATAGATAATTACTGGCCATTGAAAATGAAGAAAGTGCACACTTTTCAAACAAGGGTGCTACAGTGGCTCCAGAACGTTTATGGATGTATTCATTTTTCCTACTAAAATAAAGTCTTTGCTTCACATTTCACCAATTTTTAAGGCTCTAACATCAGTAGAACTTGACGTGTCGCCTACAACGCAGGACGAGGTTTGAGTTTTTACATATTCTGACATGAAAGCTGTCCAAAATGACTCAAAATGGTCTAAAATGTCGTGAAATTTGTCCGAAAAGACTTGAAACTTGTCTTCAAACACTTGAACTTCGTCTGAAATGACTCAAAAATGGCTTAAAAACACAATAATGAATAATTATTACAACTTGAAGATTAAGAAAGTGGAAAAAGTTGCTAACTTTGGTGGTCATGTGGCCCCAGAAAGTTAGTCTAAGTATATATATAGATGGATCCATGTTTCCTACTCTTTCATTTCACCAACTACTGAGGCTCTAACATCAGTAGAACTTGATGTGTGGAAAGTTTAACAAGACGAGGATCCAGTTTTTTTATATTTTGACTCAATATAAGTACAATATGTTAGAAACTACAAAGCCAAACCACAGAATCATGCATTATGAGCTACAATATAGCAGCTGTTTATGCTTTGAATGCGACTCAGCAGTGTAAATAAAGCGGTAAAGCCACATGTAGAGAGCGTGTCGGACCTGCCGGAGGGGGGCAGAACCCAGATCCAGGTTCTGCAGAGGAACAGTGCTCTTCTTCTGCAGACCGGAAGCCTCCATTTGGTCTCTGAGGGCCTGATACAGCTGCACAGCTTCCTCCGAGGTGGACGGAAACACCTGCGCCTCCGCCACCGCCGCCTTCTGTCGGCACAAACCCAGATGTTTCATTGAGTTATGAGCTCTAAATTTCAGTCTCTCACTTCAGAATAAATCAAACTTTATTACAGACATTTTATAAAATACGCCACAAACAAAAACAAAGTCAGAAATCTAAGGAATACAAACTCGATTGAGCAATTCTTGGAAAAATTGCAGGTGTGATTGCTGACATCTGCTGCAGCTTGCCTACAATAAAACTTGGTATTGAACCTGTAACTGTATGATTAAAAGGCACTGAACCTAAACCCAGAACCTCTAGGAGCTGAAAAAAGTGTGTTTGCATGAAGAAAAACTGTTTTAGCTGTGATTTTGGCACGTTCAGAGCTTCAGTTGCTGAACACAAAACTTAAAAGAAGATATTACCAGCGGCTCATTTGAGTTAGATGTTAATATTGTGAGAAAGAAGAACCTTGTGCAGGGTTTCCCCCAGTCCTTTATAAGCCTGGTGGGCCGCCAGGCTTTTCTTGCCCCCCCCCCGCCAGGCTAAGCAACATTTGTTTATTTATTTTAAATAGATTTTTTTATGCACCAAAACAGTGATAGCAAAGACGGTACACAGAGCTTTTAACAGCATCTGGTGATACAGTTTAAAGTGCAATGGTGACATCTTATACGTCGATACACTTCGATACGTGAACACATAGGGGTGAGAGGTCAGGTGTATTTTCCATCATCTGAACGCCCAAAACCTCTACCTGTCTACACGCTAACAACTTTTACATGACATGTCATGGAGAAAGGGTCAAAAACGTTGGACACTTTCGTTTCTGAAGTCGGAGGAGCACTGGAGGAGACCATGAGCCGCTCGTTCACCCCCAGGCCAAGGGGAGTTCATCCCCGGTGACCCGACCGAGCCGCGGCTCCATGATGAGGCAGAGCCAGTGGAGTTAGCACGGATGTTAGCACGGATGTTAGCACGTCGTCGGAGCAGCCTTCTGCCAGCCGCGATGGTAAACATCCAACTAGTGGATTTAATCCAAAATGGTTAGCTGAGCCTAAATTTAGCGGATGGCTCTACCAGACCCAGTATGGTAAACCCAGATGGATTGATGCACTGATCCAACCTGAACCATGCACAGCAATAAGTAGTAGAGGTCACACAGCACAGCAGACCTGTTCAGCCTCTGAGTTCCCTGGTTTTACCCCTTGGCCATGTTTGCACTTTTTATTTGTGTTAATTTATTTTACTTTTAAATGTGACCAGCAACGGCTTGTTTTAAGATTCACTAGGATTTAACTTAAGTGAAACCAACTGATATTATTTATTTTATTGTATTTTTTGTGTTTGTTAAAACCGTATTTCAAGATTGTGCCTTTTTATAAGACTCCACGTTAAAGTATTGTTAATAAATGTCTTATAATAACACATAATAGTCATAATTTCAAAATTCCTGTCAACTTTTAACTCTTTTTTTTACAAAAACATGATGGGCTTCTCTACCACCAGGCTTAGCAAGTCTTCTGGGGGAAACCCTGCTTGTGGTTACATTTTAATGCTAATTATGCAGGTTAGAATGTTTTTTTATGGTCTCCAAAAACTACTGCTCCACAATCTTGCCAGCTACGTGGCACACTGATTTAAAAAAGCTGAAAACTCCTATATTTTAAGGGGCTGAAATTTATAAAACGAAACAATTCTGGCAAATGAAAAATCACACATTAAGAGATCAAAGCGTTGGGTGTCTCAAGAGAAACGATAAATTACTAGAACACGAACAGCATAAGCACACGACAGTGACATGACAGATTTACAATGTACAGAAAAAGGTCTGCATCAGAAGCAAACATACATGAGAACAAGCAGAAAGTCCTTCCTACCTTTGCTCCCATGCTGTCCTTCGAGTACCTGACCACCCGATACCGTCGTCCTTTCTCTGCTTCGGCGCTCTGCAGCTCCAGCACACACCAGGTGTTGCTGTTTTTCTGGGGATAAATGGTGTTTTATTAGTATTTACAGCAACTCCTGCGACGACAGGATTAGCAGAAAGCTGATAAACAAGTTGGGACTTTACCTTTTGGAAAACTGAATACTTGGCCACTTGAAAATGACCAGGAAAGGCTGGGAGACTGGAGTCAGCTCTGGTATAAACTCTGTGAAATTCAACCACAAAACATCAGCACCGTTTCATCGCGGTATTTTGTGAATACTTTTTTGTCTCTGCAGAAATGTTCATGAAAATTAAAAGTTGACTGTTTTCTTCTCCAGCTGTTCCTGCCGACATTCGACACAGCTGCTATGCTACGATTGAAACCACGAGGACAACCATGACCTGAATAACTGAGAGTCTTTGCGGAAAAGCTGCTATACTGAGATTTAAATGAGCAAAATGGCTGACTTCTGTCTCAAAAATACTCATGTAGCGGCTGAATTCTCAAGAGCACACTGCCTGTAGGTGTGTCAAGACTCTATTCAGTGCTATAATCCATGAAGTTTTTGACTGAAGGAGCAGAGAAGGGGAAAACTAGAAAAAAAAACTAGAAAAGCCCTCAGAGAGCTCATACCTCCGCCAAGGAGCTTCAGTCCACCCCCAACACAATCTCCCAATTCACATGTTTTGTATGGAACGTTACAGATACTAATGTAATTACATACAGTTCAAATGTCCTACCAACAATGCGGCCTTCACCCCATCCGACCTAATGAACAGGCGCGGCCTCTAGCGCGGCAGCTCCTAACAGCCTCCCAGCTTCTTAGACAACCGGAGATAAGAATGCCGGCCCAACCGTGGGTATGTCGCTCAGGAAGGAAAGAGAACTCCGTCATTGTCGCTGTCTGTCGCGCGGAAAATGTCACATGGTCAGAGGGGGTTACCCCAAAAACAAGAGTGCCTTCTGGTGGCTTTTAGAGTAAACCGCATTTTCCACCGATGATGGTTGGTCACCATAACCCCGCCCCCAACCCCTGACGTACTCGGTGCTTAGCTCTGGCCCAGCAAAGACTTGGTGTTTTTAGAACCTGGAACCGGTGCTTAGGTGGTGGAAACACAAAGAAGTGGTGCTAAGTCAGGCTCTGGCTCTGGACTAGACCTGGAACCAGCTCGGTGGAAAAGGGGTATGGGAGTACTGGAACCATGTTGGGGTGTGGTTCGTGTCTGCAACGAGGTTTCCCAGCAGAGCATTTCGTTCCAACGAGATGATGTCATTCACTTCACCTGTGATTTAATGATCTGACTGGTGAATCAGTGCTAATCTAACTCATTACTATGCGTCTCCATTCTGACATGATGATGATGATGATGTTCACCTGAACCTGTCCAGGATGTTCCCGCTTCTCTCCGGAGTTTCGTCCCTCTGACTCGGGCTGACGGAGTCCATGGGTTCTGGTTGGGCTTTGGTCAGCTCAGGAACCGCTCTGGACGATATTACATGTTCTGCAAAAGATGATATCAGAAGCATCTTTATGTTTTTTTAAGGCACATCTGTGGAATTTTATAAAGTATTCCAACAAGTTTAGCACAGATTTTTTTTATTATGACCACTAGGAGTCACCAAAGCATCAGACTACGACACACAGAGCTGCATTTGCTCTTTGTTCAGCATCAGCTTATGTATATGAGTTAGGCTTTAGGGCACTCTAAAAGCCTCTTAACCAGGGTGTGACAGGATGCTGTGTCTACGAACAAACATTAGGGCAGGAAAAATGTTTCTCATTCTTCAATTTTCATGTTTTTCATGCACTCATTAACTGAAACTAACTAAAAAAACAACAACAACCTAATATTCCAGTAAATCTCTTCAATTAAAATACATTTTCTGGCCTTAATTTGCATTTTATTTTTTTGTTTAATGAAGGATATCATCCTGTATCGAACAATAACATAATAGACACAAATAAAAACACATTCAATCGACATTTTTGTCATGAAAGCATCTGTAAAAATTCCAAGATGTCTCTTATTTAACAAAGAAATCTGTGTATAATTACAGTATCAATATGTCGTTTTTCGTTTCCTCTTAAATGTCATTAATTATCTCCAATTTTAGAGATATACACTGAACTAAAATATAAAGGCCCCATGTGAAATATTGATGCCACATGAAGTGCACCACCCAAAGTGAGCGTATACTGTCTGGTACTTGGACTAAATGGATATTTCTCTTGATTAGTGTCCCAAATTTGAGTCACGTTCCCTCATGACCGGAGTCATCTGAGGCGTTGCTGCTTTGGTCAACATGTGACATGTTGGGGTGGCCTTTTATTGTCCCCAGTATAAGGAGTGTCTGAGTACTGCTCATTGTGTTGGAGCAGCGTCTGGATATGCCACACCCATGGACTGAATGGAATTAATGCATCACTGAGGCAGTGGTGGACTCAGATTTGGGACACTAATGAAGAGAAATATCCATTTAGTCCAAGTACCAGACAGTATACGCTCACTTTGGGTGGTGCTCTTCATGTGGCATCAATATTTCACATGGGGGCTTTATATTTTTGTTCAGTGTATTTACAGTATTTACATTTATTAAATAAAAAAGAAATATTTGTGAAATTACAATATATTTGCAAATGTATTTTAAGACTTTAAATGTAAAAAAATCCTAAAACAATAGAAATTTTAGGTTTATGTTTTGCGCTCTCTCAAAAAAAAAAAAAAACAGAGAAATTCCATTAAATTACAGGTTTTTTATTTTTACTGTGTGTAAAATTGTCTGTGTGAGTGTGTACAAGTTTGCTTTAAACTGAATGTGGTCAAAGTACAGCAGTGAAGAGGAAACACTCCCTCAGTATGCAGCTCAACCTGCTGACAGTCTGCAGCAGCACACGGCAACTGAACAGTGGTGACAAGAGAACAACCAATGATTCATGTCTGTGCAAATAAAGGAAGTGACTGAGAGGAATCTGGACCTGGGTGGAGTCCTGGTGTGGATTTAGCTCGACTGTCTGCTGGAAGCATTTCAGAGTCAGAACAAGAGCAGAAGCATCAGGGTGAAGCCTGACCCCGAGGAGATCAGGCTGCAGGATCAGTGCCTTCTTTCAAATTGACTTCTAAAAACCATTTTCATTGACTTGCTTTTAAATGATATCCGTGGAAAATCTGCATTGTTACAGCAGCAGGGGGGATAACATTTAAGATACAGCAGAATAAAAATAAAACACAAGTACTAGTTGAGATTGTCCAAGTTCCTCTGGATGGAAATGACATTATATGAATGGTACTGCACAAATTTTGAGTACTTTTCTACACATTTTTCGCTATTTTGGACACATTTTAAGTCATTTTAGACTTGTTTTTAAGCATTTTGGACAAGTTTTAGTCACTTTGGACTAATTTGTTTAATTTTTCCACAAGATTTCTGTCATTTTGTGGAAGTTGCGGCCATTTTGGACACGTTTCGAGTCTTTTTAGGATATTTTTGATACGATACAATAAGCCTTTATTAATCCCACAGTGGGGAAATAAGGATTTCTTGTGTTTTTATGTTTATTTTTGTAGGGTCACGACTTATAAATTTTGTTCTAAATTTTAGTTTTTCATAATTTATAAACACTGTAGGTCCTTAATATTTAAATTAGTGAGGTAAAGTTGCGTTTTATGTTGTTCTCCTTGGTTTTAATCCCTAATATTTTCCCTTTTTTAAGGCACTGTACAAAGATCTGATAAGACTATTAATCCTAAAAGATGTTCTTTACATAGCAGTGACCTGTGAGGACGATACCTGTACGTGGAGGTGGATCCTGCCTGGGTGTGATCAGAGGAGGAGGAGGATGCGATGAAGCTGAGGAGGTGTCCAGCTTGTATCCGTCCACCGGCAGCAGAGCTCCCTCCTTCACACAGCTGTAGACGTAATCCGGGCCGACCACCGGCGTCTGGTGCTTCTGGATGCTGCGCAGCCGGTTGGAGCTGAGGTTGGACACATCGTTGGTCACGATCAGAGAGCACTGTGGGAAACGGAGGCAAAAAACCATTAAACCCAGTCTGTAATCTAAAAGAGGCAGCAGGCCACACTGCAGCCAGGGCGTCTTTGTCGACTAAACCACGGCAGCTTCTGGACGTTTTCCTTTGCTCCTGTCTCATTTTTCATTACTGTGGTTCATTTTTTCACTGCGGTATAAAGTCCTGGATGTCCGTGCAAACAGAACAGAGAGAGCTCAGGAACGTCTTCTGTCAGGACGACACAGAGCAGAGTCAAGGAAAAAACTCCTGAGACATGTTGGAAACAGTTTGGAGTCATTTTGGTTCTAAATAGTTTTGAGGGGAAAAAAAAGTCATTGAGGACAGTTTTGTAGTCATTTTAGTCATTTCTGACCCATTTTTGGCCAAGTTTCAAGTCCTTCTGACTAGGATTTGTCATTTGGATTACATTTTGACCCCTTTGTATGGACGTCTTATCCACTTTAGACAAATCTTGACACTACTCCGAGCTCCTCACCCGATCTCTAAGGGTGCGCCCAGGAAATTCATTTCAGCCGCTTGTATCCAGGATCCTGTTCTTCCGGTCGTGACCCAAAGCTCATGATCATAGCTGAGAGTAGGAATGTAGACTGACTGGTAAATCAAGAGCTTCGCCTTTCGGTTTAGCTCCTTCTTCACCACGACGGACCGATACATAACTGCAGACGCTGCACCGATCCGCCCGTCAACCTCACGCTCCATCCTCCCCTCACTCGTGAATGAGACCGGAGTAGAGCCGCTACTCCTCCACATCGAGAGGGGTCAGCTGAGGTGGCTTGGACATCTGTTCTGGATGCCTTTGGGACGTCGTCATGTCCCACCAGGGTAGACCTAGGACACACTGGAGGGACTATGTCTCTCGGCTGGCCTGGGAACGCCTCGGGGTCCCACTGGAAGATCTGGAGGAGGTGTCTGGGGCGAGGGGAGTCTGGGCCTCTCTGCTTAGACTGCTGCCTCCATGACCCGGTCCAGGATAAGGGTCAGGGTTAGGAAGACAATGTATGGATGGATGGGTGGACAAATCTTGAGTCGTTTTAGACCATTTTTGTCAGTTTGGGAAAAGTTTTAAGACATTTTGGACAGATGTTTAGCTATTTCCAGCCTCTCCAGACTTCTCCTCTCTACTCTGCTCATCATCTGTAGGAAGATGTTCCTCCATGCTGGATGTATCTTCAACTACTGTCTCCTCTGTTCACTGTTTCTGAGCCATGCTGCATTTATTCTACTGATCCAGTAGGTTTTTAATTTCCTCTCATGATCCTTTTTCTCAATTTTTGAGTCACTTTTCTCAAATTTTAACATGTTTTGAATGTTATTTTTAACCATTTTGGACCAGTGTGTCTGGTTTTTGATGATTTTAAGGTCATTTTCAACATAATTCTGGGCTTTTTGACACGTTTTGAGTGGTCTTGAATAATGTTTTTGATTATTTTGAACACGTTTATGTGATTTTGCAGAACTGTTGAGTCATTTTGGACATAAATATCTCCATGTTTCCAGTCTTCTCCTCTCTACTCTGCTCATCATCTCTATAAAGATGTTCCTCCATGCTGGATGTATCTCCAACTACTGTCTCCTCTGTTCACTGTTTCTGAGCCATGCTGCATTTATTCTATTGATCCAGTAGGCTTGAATTTCCTCTCCTGCAGTTCAACCTGGACATTTTTCACTCTTGGTCACAGCTGGAGAATCTGATTTTTAAAGTTTCATATTAACCCCTACTGAAACCAACCAGCTGTCTTCTATGGCCTCCCTGCTACAGATAAATACCTGGAAAGGCCAACTCATGGGTGGAACCAAGATTATAGAAAGCCCTAAATATTTACATGAAACCATCAATGTGCAAAAACAGAACACAAAAATTAAAACTTCTACACACGGTAAGTTCGGATTCCTGTTGATAATCCACACATGCTAAACATGATCATGTAAATTAGCATTACTTCTATTTAATCCCCCCTCCCTTGCTACAATGGTTTGCTCCAGGAGTTCTTAAACAGGTGATTGTACCTGAGAAACACATTATTAGGGCCCCAGCACTACAGTGCAAGGACCCTATTGTTCCCTTACTGTTTCTTTGTTTCTTTCTTTCTTTTTCTTACGCCACTTTGAACCCCAATTTGACCCCCTAAACATGCTCAAAAACTCCCCATATTTGGCACACCCATCAGGACTGGTGAAGAATTTGATATTTTTGGGGGAATTACACATATGAATGGCAAAATGACTCAATAGCGCCACCTTGAAAATTGGGCTTTAGTGGAGTTAATACGGCTAGTTTCATGTACAGCTATGAAATTTGGTACACAGGTACAGTAGCCCGAGACAAAAACATTCCTGCTTTTGAAATTTCAAAAAAGCTCCACAGCGCCCCCTAGAAAACATGGGCATTGGAATTTAACGAACACCCCCCAGGATTTTTGTCCGATCTTCACCAAATTCGCTGTGTAGCATCTAGACCCCTCCAGGATGAAAAGTTATTAAAATCTTGTGGCTGCGTCACACGGTGTGGGCGTGGCATGGCGGCCATTTTGAAAAAATTCTCCATGTGGAACGAAATGGGTTTTGGAGGTGAAGGGATCCATGTAAAATCATCAAATCCACACAAATCCTCATTAATCTCAAGAACTAACAACTGATATACATTTCAGGAATGGGCGTGGTCAAACGGCTCCACAGCGCCCCCTACAAATATTCAAATTCTCATATAAAATCACTGCTTTGTACTACAAACATGAAATTTGGTACATGTGCAGAGCAGGATGAGAGAAAGACAATTGTGTGCTTTAGACATTCCGATCGTCTCCACAGCGGTGGTGCTAGGGGGGGCGAGGGCCCGTCCGACGCTGCTTGCAGCTTTAATTTTAATTAGCTGATGCTATAGTAGATATAACCTTACAATTAATTATTGTCACAAATGATTAATCGATTAGTTATTCGGCCTATATGTTGAAAAATTTCCAAAGATATTTAGTTTACCGCAATAAAGGAGGAAAGAAACCAGAAAATATTCACATTTAAGAAGCTAAAATCAGAGAATGTAGACTTTTTACTTAAAAAAATAGATTGGGGATTAATTCAATAGCTGACAACTAATTAATGAATCATTGCAGCTTCATTTAACAACACAAAATAGTGGTTTTAAAATAATACGCCGTGCTGATGAAGGTTTTCTTTTCTCTTCTACAAACCGTCACAACGTCGGCTTCACTCAATTAAAGACTCTCAGTTTAAAATGTGAGCTAATGCAGTGAGATGATATCCAGGATCACCATGCGAGCCGCGTCGTCATTAATCACGCCGTAATCAGCAGAGCAGAACAACTAATCGATGTCAAATTGAAAATGCAATTTGCAAAAATGCAATTAGCAAATGATCAAGGCTGCAATTCAGGATATACGAGGTGGAGCGATTAGACAGTGACACTAATGCTGTAATTCAGTTTCATCTAACGTGAGTGGATTGACACGTTTAGGGCTTGATTATGCCGCTCATTGATCGGCGGATATTATACGGATCAGGCTGCACGCTGTGGTTCGACCCACATTTTGCTGCAAGACTGAACCAGAGTTTTAGCTGTCGGTGGTTTTACAAAATCCTGTCGACCTCTTTCTGCTGATAGAGTCTCATGTGGTTATGCTTCACTGCCTGATACCTCTGCAAACACAGACTCCTCTCACCTGTTTATTGACCACAAAGGACAGTCTGCCTCCGTTGTCCGTCACTGCTGATTTCAGCTGCTTCTTCTTCTTGAAAGGCAGATTTTTCAGCTCCAGAAGCACCGAGCAGTTCTCAAACACAGCCATGTCTGCGAGAGGAGAACACCAACAAAAGCTGCCATGAAGTATGAAACCAGCTGGGTGGGAGCTGCAGGGTAACAAGCCCTTACACCGGCATGAAACTGGAGTTCAGGTGTCTGATTTCTCCTGTCTTAACCAAGCGTTACCCTCCTGTTTATCTACCAGGGGTTAAGATACAAATCCAGACTAGATCTTTACATCGATTATCACCTTCTCTCCTTTGCCTTTATGAACATCTCAGCAGCACGATCCAAACTGTGAATAATTAATGAAGTCATTTTTAGAAAGTAAACTCTTGTGCTCAGATTCAGTTTCTACAATAACATCACTGGAAACAAACCGCTGTGCTCTGGATTAATCCTTTTTTTATAAGCAAAGGCCCACTATACTATATTATATTATACTACACTATACTGCAATACACTACAGTATACCATAATGTATTATTGCACTGTACTATACTATATTATACTATACTAAAATGCACTGTACTATACTATACTTTAGTATCGTATACTATACTATACTATTATGTACTTTACTATACAAAAATGCATTATACTATACTGTACTATACTATACTGTAATGTAACATACTATACTATACTTAATGTGATGTACTATACTATACTATACTAAAATACACTGCACTGCACTATATTATAATGTAATATACTGTACTTTATTATACAAAAATGCACTATACTATACTGTAGAATACTATACTATACTATACTACACTGTAATGTACCATATTATACTATACTAAAATGTACTATGCTATACTGCAATGTACTATACTGTACTGTAATTTACTGTACTATACTATACCATATCATACTATAATGCACTGCACTACACTATACTGTATTGTACTATACTATGGTATCGTATACTATACTATATGTACTTTACTATACAAAAATGCACTATACTATACTTTATGATACTATACTATACCATACTATATTATACTGTAATGCACTATATTATACTATACTAACATGCACTGCACTATACTGTAATGCACTATACTGTGCTGTAATGTACTATACTGTACTATAATGCACTGCACTATACTATACTATAATGTACTATATATATATATATATATATATATATATATATATATATATATATATATATATATATATATATATATATATATATATATATATATATATATATATGATAATCCGAGTGGACAGCAAAGCGAGAATTTTATTGTTCAGGGAAACGTGTTTCTTTACTGTGCACATGACAATAAAACTTTGAATCTATTGTGCTATAATATATTATTCTATATTATATTATACTAGACTATAATGTGCTATACTGTATTATAATATACTATACTATACCACACTATATTATACTGTAATGCACTATACTATACTACACTATACGATAATGTACGATACTAGCTATAATTTACTATACTGTACTGTAATATACTGTATTATCCAATACTAAGATGCGCTATACTATACTATACTACACTATACGATAATATACTATACTATACTGTAATGTACTATACTGTACTGTAATGTAGTATACTATCCAATACTAAAATGCACTATACTATACTATACTACACTATACTATACTACAATGTACTATACTAGTTATAATGTACTATACTAGTTATAATGTACTATACTATACTCTAATATACTATACTAACTGTAATGTATTGGACCATACTATGCTATGCGTTTTAGCGCCCCCCGGTGGTTGTGGTTCGGTTAAGTTCAGGTAAGGTGACACCTGATTTAAAAAAAACGCGGAAGCAAATCATCAATAGTTTGCAGTTAAAACGTTTAAATTCTGAAACTGTCTGAATGAAAGATTAACAAACTGCTGCAGCCACATCTGGATCAACAGCTGCAGCTGCTACTCCTCTGTGTTTACAACAGACTGAGATTTACCAGAGAAATTCTACAGAAAATGACGTCAACAAACGTTCCCTGAAGGTTCCCTGGACGTTTGACGGGTTAGTGAGCAAAGTGAAAGTGTCCAACTGTACGATATACGACTTTATAGTCAAAAATAATCGACTGCATGTGGTTAAATAAAGACAATTACTTACTAAATGACTGTCAGCATCCAGCTGTCAGGGCTTCAGGTCGACGTTTCTCCTTCCAGGAAGACGAGGAAATACGCCACAGCTGCTCTGTCAGCATGAAGCTAACTGAGCTAACGGAACAGCAGCTCCGCCTCTTCAAAATAAAGGCCGCTGTGCAGGAAGCGACATCACAGGGAGCAAAAATGATTGTTTCAAAATAAATTAAATACTACTAAAATCACGTCACTGTTGTTTTATCACTGAGACTTGATCTAATTCGTTGAAGAGGAGTAGCACAACAAGAATTAATAAGTTAACTAATAGATCTGCAGAGGTATCAACCTGGTAAAGGAACAGACAAAAAATACAATAATTTTCCATTGTTAAAATACAGTTTCTAGTTTTAATTTTGCATGATTTGCAGTGTTTAATGAAAGATATTTACATTCAAATTGATTATTTATCAGTTTACCACATGTGTCATCTCAAGGCATTTCACATAGACATAATAAAACCTTATAAAACATGTACAGAGAAATCTTAAAAAATCTATATCATGTGTAAAAATGATCAAAAATATTATTATATTGACAGATTAATTGATTAAACCAGCAAAAAAAACAGTTTCATTAAGTTTTTCTTCTTTTTTCTTTCTGATAAGCTATGCATCATCGTATATGGCAGCACAGTATAAGTCAGAGAGGGATTATTATAAAGTAAAGAACTGGTTCAAATTAATCTCACTTTTCTTTCTGCTTTGGTGAAGGTAGTTCACTGATGTAGGAGGACGTCCTAGTATTTCTGAGATATTGCATTTGACATGCTGTTAAATCTTTTTTCTGAATCAGTATTGATAGCACTGATATTGGAAAGCACCTTAATTTTAAGGAAAGTATGGGGCCTAGAGGGGCTTAAAACACTAATTAATGATTTTGGACTATGTAAGAATCCAGTTCTAAAAGGAAGAAACTTTCCACAGTCAGCCGGAGCGCCGCCCGGACCGTAAAAAGGGACGGACAACGACAGAGCGGAAGCGGACCAGAAGTGAAGCTACTGTGCTAAGTGTGGTGCTAGCAGACACTGCAGCGGGGAAAGGGAGCAGTTTTCTCGGCAATTTGTTATCCAAAGTGGAGCAGAAACGTCCAGAGAGGCACCAGGTGAGACGGAGGACTTTATAGCAACAGAGAATTATTGCCGCTAACTGAGTGTTAGCTTTAGCCGCGGAGTTGGTTGCCTAGTTACGAGTGACTTCCTGGTTTAACCCTTGAATGCCCGGATGTTCTAAATGGTTGACTCGGTTTTAGAATTTGTTGACTGTTTAAGTTTTCATTAATGAGATGTTTATCAAGTAGAAGCGGGTTCTGGTCAATTTACAGCGTTGGGAGTAAATTAGGTGCGTTTAAAAAATATTTAAATTAATTCCTTTGTGATTTTAGCATCGGACGGTTGCATGATTTAAAAATATGCTCATGTAATGGTACAGTAATGCTAGAATAGTTTTTTTATGTATGTTAACATTAGCTGATTTGGAGGTAAAAATGATGGCAGCAGTGGGTCACTTTAAGTGCACTAAATTTGTAATTTAAATCCAAAATAAGGCATTTTGATGGGGTCTGGCAACATTTGTAAAGGTGTTTGTTTTTCTGTTTGTATCTGAACTAAATTTATTCGCAATAGCATACGGTATTTAACAGCTGACAACCTAAAAGTGGAGATGAACAGTATTTTCTTGAAACGTATGAGCTCTGCTGTAGAAAGGGTTAAACCCAGCAGCTCCACTCTGTCCCACATATTTCCTGGTTTCTTCTCCTGCAGATCCGCACTTTGACGATGGGTGGAACCAACGTGAACAGGCCTCGTTCACTGCAGGGACGCATGATTCGTAGATCAGAGCTCAAACAAGCCATGAGGAAGTAAAAGTCGCTGCTGCTCAGAGGAGAAAATGGCTCAGAAAGCGGGTCGGCTGGAATCGGAGAACTTGTCTTGTTCGGTCTGTGTGGATCTACTGAGGGATCCGGTGACTCTTCACTGTGGACACAACTGCTGCATGAAGTGTATTAAAACCCGCTGGGATGAAGAAGATAAGAGGAGAATCTACAGCTGCCCTCGGTGTAAACAGACCTTCACACCGAGGCCTGACCTGCAGATGAACACCCTGTTAGCAGAGTTAGTGGATGAACTGAAGAAGACTGGACTCCAAGCGGCTGCTGGACCTGAAGCTTTGCCGTCAGAACCGAAGAGCAGGGACGAACTCCTAAAATACTCACGTGAGATCACCCTGGATCCAAACACAGCGAGCACGTTGCTGCTGTTATCCGATGGCGACAGAAAAGCGACAGTGACGAAGCAGGAGCAGCTTTACTCCGATCACCCGGACAGGTTCACCGGGAGCTGCCAGGTCCTGAGCAGAGAGAGTCTGACCGGCCGATGCTACTGGGAGGTCCAGTGGACGAACGAGGGGGTCTCTGTCGCCGTCGCCTACAAGGACATCCGGCGAGCAGGAAACTCGGAGGAATGCGAGTTCGGGTACAACGACAGATCCTGGGCTTTGGAGTGCTCCCCACACGGGTATGAGTTCTTCCACGACAGCAGCCCAACCTTCGCCTCCGATCCTCAGTCCTGCAGGGTGGGAGTTTACCTGGATCACAGCGAGGGTGTTCTGTCCTTCTACAGCGTCTCCGACACCACGAAGCTCCTCCACAGGGTCCAGACCACGTTCACTCAGCCGCTGCACGCCGGGCTCTGGCTTTACTCTGTGGGAGCCACTGCAGAGTTCTGTAAACTCACATAGAGCAGCTCCGTTCTTCGTAGTTGAGCACAAAAAAGAACGGAGGCTGAGAAACGGCCTTGAAAGCTGCTGTTTTCTCTGATGTTTACCTGAGATTTTTTCGTGGCTATTTGTCTAAAAAATAAACTTAACTCTAACCAAATAATCAAAAGGCCATACCAAGGTGTTGTGCTTCTTCTTATTTTATTTAATACCTGGCAAGCAAACAAACAAAAGAACAAAGGCTCCATCCTCCTGCTCAGGTAAAAAAACCACAGGCCCACCCAGGTGCATGCTGGTCCCATGACTACTACCTACCTGAACAGACATCAGGTGCCCAAAGTGTTAACTAACTCTAATAAATAAACTACTAATTAACCCAAACAAAATATGATAAATAGGCAAATAATAAATCTACGCAAATAACTAACAAAGAGAATATTATCAAGTAACAAAACAAAAACAAATGAACAGATATTAAAGAAACATACAAACTAGTAAATAGCTCCTACAGATTTAATAGAGGGGGTTCTGTTGACACATCTCTCTTATCTGTAATGTCGCTGTGTTTTGTTTGTATTTAAGCTCAACAGTTGTCCATTCATCATCTATACACTGCTTATGGGGGGCTGGAGTCTAACCATGGACAGGTCACCAGTCTATCACAGGGCGACATATAGAGACAGACACCAATCACACTCTAATTCACACCTACAGACAGTTTAGAATCATCAGTTAACCTCAGCATGTCTTTGGACTGTGGGAGGAAGCTGGAGAACCTGGTGAGAACATGCAAACTCCACACAGGAAGATCCCAGACGTCCTAACCGGGATTTGAACCGGGGATCTTCCAGCTGTGAGGCGACGCTGCTGACCACCGAGGCACCGTGCAGCCTCTGAATGGAAATATCCTTCATTAAACAGTGAAAAGCTGAAAAAAATACCCATGACTTTGTGCCAAATGAAGACTAGAAGATATAACTGTGGAAAATGAGTGTATTTTTATGAAAAGGTGATTTTCTGTCGATACTCAGGATATTTTTGGCCTTTTATCTGCCAAAACATGACAGATTTTCTTTCTTTCTTTGGACAATATGCAAGAAAAATAATCATATTGCTGTTATTTTTGACAGATGTTGCTATATGAGTCTCGTTTTTTGTAGAAATATACATTTTTGCTTTCCCTTGAGGAAAAAAATGTGATTTTTGCTGCAGTCTGTTTCTGACAACATGATCTGTAGCTTTATAGCAGCAAAAATAGTCAAAATCCATATTTTAAAGCTATTTTGTGACCTTAGCTGAAAGAACACTACAGTTTTTTACAGTTTTTTTTGTGTCAGTGCAGGAGTGAGGGCCCTGATAAACCCGATGCATGAGCAGATGAATAATGAGCTCTAAATAAATGAGATGTATGACTTGGGGAAAAATGTGTGTTTGGATCTTTGATGCAAATTCAGTGGAGACTTAAATGTTCTTTCTGTAAACAGACGAACGTTTGTTGATGGGATTATTTGGGTTCTGACGTCTAAATTTAGGAAAAATAATCTCTTTTCTATTTGTTTTGTACAGAGTCCTTACAGGCTGATTTTGTGGATGTGGATGGAGATTTAGAAGTAAAATAAATAAATAAAAGGGTTTTCTTCTCATGATCTGCATTTCAGCTGGACTCTGATGCAGCAGCGTTACTCAGCTTTTTAATTGAGCTTTATAAGAAAAACACTTCCTGCTCCGACTCTCATTTATCCTGAATTCGCCTTCATGATTTGTCTGATTTGACAGGTTCTGTTATTGTAGGTTACTGATTTATAAAAAGGTGCAGTTCAAACATTCGAGATGTTGCTGTGTAGAAAACTCTGCATGTGTGTCTTCGTTCACTTTGACTAAATGCTGTTTGCAGGATGAATTATTTTGATGACAAAGAATGAATTTAAGCAGGAAGTTCAGTTATTGAACCGTCTTCCTGATTCCAACAGTTTATTCTGATAAGATGCTCAGAGGAGTCACGGCTCGGTGCTGCTCTCTGCTGGACGAACTGATGTACTGCAGACAAAAAATACAGACCACAACACAACAGAAGCATCTGGAGTCAAGGGTGCCGTTGGTTTTTGAGTTAAAAATCCTTAAAGAAGGTGGAATCATGTTGATTTTTGCATCGTTTTCTTCGCTCCAATCTGTTTTTGTATCTGGTTTATGCTGCACTGCTGCCTCATGATTCAATAACTGCATTAATAAACAGGTTACAGTCGCTCTTCTGTGGGTTTTTTTTGGACAAAAATCAAAGTAAACATGAGGTAAACGTCACTGCTGCATTCAGGAAGTTGGTGTAAATCTGTGGAGCAGCGTTTGAAGGTCCGTAACCTGAGAAATAATGTAGTCCAGGAATGTTGCAGGTTCACTGATCTGAACACGTCGTCATCAATGGTACAACCCGCTGTGACAGAACAACACAGACCAGGTATAAGGTGGTGAAGTTTGGTCACTCTGGACAGTTTTCATGTCATTTTGGACAAGTTGTTGACAGATTCTGAGACATTTTCACCAGATTTGGAGTCATTTTAGACAGTTTCTGAAATCATTTCGGACAAGTTTTTTGCCACACTGGAGAAACTTTGAGTCACTTTGGACAGTTTTGAAGTTGTTTATAAGTAGTTTTTGTGTCGCTGAACAAATTTTGAATCATTTTGGACAATTTTCAGACATTTTAAACAGGTTTCAAGTCATTTCAAAAAAGGTTTTGTCATGTTTGACAAACTTAAAGTCATTCTGGACCATTTTCAGGGTGTTTTAGATGTTCGGTTTTATTCAGTTTGAACAGGTTTTTCACTGGCCGGACGAATCTGGACACATTTTGACCTGATTTTGATTCATTTCTAACAGCTTTAAGTCATTTCGGACAAGTTTTCTGCCACACTGGAGAAACTTTGAGTCACTCTGGACAGTTTTAAAGTTGTTTTGGAGTAGTTTTTGTCTCACTGAACAAATTTTGAATCATTTTGGACATTTTTGAGTCATTTCGGACAGCTTTAGGTGATTTTGGACAATTTTCAAGTCATTTTAGACAAGTTTTAAGTCATTTCACAAAAGGTTTTGTCACGTTTGACACACTTAAAGTCATTCTGGACCATTTTCAGGGTGTTTTAGATGTCAGGTTTTGTTCAGTTTGAACAGGTTTTTGACTGACCGGACAAATCTGGACACATTTTAACCTGATTTTGATTCATTTCTAACCGCTCTGAGTCATTTCGGACAGCTTTTTGGTGATTTTGGATAAATTTCAAATCACTTTGCACAAGCTTTTTGGTCACACTGGAAAAATCTTGAGTCATTTTGGACAATTTTAGTCATTTTGGACAGTTTATAAGTCATTTTTAAGTAGTTTTTTTAGTTTGCAGCTCTAAAAACTGATGTTTTTGTCATGTTGGACGCATGTTGAGACATTTGGAAGTCATTTTGAAAAAGTTTTTGTCACATCGAAGAGTTTTTAAGTCACTTTTGGACAGTTTTAGTCTTTAGTTTGGTTGATTTTTTTGAGATAACAATTTCAAAAAACTAAAGTCTTGGTCATGTTGGACCCATTGTGACACATTTTGGACAACTTAAGAGTCATTTTGGATCGACTTTTAATCATTTTGGACACGTTTTTGTCCCACTGGGCAAACTTTAAGTCACTTTGAACACATGTAGTCTTTAATTTTGTAGATTTTTTGAGACAACAGTCTTAAAACAAGTAAAACCCTCCAGTGAGCAGCAGGTGTTTGGATGTAAACTCCTTGTTGGTGAGACATCAGGCTGGTTGCATTGGACAGAAAGGCTGCGGTAACTCAGATAAACCCACAACAGTGAGCTCAGGTCCACCAACACTGGACAGCTGAAGGTGGTCTGATGGATCTGCTGAGGCTGCAGGTGGAGGCTCACGATCAGCAGCATGAATCCACGGAGCTGCTGTCAACACCAACAGTCCTGAAGCGAACACCACAGAAGGTCGGAGCGTTTCTACAGCTGCTGCTGACAACGATCAAATCCTGACACCTGATGGAAACGACTAAAACGTTTCCGTGGCGCTGAATGTCAGAGACTGTCAAGAAGTGAAAGCTGACAGTCTTTGATACCAGACTTCACTCAAAATTTTGACGATTTTAGCTGACATTCTCCTTTATGTTTTCTGTCACAGCCCTATTTTGGAAAACAAACAAACTCACTTCCCCTGTACAGACATCTATAGAACCAGACTTCATTCAAAATATTGCCAATTTTACACTTGACCCCATTTAGTTGTCATGTTGCTACACAGTCATCTGTAGTACCAAACTTATTTTAAAAATTTCACAGTTTTATATTTGACTTCATTCAATCTTTGTGTGGCTGCACAAACATCTATAGTAACCAAACTTCTTTCAAAATATTCCAAATTTTAAACTTTATTTTATTGAGTTCTTCGGTGGCTACATAGACAATTATAGCACCAGACTTCATTCAAAATATTCCAAGTTGTAGACTTGATTTAGTTGCTGCATGTATGGCTGCCCCAACATCTGTAGTACCAAGCTTCTTTCAACATATTGTCAATTTTAGATTTTACTTAATGTAGTCCCTATGTGGCCGCACACATATTTATAGTACAAGACTTCATTCAAAATATTCCAAGTTTTAGACCTGAGTTTACCAACCTACCAAACGTCTCTGAAAATATTCCCAATTTTATTCACTTGAGTCAGTTTTTGTGTGGCTCCATTTGCATCTATAGTACCAGACTTCATTCAAAATATTCCAAGTTTTAGACTTGAGTTTATTCAGTTCTTGCATGGCTCCACAAATGTATACACCGATCAGCCCCAACATCCTGACCACTGCCAGGTGAAGTGAAGACCATGGATCATATTGGTTCTATGTGGTGTTCTGATGGAAAACCTTGATCAGACTTAGACACCCAAATAAACATGGTCCCACAACAAACACACTCCCTCATGCAGATGGAAATCCCAAATGTCACTGGATGAAAAGAAGACTTCCTACAGTCCATTCTGAACAAGCATCAACAGGATGCAGTGGAACCAGTTGCTGTCTGGCTGCATAGACATCTATAGCACCAGACTTCATTCAAAATATTCCCAATTTTAGATTTGACTTTATTCGGTCTTTGCGTGGCTGCTTGTGTTTAGCCCTGCGATTAATCTTCTTAATATGAACGTGGTCAGTTGTTTTTTTTATCAGTCAGTATCAATGTGCAAACCAAACAGAAGTTAAACACTGTCTGTGCTGTTGCTGATTATGTGCATATCTTCACGGTGTTTCTGCAACAACTCTCCGACGCCGCATGAGAAGTCTTTGCGCTTTCTGGGTGACGAAAAAACATTTGTGCAGCACTGAATGTTAAAAACTGTCAAGTGCTGAAAGACGTTATTCTTTGATGAAACAATACCAGACTTGCTCACACATTTGCATCTATAGTACCAGGCCTCATTCAGACTTCTCACAGTTTTAGACTTTATTCAGTACTCATGTAGCTGAACAGACGTATGTAGTATTCAAACTATTCCCAGTGTTAGACTTGGTTTGATTCAGCTCTTGTGTGGCTGCATGTACATCTATAGAACCAGACTTCATTCAACATATCCCCAATTATAGTCTTTCGTCAGGGCTTCTATTGAAAGCATTAATTCCTGCAAATACACAAACACTATACTGCCAAAGTACTGGAACGTCTGCCTTTACATGAACTTTAATGACGTCCCATTCTTAGTCCATAGGGTTTAACATGGAGTTGTTCCACCCTTTGCAGCTATAACAGCCTCAACTCTTCTGGGAAGGCTTTCCACAAGGTTTAGGAGTGTGTTCGTGGGAATCTTTGACCATTTTGAGGTGTTCAAGGAGGTTTTTGAAGCCTTTAAATAGGTTTTGAGGTCTTCAAGGTCTTTAAGGAGGTCTTTCAAGAAGTTTTAAAGGTCTTTCAGGAGGTTCTTGAGGTCTTAAGGGAGGTTTTTGAAGTCTTTAAGTAGGTTTTTAAGGTCTTCAGGAGGTTGTTGATGACTTCAATGAATTATTCAAGGTTTCAAGCCTCTTGAAAGAGAAGTGGAACGTCTTTGAGACTCAAGCTAGTCCAGATGCTACAACTGAAATTACGAGGACAACCATGACCTGGATGACTGAGGTTCTATCAGACTTCATTAAACATCTTTATTTTTTCACACGTAGCCATTTGAGTTTGGAAATTTGGAGCATTCAACATCTATTTTCTGCATTTTCGTGAGGTCATAAGCTGTAGTCTGTGTCTTTTCTGCATCGGTTTACTGTGGAAAAAGTCTTTATGTAAAGAAAACCCAGAGTTCAGACTGAAGAAGTGACGTTATAATGTTTTTTAAATCTTCCTCTGTGGGCTCAGTGATGCTTGATGTTTTCTTCAAAACCTGGTACGAACTGAGGACAACAGCTATTTGTGAGGTCAGACACTGATGTTGGACCAGAAGGCCTGGCTCTCAGTCTCCACTCTAATCCATCCCAAAGGTGTTCTATCAGGTTGAGGTCAGGACTCTGAGCAGGCCAGTCCAGTTCCTCCACACCAGACTGGATCATCCATGTCTTTACTGACCTTGTTCTGGTGGCAGCCATGTTGGAACAGGAAGGGGCCATCCCCAAACTGTTCCCACAAAGTTGGGAGCATCAAATAGTCCAGAATGTCTTGGTCTGCTGAAGCATTAAGAGTTCCTTTCACTGGAACTAAGAGGCTGAAGAACACCCCCCCACCATAACCCCCCTCCACCAGACTTTACACTTGGAACAATGCAGTCAGGAAGTACCGTTGTCCTGGCAACCTCCAAACCCAGACTGGTCCATGGGATGTCCAGACAGAGAAGTGTGATTGGTCCCTCCAGAGAACTGGTCTCCACTGCTCTAGAGTCCAGTGGCGGCTGCTTTACACCACTGCATCAACGCTTTGCATTGACCTTGGTGATGTGAGGCTTGGATGCAGCTGCTGGGCCATGGAAACCCATTAATGAAGCTCTCTACCACTGTTCTGGAGCTGATCTGAAGGCCTCACCAAGTCTGGAGGTCTGGAGCTGTTGACTCTGCAGAAAGTTGTACAGTTGACTGGAATATTTAGTGAAAAGGAAATTTCACAAATGGACTTATTGCACAGGTGTCAACCTATCAGGGTACCACCATGAATCCACTGAAGTCTATTCTTTCACTAGTGTCTGTAGAAGCAGTCTGCATGTCTAGAGGTTGGATTTATACACCTGTGGCCATGGAAGTGACTGGAACACCTGGATTCAATTATTTGGAGGGGCGTCCCAGTACTTTTGGTGATACAGTGTATGTCGTACCAGACTTCATTCATTTTTAACCAGTTTTAGGCCTAACTTTCTTCAGCTCTCATTTGGCTTGTTGTATTTAGCCCAAACCATGTGTCAATTATGTGCATATCTTTACAGTGTTTCTGCAACAAGTCTTCATGACGCCACATAATTCATCTTTACACGTTCTGGTTAGCAGCTAAAATATTTCTGCAACACTGAATGCTAATGGCACTGTGGCGCCAGACTTCATGCGAAATATGTTTAATTTTAAACGTGACCACTCGGTTGCTGTGTGGCTGCATGCGTATGTATGGCACCAGACTTTATTCGAAATTCTGCTGATTTTAGACGCTACTTTTTTCAGCTGAATCTAATCAACCGTTTAGATTTATGTGGTTTTACTGCTGACCATCCCTTTATTCTAACAGGATAATGCACCGTGTCTCCAGCCGGTCTCATGAACACAACAGTGAGCTCAGTAACTCCCAGCAGAACACCTCTGGGATCTGGTGGAGCCGGAGAACGAATGTGCAGCTGACAAATCTGCAGAAATCGGACGAATCAAACCAGCGAGGAGCAAAAATCTCAAAGGGGAGGTTTTAAACATCTTCATCCAGAACCGGGAGCAAATGGATTCCTGCCTCGGTGTCATTACGGCGCCGCTAATAAAGTGAACCTAAAGCTCCACAACATAAATAATAGAACCGCACACTCCAGCTCCTATCGGGATTCTCACAGCTGCCTCTGCTGTCTGCCTGGACTTGCATCATCAAGCAGCAGAAACCCCCAGAGCTGCTGCAGAGAGGAGGCAGGAAGTAGACGAGTGAAAGTGGTGTGAAATTATTGTGTTTTACCGCCAGAAACATCTTACTCTCAGACAACAAGTGTGTATTTTCCAGTCCGGCCAGTTATTAAAGCCTCGGCGGGCCCTGAGAGCAGCTATCTCTCTGACATTTGTGGCTCCGGCAGCTCCCAGTCTGAGTGTTATCACTGCCTTTAATTGGAGTATCACTTCAGAGGGAGCTGATTGCAGAAAGCCTTTGATTCGTCGGCCCTCTTCAACCCGCTGAGTTTGAGTCACCGCGCGGCGGATGACTCAGCTTTATTCAGGGGATTAGCAGAGATGTGATTCAGCTCCCTCATTACTGTAGCTTCCCTCCGAGGCAGCAGGTATCTGGATGAATCCAGCGAAGAAACAGTGTCACGGTGTTCATTCAGTGGCCAGCTGGGAATCCTGCAGGACTCGGCTGCATGTTCCAGCTGATTCACAACATACTGAGCAGGAACAGACTGGAGAAGCAGTTTTTTTATTGCTTTATAAATACGTTTATCAGTTTCTGAGGTCTGCATTGTTTGCAGACTTTCAAATATCGCCACAGGCAAACTATGGACAGAACAACCGTGGACATGTTGCAGGTCTCGTCTGCTCATGCATCGGGTTTATCAGGGCCCTCACTCCTGCACTGATACAAAAAAACTCTAAAAAACTGTAATGTTCTTGCAGCTAAGGTCACAAAATAGCTTTAAAATATGGATTGTGACTATTTTTGCTGTTATAAAGCTACAAATCATGTTGTCAGATACAGACTGCAGCAAAAATCACATTTTTTTCCCCTCAGTTTAAAGCAAAAATGTACATTTCTACAACTCCTATAGCAACATCTGCCAAAAATAACAGCGATGTGATCATTTTTCTTGCATATCGTCCAAAGAAAGGAAGAAAAACTGTCATGTTTTTGGATTCTGGATTCACTTTATCATTCTGCTCTGAGATTTGTAACCGGAGATCCCTACAATACTCATCACTGCACCCTGTATAACAAAGTAGGCTGGCCTTCTTTAGCACAGAGGCGTGATAAATATCTATACTTTTTTATCTACAAGGTCCTCACTGGTCACTCACCTCGCTATCTAACATCTTTACTGACCTGGGCCACAGGTGGTCCGTACCAAACTCGCTCCTCTAACCATCTTTTACTGAAGGTTCCAAGGGTTCATTCAGAACTTGGAAAATCTGCTTTTGTTTATTACGCTCCAACTATGTTTAATTTTTTGCAGCACACTTTAAATCTGACATCTCTCATTTCTCCACAACAGTTTAAGTCTGTTATATCAGACTGCTTTACTACCGAGTGTAAACGCTTCACTTGAGTATTATTAATATCATTTTTACTATTTTATTTATTTATTTATTTTACCTTGTGTATTGTGTGTGTTTTTTAAACTATGTATTTTTTATCTCGACATCATTGTAAATGAGGGAAACCTCAATGATTTTCGAGGATTAAATAAAGGTTGATGATGATGATGATGATGTTTTGGCAGATAAAAGGCCAAAAATATCCCGTGTATCCACAGAAAATCACCTTTTCATAAAAATACACTCATTTTCCACAGTTGCATCTTCTAGTCTTCATTTGGCACAAAGTCATGGGTATTTTTTTCAGCTTTTCACTGTTTAATGAAGGATATTTCCATTCAGGGGCTGCATGGTGGCTCGGTGGTTAGCAGCCTCACAGCTAGAAGATCCCCGGTTCACGTCCCGGTTCGGACGCCTGGGATCTTCCTGTGTGGAGTTTGTATGTTTTCACCAGGTTCTCCAGCTTCCTCCCACAGTCCAAAAACATGCTGAGGTTAACTGATGATTCTAAATTATCTGTAGGTGTGAATGAGAGTGTGCTTGGTCGTCTGTCTCTATATGTAGCCCTGTGATAGGCTGGAGACCTGTCCAGGTGTCTCCTGCCTTCGCCGAATGGACAACTGTTGAGCTTAGATACAAACAAAACACAGCGACTTTACAGATAAGAGAGATGTGTCTACAGAACCCCTTTCGTAACAGTTTTTATTTTAAATCTATTAAATCTGTAGGAGCTATTTACTAGTTTGTATGTTTCTTTAATATCTGTTCATTTGTTTTTGTTTTGTTACTTGATAATATTCTCTTTGTTAGTTATTTGATGGATTTCCATTCAGTTCAATTCCATTAAGCACCAGTTTCCAACATGTCGATTCATTTTTTCAATTAGATTTCATTCACATAATAAGGTTAAGCTGACAAAATGTATGCAAAGAAACCCGACAAATCCAAAGTAAAAACTACCAAAAACATGAATATATGATACTAGATAGATGAGATAGAACTGTGACTGATAACTGATATCACACATGGATGTAAAACTCCAGTAATTCTGCATTTATTTGTCATTTAACCGTCAAATCTGTGTAAAATCACAGAAACAGTTGCTCTTTTTTTCTGTTAGCCGTCAGAAAATGGTATTTTAGACACACATCTGCAGTGTTCCACCTGAATTTAACAATTTCACCTGTTAAATAAAAAAGAATCTGATGAAGCTGTGATGATTTGGTATTTTAACGGTACTTTTATGTAACAATAAATTACCATGTTTTAAAAAACTTCCGTGTCATGTCTGTTCATTGTTACAGGCTTTTAACGTTCTATAATGCTACACTGGATATGGAAATTCAGCACTTAGTTTTGTAATTTTATTGATGTTTTCATGTGTTTTTAAAAGGAAAAAAATCCACAACAACAAATGTTTCGGGTTTTTTTGCAAAATTCTTTTTTAGTTCCACCAAACTCTGGTCATCTTCAAATCAGACGCTTTTTCATCAGACTGCAGGAAATGATTCCAGCCCTATTTCTGTGCATTTTTTAAAAGAAAATACAGAAACAAAATCTGTTAAATAAGAAGGAAAAGTTCCATCAAGTGTCAGATTTTACAGACACTTCCCTCTCTGAGAGTCTGTCAGTGGGTGTTGACCTCTTGAGTGGATGCAGCTGAGCGTGAACTGGAGACACGGCGGGGCGTCACGCTCAGCTCAGACGTGAAAATCGATGGTCTGAAGCAGCGACTTTGCAGCTTCTGACAATAACACGATTAATAGCTTGGATTTTGTTTTTGGAAGAAATATTGAAATGTGTCAAAAACAACACAAGCAAATTCCATTTTGCAGATTCGCTGAAATGAGTCCGTTGATCTGAAACGCATCGTGAGGAGACGTCATTCAGAGATGACGTTTATTCCACAGACATGAGGAACCAGAGTCCAGGTTCTGCTGCTGCTGCTGGTGGAGCAAAGTAAAGCAGGTAGCATTGAGCAGATGAGGAGGGATTCATTACTGACGTCTCAAATCAACTGGAGCTGACAGATTACTGGACGAGAGCAACGACACTGAGATTGAGGTTGATTATGACGGTGTGAGGAACTAACAAGGAAGATGAAGAGCTGCAGGAAAACTATCGCTGAGATATAATCAAAACGTGCTGCTACATGTAAAGACACAGCCTGGTTTGATCCAGGCTGCAGAAACGCAAATGCAAAAATGACAACTTCTGCAAAAATCGAGACTCCATACATCACAAGATCTGTTAATAATCACAGTATAGTTGTTTTCCTTCCGTATGGTTCAGGCCACATTCATTTAAACAGAACAGGAGGGAACAAATCTGCTCATAAACTTCATTAGATGAAGCCGATTTTTCACGTTTGGAGCCGTTTTTGCGATTAGTTTCAGTTAATTTAACGATTATTCTCACATCCGCGGTGTCTTTGGACTGTGGGAGGAACCCAAAGCACCTCAGATAACTGTATTGTTTTATAATTATTTTGAGGGAATGAATTTATTTAGCTTTTTGAGGCTCAACATCAACACACTGATGCATGTGTGTGTTTTCCTGCCGCTGGCTTGAGCCTCATATCAAGAGTTCAAAGGCTTTTATTGTCATTTGCTGCACAAAACAAGTTACCGGCTGCATCTGGATGAACCTGGTCACTCCTCGGGTCATTTGCACCATAAATATCGATATCTGTGGTTGCAACAGATCAAGTTTGAGGTCTGCAGAACGGTGCGTTGGGCTGCAGTACCCCGACCTGTCCACTAGGAGGAGCTGTGGCTCCAGTGCAGACGGGCAGCACAGCAGCCTGAGCGCCGCCACGGTGGACGGCGGTTAGTGTGGAGGTTTCACCCGGCTCACATTCCTTCTTTTGGGATCCACACATGCTCGTAATTTCCAGCCGTCGGCTCTCACAGCAGACATTCGTCCTCCTGACTGATTCCATTCATGCAAAGAAGTGCCGCACATTAAAACTCCTCCTCCCTCATCCGTCCACTCTCCTCCTCCCCCTGCATCCCTCACTGTCACCTCTTCTTATACGTTATTGTACAGTGGACATGTATTCCCACATCACCCCTCCTCTCCATCTTCCTCCTCCTCCTCCTCCGGTGGCTCAGTTAAGCCCGAACGAGGGAACAGAGGCTGGTGCTGGTGGTGATACTGTAGCAGCAGATTAATACCACACAGAGCCCAGCGTTGGATGACAGCAGCTGCCCAAATATCAATGCAGCGCACTCGCCTATATACTGTATGTGTGAGATACAGGCCAGAGGAGGATCCGTGTCCACGCTGAGCTCACGTCCACAGCCTCTGACCTATTTAATATCCTCCAAAATTGAACCCAGCGAAGAGAATCTGCTACTACAGACTGAGTTCCCTCTTTGCTTCCAGTTAGTGACTAAAAACACCAGGTGGAAACATGATAGATGTGTTTTGGCGGCACCTAAACAGAGGCATAACATTAGCATTTTTTACAAGACGCTAGCAGCTGTGGGTGGTATCTGGAGCTACGCGCTAATGTCAGAATGCTAACGTGCTCAGAGTAGCTGGTAACCTTCACTGTGTTCACCAACAGACAGGAAGTCACCCTGGAGCACACAAGGCATGCAGTGTGTAGTTACAGCAGCATCACCTGTGTTTATTTAATAGAAACCATGCAGCATAAACATGCAAGATGCATCAGGTTACACAACAAAAGGAGTATAAAAACACAGATACGCAAGAATAAAAATACACAATACATTATTTAAGTTCTGTTTACAGTTTTTCAGCTCAAAACTCACAAAGATGTTTCTTTTCTCCATGACTGTATAACGCCTGGGTTTGTTTCAGTGTCTGTGGCTTTAAATGCAGATGAGCGGCTGCTGGCCACGCCCCCTTCAGGAAGAAGACACTCTCTGCGTCTGTGATTGACAGAGCAGAGAAGGACAGTTTGCTGCAAAATGTTGCAATGATGAAATGAGGGCTGCTTTAGCATTAGCATTTTAACAAGAACCTGCAGCCCCGTTAGCAGCATTTATCTGGAGCTACATGCTAATGTCAGAGTGCTAACGTGCTCAGAGTAGCAGGTAACCTTCAGACAGGAAGTCACAGTGCAGCCCTGCAATACTAGAACACACAACGCATGCAGTGTGTGGTTACAACAGCATCACCTGTGTGTTTATTTAATAGAAGCTTTGCAGCATAAACATACAAGATGCAGCAGGTTACACAACAAAACAATACAAATATACAGATACACAAGAACAAAAATACACAATGCATTATTTAAGTTATTATTACATGACTTTCAGTTTTTCACTTCAGAACTCACACAGATGTTTCTTTTCTCCATGACTGTATAACTCCTGGTTTTGTTTCAGTGTCTGTGGCTTGAAATGCAGATGTGCGGCTGCTGGCCACGCCCCCTTCAGGAAGAAGACACTCTCTGCCTCTGTGATTGACAGAGCAGAGAAGGACAGTTTGTTGCGAAATGAGGGCTGCTTTAGCATTAGCATTTTAACAAGAACCTGCTGCCCCGTTAGCAGCATTTATCTGGAGCTACATGCTAATGTCAGAATGCTAACATGCTCAGAGTAGCGGGTAACCTTCAGACAGGAAGTCACACTGGAACACACAAGTCATTATTTAATAGAAGCTACGCAGCATAAGCATGTAAGATGTGCTGGAACACAGCAAAGCTGCTAGTTTACACCTCAGCAGGTTACACGACACCCCCTTCAGGAAGAAGACTCTCTCTGCAGATACACAAGAACGTAAACATGCAATACATCATTTAACCTGTATAATTAAAGGTGATTACAGATCTCATATGTAGAGAGCTTCTTTATAGAAAAAGGTGAAGCTACTCTAATATTTACTTCCCTTTTCTGATGGCACAGTTTGAATAAAAATTAAAAATAAATTAAAAATAATTAAAAATGTGGTTCTGGATCCAATTAAAGGTCCCATATCGTGCATTTAAGCACATTAATAAAGTCTCACATCTTCTTTTTAGACGACATTCAATTTCTGTTGTAAATGTTTTGTTTCAGCGTCTGTAGCTTTAAATGCAAATGAGCGCCTGTTGGCCCCGCCCCCTTCAGGAAGAAGACTCCAGGAAGAACAATGCTTTTCTGCTGTATTAAGACTGATTATTTGTATTATAGCATCTTACAACTATATTATCAGGTGATTTCATTGTTTTTATGCATGTAAATATCCTACATTAAACATTAAACCCACCAAATATTCACATTATGTGAAATTAACAGCAGAAAGTGTATTTTAATTATGGAAAATACAAAAAGTAAAAGCTCATGCAACACTTGATACGATCTAAAATTAACAGATTCTTGCAATTTTAAACTGAATTACAGGTCTACCAGCGGTATTCTGACGTTTAAATATTGTTCATGAAGTATTTAAGAGTAAAAAAAACACACAATACATAAAATTAAGGCAAATAACTGTTTTAATCGGGATATTTTGTGTATTTTTAGTCGTTTTTGGTGCCTCGGCTGCTGTAATTTAACTGTTTTGTTTTTACAGTGCGGCTCTGACAGCCTTTACCCACAGTTTACAGCCATTTTAGGAGATTTGTAATCATTTATGTTTACTTATTCTCTGTTGCTGTGTCTGACTTGTGCTCACATGTTCTGACTAATTAGCCGTTCGTCCGTCAGCTGCAGCAAAACGCAACCGGAGTCGCATTATTTTCCAAAGAGCCGCAGATGGAGTTTGCAGTTGGGTGTGAAGGACCATTAGCTCCTGTTGGGCCTCGGTGTCGAAGCCCCGTTTTAAGGCCTAATTATGTCTTTGTTTATGTTTGTTTGTTTTGCTCAGATGATGCATTACGTCGCGCTTAATCACCATCCATTAACGAAGGGCTTTTTTTTTAAGGGCTGCTCCGTCTGTGGAAATGTGGATGTGATGGAGGCGCCTTGCTGCAGTCTGCTGTGCTTTAAGGAGACGACAGTATGAACACTGAGCTCGGAGCAACTCCATCCCTGCAGCGAATTCTCGCCCCGGGCTCCCCTAACACATTTATTCTGCCAAGATCCATACAGACGTATATCGAAAGACAAACAGTCCCTGTGTTTATTTCTGCTGTAGCAGATTGCCTGCACTCTGCAGCGATCCTACCAGTCAGCATTAATAATTTTGTGTTTGCTCGGCCTCCGGTGAGGAGCGCAGCAGAGGTGGTCCATGTTCTGAAGCAGGAGGTCAGAAACCGGCGCTGCGGCTTCGCTTTAGAATCCATGTTGACATCAGCTTCCATTTTCCAGCACGAGACCTGGATGGGAGCAGACACGCTGTCCAAGAGATGCAGAGGGAAACCGCAAACCAGTCGCTTCAGATGAGAACAGAGTCTGGAAAAGGCACAGGGGCTGCTTTAATGTGGGGTTTTAGGGTTTATCTGAGTTTAATTTGTCTCGGGAGGCCTCAGACTGATCGATGGTGGAATGTTCTCCGTCCTGACTCCAGATGAGCCGTGTCCTAATATTTCAGCCCAAACTTTGCAGAGGCTCTGAGCTCCTGTAACGATTTTTTAATGAATTGGAAATCACTGAGAATTAAAAGGAGGCATCCCGACTGTCAATAGCTTCGTTCTGGGGTTCAAACAGGAGTTAAACACTCTCACTGTGGTTCCGTCTCTCCATGACTGTATCTGTGGAGAGAACAGGTCGTCTCAGGTGTTTTACTGGACGCTGTTTGATGCTTTCTCAGTTGTTTTACTGCTGTCTGGTTTGTGAAGCGACTGTTCTGATGCAGCTTCAGGGGTTTTGTTTGTTCCAGTGAACTTAGTGGAACTCTAGTCTTGGAAAGTCAAATCACCTCCACCTCCTTCTTGCTGTAGCTTCTAACCAGATACCTGCGAAGCCTTTTCACCGGGTCCAAACTCCAACCACATTCTGAGTCGGAAATCCAGTTTGAGATTCTACGACATCATTCTGACCAGTTCACTCTTCACTCAGGAATCTAAAAAGCACAGTTAGACCTGTTAACCTGAGAGGAACTGGACATACCTTGAAGTAGAACTATGACCGTTGTGGAATTTTTTCATTTGAGCAATTTTTTTTAGATATTGTGGCCAATTTTTTGAGTCATTTTGGACAAATGTTGGACCATTTTTTTGAAGTATGACACAGTCAGAACGCCATAAATCATAAAAACAGGACAAATGTTTGAGTCATGTTGGAAAAATCAAGTCATTTTGGACAGCTTTGCTCACTTTTATTTTAATCATTTTGCAGAAGTTCTGAGTAGTTCTAAACAGAATTTTGTTATTTTTGGACAATTTTTGTCTTTGTTGGTCATTTTGGAGACGTTTTTGTTAGTTTGGACAAGTTTCTTTTTAGGTTCTGAATAGTTTTAGGCAAATTTTTCTCAATTTAGGCCTTTTTTGATCAACTTGGACAAAGTTTTGCGTTACTTTGTAAAAATTTTGTAATCCTGGGGAAATTTGGAGCCATTTAAAATTATTATTATTATTGTTTTGGACAAGTCAAGTCATTTTGACCGAGTTCCGAACAGTTTTGGAATGTTGTCATTTTGGGCAATTTTTTTGAGATAGTGTGGCCAATTTTTTGAGTCATTTTGGAGAAAATTTGACCATTTTTTTGAAGTATGACACAGTTAGAACGCCATAAATCAAAAAAACAGGACAAATGTTTGCATCATGTTGGAAAAATCAAGTAGTTTTGGACAGCTTTGCTCACTTTAGACAAAATGTTAACAATTTTGCAGAAGTTCTGAATAGTTTTAAACAGAATTTTGTTATTTAGGCAATTTTTTTGAGATATCGTGGCCAATTTTTTGAGTCATTTTGGACAAAATTTGACCATTTTTTTGAAGTATGACACAGTCAGAACGCCATAAATCATAAAAACAGGACAAATGTTTGAGTCATGTTGGAAAAATCAAGTCATTTTGGACAGCTTTGCTCACTTTTATTTTAATCATTTTGCAGAAGTTCTGAGTAGTTCTAAACAGAATGTTGTTATTCTGGACAATATTTGTCTTTTTGGTCATTTTGGAGACGTTTTGTTAGTTTGGACAAGTTTCTTTTTAGGTTCTGAATAGTTTTAGGCAAAATTTTGTTATTTTAGGTCATTTTTTGATCAACTTGGACAAAGTTTTGCGTGACTTTGTAAAAATTTTGTAATCCTGGGGAAATTTGGAGCCATTTAAAATTATTATTATTATTGTTTTGGACAAGTCAAGTCATTTTGACCGAGTTCCGAACAGTTTTGGAATGTTGTCATTTTGGGCAATTTTTTTGAGATAGTGTGGCCAATTTTTTGAGTCATTTTGGACAAAATTTGACCATTTTTTTGAAGTATGACACAGTAAGAATGCCAGAAAATCATAAAAACAGGACAAATGTTTGAATCACGTTGGAAAAATCAAGTAATTTTGGACAGCTTTGCTCACTGTAGACAAAATTTTAACAATTTTGCAGAAGTTCTGAATACTTTTAAACAGAATTTTGTTATTTCTGGGCAATTTTAGAGTTATTTTGGACAATACTTGTCATTTTGGAGACGTTTTTGTTAGTTTGGACAAGTTTCTTTTAAGATTCTTAATAGCTTTGGGGAAAATTTTGTCATGTTAGGCCATTTTTCGATCAACTTGGACAAAATTTTGCGTGACTTTATAAAAATGTTGTCATCATGGAGAAATTTGAAGCCATTTTAAAAAAAAAAAAAAGGTTTTTTTTGGACGTGTCGAGTAATTTTGACCGATCTCCAAACAGTTTAGGAATTTTGTCATTTTTTTGAGATATTGTGGCAAGTTTTTTTGAGTCATTTTGAACAAATGTTTGACCTTTTATTTTTTTTTTTAAAGTTTGACACAGTTAGAACACCATAATTCATAAAAAAGAGAAAAAATGTTTGAGTCATGTTGGAAAAATCAAGTAGTTTTGGACAGTTTTGTTCACGTAAGACACAATTTTAACCATTTTGCTGAAGTTCTGAAAAGTTTTTTAAAAGAATTTTGTTATTTTGGGCAATTTCTTGAGTTATTTTGGATAAAATTTGTCAATGCGGCTCATTTTGGAGACGTTTTTGTTAGTTTGGACAAGTTTCATTTAACATCAGCCGGTTCTAAATAGTTTCGGGCAAAATTTTGTAATTTTAGACCATTTTATAATAATTTTCGACAAAAGTTTGTAATTCTGGCAAAAAGTGTATGTGAATTTGTAAAAATTTTGTCAGCCTGGGAAAAATTTGAGTAACTTTTAAGTAATTTTTTTGGACGTGTATCGAGTCATTTTGACCGAGTTCCTAACAGTTTTGGAATTTCGTCACTTGGGCAATTTTTTTGAGATATTGTGACCAATTTTTTGAGTCATTTTGGACAAAATTTGTTCACTTTTTGAAGTATGACACAGTCAGAACGCCATAAATCATAAAAACAGGACAAATGTTTGAGTCATGTTGGAAAAATCAAGTAGTTTTGGACAGTTTTGTTCAATTTAGACACAATTTTAACCATTTTGCAGAAGTTTTGAAAAGTTTTAAACATAATTTTGTTATTTTTGAATTATTTTGGACAATATTTGCCATTGTGGCTCATTTTGGAGATGCTTTGGTGGTTTGGACAAGTTCCTTTTAAGGTTCTGAATAGTTTTGGGCAAAATTTGTAATTTTAGGCCATTTTTTTTACTAATTTTGTACAAAATTTTGTGTGACTTTGTAAAAACTTTGTCATTCTGGGAAAATTTGGAGTAGTTTTAAAGGTTTTTTTGGTGGGTTTTTTTGGACATGTGATGAGTTATTTTCACTGAGTTCTGAACAGTTTTGGAATTTTGTCATTTTGGGCAATTTTTTTGAGATATCGTGGTCAATTTCTGAGGTTCAGATGGTTAAAAACGGCATAGAGTTGATTGTAAAATGTGTCTCGACGTGTCAGGTGGTTGGCGACAGGAGAAAAGTGAACAAGACAGGTCAGAATGAAGCTGAAAATTCACATTACTGGTGTCTGTAATCAGGCAAAACGATTTGAAATGTTCTTTTTGTCCTGTTGAATGTTAAATTTGCTCCCCAGAAGTGGCAGACATCGGTATTTATCAGCAGCTCCAAACGTCTAAATGTTCGAAATTGTCATTTTTGAACCAGAGTTGCACAAAAACCGTCGAGTGCTTCATCTCAGGAACATTCAGTTTTCTCCGTTTCGAGCTGAACTACCCGTCGAGTGGCAGCAATCTGCGTCCTTTGTGTTTGGAAATCCTTCAAATTTGTAAGAAGCCGGAAACAGGCGATGGAGTGGGCTCAACAAAGAGGAGACATAAGCGGCTTCTCGTCCTGATTGACACCTAATCTGTAGAGTGTTAGCGCTAAACGAGTGTTTTATTTGACGTGGGAAACGGCGGCGGCAGATCCTTTCGTTCAGCCGACCTTCCTCCACCTCCGGCTGCACCAACGTGACCGCGGAGCTCGAATCAAGGCTGTTGTTTGCCAATGAAAGGAAGCAGAAGGTGTTAGCAGACAATGAGCTTCAGAGAAACGGAAAATTATCCAACATGCGCCGCGGTTCTGCTTCACGGAGCACTAATGGAGGCCGCGCAGATAAAACCGAGCCACAGGTGCAAACAGCTCCGGAGAATAAAGTCCGACCGGTTGGTTCTGCAGATTCCCGCCCAGACAAAGACGCAGCTACCGGTGAAATGTGACTCCCCCTGCCAAACGCTATTAAACTGGCTCGTCGTGTCTTTACCCTGCCAGCGTTCTGATAACATATTCAATATAGAGCTGGCAGCAAATTAATGGCTCCTCACATAATAAACGCAACTCGATAGTGTTTGTTTTGCTGCTGGCGGTGAAGGAAACTCACTCCATTAACGTCGGCAGCAGATTCATTCATGAACCGTCAATACGTGCAGCTACGGGCCGGCAGCAGCAGTTACACATTAAACATCCGCGACCTGCAATATCTTCATTTACAGTCGCACAAGGGAAGAATTGCGCTTTGTTTTCTTGTTTAAGTTTTGATTTATTTTTAAAAAATGGTATAAGTAAACACGCACATAAACTTAAATGCCGCTGTAAAAATAAAATTAAAGCTGCAAGCAGCGTCGGACGGCCCTCGCTCCCCTCAGCACCACCGCTGTGGAGACGATCAGAATGTCTGTAGAACACAATAGTGTTCGTCTCATCCTGCTCTGCACATGAACCAAATTTCATGTCTGTAGGACAAACCAGTGATTTGATATGAATTTTTGAAATTTCTAGGGGGCGCTATGGAGCTGTTTGAAATTTGGAGAATGCAGATCTGTTGGTCTTGGGATACTGTACGTGTGTACCAAATTTCATGTTTGTAGGTTAAAGCAGTGATTTTATATGAGTATTTGAATATTTGTAGGGGGCGCTGTGGAGCCGTTTGACCACGCCCATTCCTGACTTGTATATGAAATGTTAGGTTTTGAGATTAATGAGGATTTGTGTAGATTTGGTGATTTTACATGGATCCCTTCACCTCAAAAACCCATTTCGTTCCACATGGCGAATTTGTTCAAAATGGCCGCCCTGCCACGCCCACACCGTGTGACGCAGCCACAAGATTTTTAAAACTTTTCATCCTGGATGGGTCTAGATGCCAGACAGCGAATTTGGTGAAGATCGGATAAAAATTCTGGGAGGAGTTTGTTAAATTCCAATGCCTGTGCACCACGTTCTCTAGGGGGCGCCATTGAGCTTTTTTGAAATTTCTAAAGCAGGAATGTTTTTGTCTCGGGCTACTGTACCTGTGTACCAAATTTCATAGCTGTACGTGAAACTAGTTGTATTAACTCCACTAAAGCCCAATTTTCAAGGTGGCGCTATTGAGTCATTTTGCCATTCATATGTATAATTCCACCAAAATATCAAATTATTCACCAGTCCTGATGGGTGTGCCAAATTTGGTGAGTTTTTGAGCATGTTTAGGGGGTCAAATTGGGGTTCAAAGTGGCGTAAGAAAAAGAAACAAACAAACAAAGAAACAGTAAGGGAACAATAGGGTCCTTGCACTGTAGTGCAGGGGCCCTAATAACCTGGAAAAAGATGATGCAATGTTGTAATGTTTAAAAACTGTTAAACAAGAAAGAAAAACAGTGGAAAAAACAGAATATATCTGTACAATATATATTTTATAGCTGATTTAAATACAATTAAACTAATTTTATGGCCAAACTCTGTAAAGTAAATACTGTAAATTAAGACGCTGCGCTTAAAAAAGTTTTTGATATCTGTAATTTTTAGGGCTGAAGCTTTAACGTGTTGATTTTGATGAATTAATTACAGAAAAAAATAACGCGTTAAAAATAAAAAATGCGTTTAATCGCTCCTTTCTCAGTTCCCTCATTTCGAGAAGCCCCTGTCTGCAGTGTGCAGTTCGGGGCGGAGCTTAACGTTTGACTCCACCCATCTCAACGTTCCATAAACCAATCGCGTTCAGTCTTATTACAGACAACTTTACTTCATTTTGCAACAGTTTGGTGGCAATCTAACCCCAACCTTAACCCGTAACCCGTCTCCTAACCATAACCCTTTAGAAACGTGTGCAATTCAGAGTGGAACCACATACAGGTTTGTTTCTATGCTAGGAGCAAAAGACGACGCTCGTTTTTACATGCAGGCAACGTCCCAGTGGGCGGAGTCAAATTTGTGGGCGGAGTCAAATGCTAGATTCAGCCAATAGCATGCCGACGTTGAGCAACGCTGAGCTCCACCCCGAACTGCACACTGCAGTCAGGGATACTTGATCATTTCTGGCTCACCGGTAACGCTGATGCTACACTCCAGGCCTGTAGGTGGCGGTGTTGCACCTGAAGGTCGTTTGCCAACCATGAAGAAGATGCACAGAATTCACAGGAGTTATGTTCATAGGTCCGAATAGCAATTTCTGTGGCGGATCACGAGTATTCAGATCTCAAAATTATTATACCACCACAAAGATCGGATATTCAGGTATTCAAATATTCGGGTCCAGCCGTAATAATTCAAAAGCAAAGAGCAGCCTTGAGCTTTGAAACACGAACAGGCTGGTTCGTCTCAGTAACTGGCCTAAAGATAAAACCTATCCTCAGAGGAATCACGAGGCCGATGGGTTTGTTGTTGAAAAGCACTAAACCCTCATGGCCGATATGTCAGCTGGTTTTGTTCTGTTGTTTTTCATTTTCGATGGTAGAATTGTGGTTTTATATTAATCTGTTGGTCTGTTTACTTTGCTAAAGATGCTTCCTTTACCATGTGTAGAGCTCAAGGTTCCCTGGAATGTACTGAAATATGTTTTCAAGTGCTTCACTTCACAAAAAGTCTTCAAACGTTGAATATAACGGCTGTAATAATACACTAATCAGTGACTAGTGGACAGATGAAACATGATCAGATAAATAGAGATGTTTAGTTGTTTAAGTTCTCGGATACGTCTGTTCACTGATTCAGTCGTCAACCAAGATTTATTAGAATTAAAAAACTTTGCATATAGAGTCAAATATTGTTGTTTGATGGAAATTAATCGTGATTAATTAACTACAAAGTCTGTAATTTATTAGATTATTTTTTAATCCACCACTAGTATTTTTACAAAACAGGGAACTTTGTAAAATAACTGGTTATTTTTTAACCATTTTTCTAGATCCTAAATATACTGTAAATATCTGTATCAGATATCTGTAAAATGTCATTTTTTGTTGCTGATTGAAAAACAGTAAAAATAGTTTAATTTTACAGTCAAAAGTTTAGAAAAATAATACAAATAACTATTTTTTAAAAATGTAGACTATTGACATGGGTTTTTTAGCAGGTAACATAAACCAGTATATTTTTTATGATTTTTATTTTAACAATTATATATATATTTAAAAAGCTGTGGAATAACCAAATAACTGTACAACTTTAAATTTAATTTAATATTTTTTTACAGTGCACATGGGCAAGATCCCAGACATCCCAGACTAAACATAATTACATCTGCAGTGTTCACAACATTAGGGAGCAGTTAAAGCAGCTTTTATTGAGAAAGTGAAATTTACTATGAGACAAACTTCTCATTAAAGACAAGACAAACATTAAGAAATAAAAAATAAATTCCTCCAAAAGTCTAGTATTATTATTATTATCATCATCATCATCATCATTATTATTATTATTATTGTTAGCAAGTTTATTCATAAAGCACATTTCAACAACAAGGTGATTCAAAGTGCTTCACAAAACATTAAGACATGATTAAAAAAGAAGTTAAAATATAAAATTTAAGCATAAAAGTTAGTTATTATTATTATCAATATTATTATTATTATTACCATTATTATTATGTTACTATTATGATCATTACTGTTATTATTATTATTATTATCATTATTATTATTATTATTATATCACTATTATTATCATTGTTATTATTGTCATTATTATTATTATCATTGTTATTATTATTATTATTCTTATATTTCGAGATTTGATTGATTAGTTTATGTAAATCTTGACTGTTTAAAATATTTTACATATTTTTGTCTGACATTTTAATAATATTTGGCTTTTGAAACCTTTTTGTTGCATCGTTTACTGGTTTTCTTGTTTTAATATTGAACTCAGTACGGTCTGATATGTTACTGATATTAGTTTTGTTAATTCCTGTTGGTTATTAGTCTGCAGCCGTGACTTTACTCCTAATCCTAATTAATCTTCTAGGATCAGAAGTCAAACTGAAGGCGTCTCTGCTGCTGCTGGTCGCAGCTCCTCGTCCCTCCTCAGTCCCTTCCACTGGCGCTGCCTCCCTCAAATCTAATTTCATGCAGCCGATCCGTCGTCTGGTTCCGCCGCTCATCTGATACCTCAGCTGTTAGATTTACGCAGCTTCTGTCTGGAATGAGGTTAATGCAATAACTCAACTTACATCCTCACGTTAACGGCGACGCTCCTCCGCTGGACCACGTGTCGCCGCTCAGATCAGGTCCTGGATCCAGCATATGACCTGCTGGATAACTCAGGGACGTCCTCTGTGCTGCAGCTAGAAGGACATGAATCCTGACGTCTGAGTCTGTCTGAGTCAGGGTGGACGGTTTCCTTCACTGGAGACAACATCAGAGTCACTCTGCAGAAGCTCCGAATAGTTTTTTGTCATTTTGGGGGATTTTTTTGAACTAATCTGTCCGATGTTTTAGTCATTTTGAGGCATTTGTATTGTTTTGGGCACATTTCAATGGATTTCAGTCAGGTTCTGAGTAGATTTTTTGGCCATATTTAGTCATTTTAGGCAATTTTTGAGTCATATTGGACAAAAGTTAGTGATTCTGGGAAAACTTTGACTAATTTTGAAGTTTTTTTTAAATTTTCTACATGTAACAAGTCATTTTTTTCCAATTAGTTTGGGATTTTTTGAGATATTTTGGTCAGTTTTTGAGTCATTTTGGACGAATTTTGAATTTGAACAGTTAGAATGCCATGAATCACAACAAACGTTTAAAATGTTTGAGTCCTGTTGAAAATATTAAGTCATGTTGGACAGTTTTGTTCACTTTAGACAGTATTTAAGTCATTCTGTAGAAGTTCTGAATAGTTTTAGACAGAGTTTTGTCATTCTGATCAATTTCCTGGACTAATCTCTCCAATGTTTTAGTCATTATGGAGACGTTTGTATTGTTTTGGCCACGTTTCAATGGATTTCAGTCAGGTTCTGAGTAGTTTTTGGGCCATATTTAATCATTTTAGGCAATTTTTGAGTCATTTTGGACAAAAGTTAGTGATTCTGGGAAAACTTTGACTAATTTTGAAGTTTTTTTTAAATTTTCTACATGTAACAAGTCATTTTGCTCCAGTTAGTTTTGGAATTTTTGAGTCATTTTGGACAAATTTTGATCGTGCTTTGAAGTACGACACAGTTAAAACGCCATGAATCACAACAAACGTTTAAAATGTTTGACTCATGTTGGAAAAATGGACAGTTTTGTTCACTTTAGATGAAATTTTTATCAATTTTGCAGAAGCTCCGAATAGTTTTTTGTCATTTTGGGGGATTTTTTTGAACAAATCTGTCCAATGTTTTAGTCATTATGGAGACGCTTCTATTGTTTTGGCCATGTTTCAATAGATCTCAGTCAGGTTCTGAATAGTTTTTAGGCCATATTTAATCATTTTAGGCAATTTTTGAGTCATTTTGGGCAAAAGTTAGTCATTCTGGTAAAACTTTGACTAATTTTGAAGTTTTTTTCTAAATTTTCTACATGTAACAAGTCATTTTGCTCCAATTAATTTTGGATTTTTTGAGATATTTTGGCCAATTTTTGAGTCATTTTGGGCAAATTTTAATTGCGCTTTGAAGTACTAAGAATTCTGCAGAAGTTCTGAATAGTTTTAAGCTGAGTTTTGTCATTTTGAGCAATTTTTGAACTATTCTCTCCAATGTTTTAGTCATTATGGAGACGCTTCTATTGTTTTCGCCACATTTCAATGGGTTTCAGTCAGGTTCTGAGTAGATTTTGGGGCATATTTAATCATTTTAGGCCATTTTTGAGTCATTTTGACAAAAGTTAGTGATTCTGGTAAAATTTTGACTAAATTAAAGTTCGGGTTTTTTTCCATTTTGGCCAAGTTTCAGACAGTTTTGGAATTTTCTCTGGGCAATTTTTGGAGATAATGTGGCCAATTTTTTTGAGTTATTTTGGACAAATTTTGATCTTTTTTTTGAGGTATGACACAGTTAGGATGCAATAAATCATTAAAAAAAGAAAAAATGTTTGAGTCATGTTGGAAAAATGGAATAATTTTGGACATTTTTGTTCACTTTAGACCCAATTTTGACCATTTTTGCAAAAGTTCTGACCGGTTTTAATCAGAATTTTGTTATTTTGGGCAGTTTTTGAATTATTTTGGACAATATTCGTCGTTGTGGGTCATTTTGGATACGTTTCATTTAACGTTGGGCAGGTTCTGAATAGTTTTGGGCGAAATTCTCTCGTTCTAGTCAATTTTTTTATAATTTTGGACGAAAGTTTGCTTTCTCGCAAAAATTTTGAGTAGCTTTGCAGAAATGTTGTCATCCTGGGAAAATGCTGAGTGGTTTTAAAGTTATTTTTTTCATTTTGGACATGAGTCGAGTCATTTTGGCCGAGTTCCAAACAGTTTGGGGATTTCGTCGTTTTGGGCGATGCCTCTGAGACGTCGTGGCCAGTTTTGGGGCTTTAAAAACGGCAGAGAGTTGATTGGAAAATGTGTCTCAGGTGTGTCAGGTGATTGCCGACGGGAGAAAAGTGGGCCGACATGCCCAAACCGACAAGGACAGAGAGGGAGATGGAGGATAGATTGGAAACAGAGGGGAATTGGAAAACAAGGGAAGCACTGTGAAAATAGGTGAGATCCTATCGGGGTCGTGACAGATACACCAGTGTGGAAGGCTGCAAACGCTGCAACCTGATCCAGCAGCAGCTCCAGGAGTCGCTGGAACGATGGATTAACAATTAACAGAGCAATAAAGGTTCACATTCATCTGCCATGTTGTGGTGACAAAAACTCTGACGTCGTGTTTCAGATGTCACCTGGATGCTCTTTACACATATCTGATGTAAAAATGTCAAAGTGACAGATGAGAGAATGGTGTCACTTTAAGACGTGTCTATAGAAAATATTCATTTATTGCCTTTCAGCGTTAAATCATGATCAATTTAATTTTACTTCTTAGAAAAAAGACTCTTTAATGTCAAAGTGAAAACAACTCCAGGATTTCTCTATACTTTGCTGCCTCTACCTTTACAAGCCTTCCAGGACCTGCTGCTGAGAAACATCCTCACATCATGATGCTACCACTGCCATGCTTGACATCATGATGCTGCCACCACCATGCTTGACATCATGATGCTGCCACCACCATGCTTCACATCCTGATGCTGCCACCACCATGCTTCACATCCTGATGCTGCCACCACCATGCTTCACGTCATGATGCTGCCACCACCATGCTTGACATCATGATGCTGCCACCACCATGCTTCACATCCTGATGCTGCCACCACCATGCTTCACGTCATGATGCTGCCACCACCATGCTTCACATCATGATGCTGCCACCACCATGCTTCACATCCTGACGCTGCCACCACCATGCTTCACATCCTGATGCTGCCACCACCATGCTTCACGTCATGATGCTGCCACCACCATGCTTGACATCATGATGCTGCCACCACCATGCTTGACATCATGATGCTGCCACCACCATGCTTCACATCCTGATGCTGCCACCACCATGCTTCACGTCATGATGCTGCCACCACCATGCTTCACATCATGATGCTGCCACCACCATGCTTCACATCCTGACGCTGCCACCACCATGCTTCACATCATGATGCTGCCACCAACATGCTTCACACTATGATGCTGCCACCACCATGCTTCACGTCATGATGCTGCCACCACCATGCTTCACATCATGATGCTGCCACCAACATGCTTCACATCCTGATGCTACCACCACCATGCTTCACATCATGATGCTGCCACCACCATGCTTCACATCATGATGCTGCCACCAACATGCTTCACATCCTGATGCTACCACCACCATGCTTCACATCATGATGCTGCCACCACCATGCTTCACATCATGATGCTGCCACCACCATGCTTGACATCATGATGCTGCCACCACCATGCTTGACATCATGATGCTGCCACCAACATGTTTCACATCATGATGCTGCCACCACCATGCTTCACATCATGATGCTGCCACAACTATGCTTCTTGTCATGATGCTGCCACAACTATGCTTCTTGTCATGATGCTGCCACCACCATGCTTCACATAATGATTCTGCCACCATGCTTCATATCATAATGCTGCCACCGCCATACTCCACATCATGATGCTGTCACTACCATGCTCGACATCATGATGCTGCCACCACCATGCTTGACTTCATGATGCTGCCACCACCATGCTTCACATCCTGATGCTACCACTGCCATGCTTCATAGTGGTGATGGTCTGTTTGTGGTGATGTTCAGTGTTTGGTGTCGGCCAAAAATAGAGTCTAGTCTGATGGACTAAAAGCTCCCTTTTGGTCACAACGAACCTTCTTCCAGGTGACTTCAGAGTCTCCACATGTTTTCTGATGAACTCTAGTCCAGATCTAATATGAACTTCTTCCAACAGAGTCTTTCTCTTTGTCTCCATAAAGCTTTGACTGGTGAAGAACAGACAACAGTTGTTGTATGAACAACCAATGAAGCTTGTAACTCCTTCAGAGGAGTCATAGGTGTCTTGGTGTCCTTCTTCACTCGTCTCTTTCTTGCTCGGTCACTCAGTTTTTGAGGACAACCTTCTCTAGTCAGATTTACATGTTCTATATTCCTTCCATTTCTTAATGATGGATTTAACTGGACTCCAAGAGACATTCAGTGACTTGGACATTTTTTATTGTCATCCCCTGACTGATGCTTCTCAATAACCTTACCACAGATTTTCAAGGATTCAAGGTTCTGAGTTGTCATACCAAAACTAGTATCCATGTGAATCCTGGTTGTAAGCCAGTGGAAATAAATAACAATAGCACTATAAAGACAATAGAAGCAAGTGTTTATCTGATTCTTGGAGTGCTCTTTAGTCTTCATGGTGTCGTTCTATCCAGGAGTGCTGATTCACCAGTGACCTTCCACATGCAGGTGTCTGTGACTGTGACACTTCCATAAGCACTGTTCAGGCAGGTGAGTCACTTTAAAGGGGGTGATTACTCATACAGTCGCATATTTTACATGTTTGGCTTTACTTCCAAGGTAACAATATCTTCTAACAGGCACCAGTTGCATTTCTCTGCAGACTGCATTTGGCCAAGCGAATGAGTAGAACATGAAGGTAATTTCTACTACACAGGACGGGAGGATCGTTTTGGATGCAGCTTCAATTTAGCAAAAACACAGCCAGCAGAATGACATGCAGCAGGATTGGTTTCTGAGGACTGAATGCTGCGTACAGTGGTGGGGAAAAAAAAGCCTATTGAAGGCCAGCAGTGAGCCTTGAAAGCAACCTCTCCTGTCTGGCCGGTTTCATTACCACAACAGCAGAACAGAGTTCAGAGGGATCAGCAGCGAACGCAAAGCAGCTTCACACGTTCGGTTTCTCCCTTTTTCTCTCCATTAACCACGCACCACTTTTCACTTTGGTCAATACTGTGCCTGAAATAAAAGCATTTCGGTGGGGGGTGGGGTGGGGGAGGGGACTGATCGATGCCCATTGATTGCTGCGAGATATTTAGTTCATCTGTCGTCTCGGCTCGGGTTGGAATAAAAGCGGCGCCCTGGACTGAGTTGTTTTCGCTCCTTCACAGATCAAGCCGTAAACAGACCCTGAAGAATAACCCGGCGGTTCGGCGTGAGAACAGCTCCGCATTTCGCTTCTGCCAAATCAATTTAGCCTGGATTTCTCCGTGAAGCGCGCTGGATCGCTTTGATTCTGTTTTTTTTTTTGCGCTCTCCCTCGCTTTCAAACCAGATAATGTGGAGACACTCACAGCTCCGTCCTTCGTCCTCCATACGACTCATCCTCTCTCAATTCAGACGCCAGGTTTGGTCTGTTCTTACTGCACGTCTGAAGTACTGTAAATGTCAACTACGCTCATTTTTGAGGCGTTTTTTTCCCACACGGTTTTATCACCAGGCCGTAATCTCCATCCAGCGAGCCCAGTCGCAGTATAACATCCACTAAAGACGCCTCACATGTCCGCTCAGAACCTTTCAGGCCAAAAGGATGACAGCAGGGTTGCGTAATCCACTTCGGAAGTCTCTTTCACAGCGGCAGTGTGCTCCACTTGTTCTGGACCAAGTTTAAAAAATGATGCATTGTTGGCTTTTAGTTGCAGATGCTCAAAGGCTGATGTCCCGCTTTGTTTTAATCCTTTTAACTGATGCATGAAGCAGAGCCGCTTGTTAATTTATGCTACGAGGCTAAATAAAAGCACCAATACATCAATGTAAAAAAAATATATATTCCAGGACTGCATCAAAGCAGGATTCAGTTTGCATTATTGCAGTCAAAGTGAGGCGTCCGTGTTTTGGCAGCAGGTCGTTGTTGCTGCAGGTTTGAGCTCCTTTATTTCCAGTTTTATGCTCAGGGACAGCAGATGAATGATGATTTATTCATTCCGATCAATGGGTGGTGTCCTGGTGCACAAATCTGCTCTCAGTCTTTTTGTAATCTTTGATGTTTTGCTGAGAAACTGGATCATTTGTTGAAGTTTGTAAGAAGCTTAGAGGGGGGTGTAAAAAGATCACTCTTTGGTGGAACAACTCACACATCGGAGCTGTGCCAAATAGGATGAATAGAAGCCACGAATGAAATATGAAAAAAAAACAAATTAAAAAATCTGAAAAAATATTTTAACAGTTAAAAAAGTCCAATAAACTGTCAGAGAATTCCAATTAATTATCAAAAATACAATGAATACAATCAAAAAACACATGAAGCATAAATATATAATACGAAAGAAACTTAAAAAATTATGAAAAAAGATCAAAAATATCGAAAAAAAATAATTCTTAATTCGAGAAGAGCTGCAGTCACTTGTGTTTGTCTCTTCCTGCTGTTCACATGTACCAAATTTCATGTCTGTAGCACGAATCAGTGACTTTATATGAATTTTTGAAATTTCTAGGGGGCGCTGTGGAGCTGTTTGGCTGCGCCCAAGTGTTGAGGGATAGTCTGTCATCAAACATATCAAGTTTCATTCACATCTGATCATGTACAGTCAAGTTATGAGCATTTGACTTTTCATGGCCACAGGTTCAAAATGGCCGCCATGCCACGCCCACACCGTGTGACGCAGTCACGAGATTTTAATAACTTTTCATCCTGGAGGGGTCTAGATGACACACAGCCAATTTCATCAAGATGAGATAAAAATCCTGGGAGGAGTTCGTTAAATTTCAGTGCCTCCACACGACTTTGTCTAGGGGGCGCCGTGGAGCCGATTGGAATTTTGACTGTGCAAATCTGTTGGTGTCGGGATACTGATTTTATATGAGTATTTGAATATTTGTAGGGGGCGCTGTGGAGCCGTTTGACCACGCCCATTCCTGAATTGTACATCAAATGGTAGTTTTTCAGATTTGTGAGGATTTGGTGATTTTACGTGGATCTCTTCACCTCTAAAACCAATTTTGCTCCATATAGCCAATTTGCTCAAAATGGCCGCCATGCCACGCCCACACCGTGTGATGCAGCCACGAGATTTTAATAACTTTTCATCCTGGATGGGTCTAGATTCCACACAGCAAATTTGGGGAAGATCGAATATAAAGTCTAGGAGGAGTTCGTTAAATTCCAATGTCTGCGTACAGCGTTTTCTAGGGGGCGCCGTTGAGCTTTTTTGAAATTTCAAAACCAGGATTGTTTTTGTCTCGGGCTACTGTACCTGTGTACCAAATTTCATAGCTGTACGTGAAACTAGCTGTATCAACTCCACTAAAGCCCAATTTTCAAGGTGGCGCTATTGAGTCATTTGTCCATTCATATGTGTAATTCCCCCAAAATATCAAATTTTTCACCAGTCCTGATGGGTGTGCCAAATCTGGGGAGTTTTTGAGCATGTTTAGGGGTCAAATTAGCGACCAAACAAACAAAGAAAGAAACAAAGAAACAGAGCAGGATCAGTAGGGCCCTTGCACTGCGTACTCGGGCCCTAATTATCAATAAATATCACCAAAAAAAATCTAAAATATCAATAAATCCACTGGTTTATTCTATAAGTATGTGTTGCTTTTTAAAACCTTGTATTATTCATTGTGTCAAGATAAATGTAGTGGAGCAGAAAGTGGACATGTGGTGGGATGAAAGGAAGAAGTACCAGGAAATGAAAAAATACTCCATTGAAGTACCTAAAGTTGTACTTCAGTACATACAGTTGAGTAAAAGCACTGATCCACTACAGCCGTCATCAGATTTGATCCTCTCATGATGAGGAACCCGATGCGTTGTTCATACCACAGGTGGAATAACGGATCCACGAATGGAGCAGAAGTCCCTCGTTAATATTAAAGTGCAGTTAATTACTTAGAAATGAAAATGTGAGCCGAGGCGATGAGAGAAACATTTTTATATGAAACAAAATGAAATTAAAACATGCTTCTTTTTCCATCAACTTGACCTCTAAAAGGCGCTCCGTCCTTTTATATAAATCAACTTTTTCCACCAAGCGGATGCTCAAAGCCTGATGAGCTGCAGAGGAGCCGAATCCAGCCTGAGAGCGTTCACTGATCTCTTCAAACGCTTTAAACAGAACCAGCTAAAAGAAGAAACGCCGTTGAGCCGCTCGCGACCCTCTAACCTGCCGAGCGTCGCTCTTTTAAACAGCCCTCCTACATGCTTCCACTGGAAAAAAATACGCTTTTATGCAAAACTCACCCAGGATATTTTCCCGGAGCAGCACAGCAACAGCGAGTCTGATGAAGACGCTGGAAAACCTTCCTCTGAGATTCGACGTCGACGTGATTCATCGCATTTCTGCACATTTGTCAGCCGCACATTCACGCTGCCAATCTCGGGTTCGACCGCATCCCAGAGGTGTTCTGCTGGATCCAGATCTGCTGACTGGAAGCAGCCATGAGGGGATGGTGTATATATTATATGCTGGTATATATGTGGCCCTAAAGACATGCACACCGTCAGCAACAGCAGAAAGACTGTGTTTGACTTGAGTTTGCACATTATTCTGTTATAGTTTGTCTTTTTTTCAAAATGGGGCAGAGAAAGTTTGGGATCAACACAACAAGTCGAGTCTAAAATTGGCAAAGATGTGAATAAAGTCTGGTTGGTTCTATAGATGTATGTGCAGTGGCCAGAATTTGTACTTTCCACTATCAGCCCTTTAAAATGGCTAAATTCTGTATGAAGTCTGGTATTGAAGATATATGTGCTGCAACACAAGGACTAAAAGAATTAAATCTAAAATTGGACATATTTTGAATAAAGTCTGGTACTATAGATGTCCATGTAGCCACACAATTCAATAAAGGTACTATTTACACCAATCAGGCATAACATCATGACCACCTGCCTAATATTGTGTTGCCCCCCCTTATGTGGTCCAAAATGCTCTGAATTTAGACTTTATATGAAATTAGCAGATATAAAGTATATTAAGATGAGTTGAAAAAGTGTACAAAATAGGGAATTTGTGTCTTGTAATGCTGTGAACAGTGTCCTCTTACCCTGTTGCATGCATTTTTTAGCCAACCATGCATCTTGCTGTAATGCCAAACTGTTTTTAATGTGTTTAATGCAAGTTTAAAGTCTCTATAAGTCTTCTGAGGTGCAGTTTCTTTCATCTTTCTTTGTATTTTAATATATTTTTGCTTTTTCTTCCCAGGTGTGTTTGAGGTAGCTACTAAAGTCTTCTCAAAAACGCTAAATGGACCCGTTTATTTGTGGAATACAAACAGATTTGAGGCAGTCATAAATTTCACGCTTTATATATAACATCATGACCACCTGCCTAATATTGTGCTGGTCCCCTTTATGTGGTCCAAAATGTTCTGAACCATTGGACCAGAGGACCTCTCAGGGGGTCCTATGGGGTCTGGAACCACTGGATCCTTTGGGTGCTCTGGCTTGTGCAGTGGGGCCTCTGTCAATCCAACTGGTTCCACTGCATCCTGTTGATGCTTGATCAGAATGGGCTGTAGGAAGTCTGGAGGTCAAATCAACATGTTGGACCATTGTCATGTTCCTCCACATGTTCCTGATTGGTTGATGTTGTTGCCATGTGGTGGGGTGCATTTTCATCCAGTGACATTTGGGATTTCCATCAGCATGAGGGAGTGTGTTTGTTGTGGGATGATGTTTATTTGGGTGTCTAAGTCTGATCAAGGTTTTCCATCAGAACACCACATAGAACCAATATGATCAGTGTTATTCACTTCACCTGTCAGTGGTCAGGATGTTGGGGCTGATCAGTCTATACATTTGTGAAGCCATGCAAGAACTGAACAAACTCAAGTCTAAAACTTGGAATATTTTGAATGAAGTCTGGTACTATAGATGCACATGGAGCCACACAAAAACTGACTCAAGTGAATAAAATTGGGAATATTTTCAGAGACGTTTGGTAGTTTGGTAAACTCAGGTCGAAAACTTGGAATATTTTAAATGAAGTCTTGTACTATAAGTTTGTGTGCGGCCACATAGGGACTACATTAAGTAAAATCTAAAATTGACAATATGTTGAAAGAAGCTTGGTACTACAGATGTTGGGGCAGCCACACGTGCAGTGACTAAATCAAGTCTACAACTTGGAATATTTTGAATGAAGTCTGGTGCTATAAATGTCTATGTAGCCACCGAAGAACTCAATAAAATCAAGTTTAAAATTTGGAATATTTTGAAAGAAGTTTGGTTACTATAGATGTTTGTGCAGCCACACAAAGATTGAATGAAGTCAAATCTAAAACTGTGAAATTTTTTAAAATAAGTTTGGTATTATAGATGACTGTGTAGCAACATGACAACTAAATGGGGTCAAGTCTAAAATTGGCAATATTTTGAATGAAGTCTGGTTCTATGGATGTCTGTACAGGGGAAGTGAGTTTGTTTTCCAAAATAGGGCTGTGACAGAAAACATAAAGGAGAATGTCAGCTAAAATCGTCAAAATTTTGAGTGAAGTCTGGTATCAAAGACTGTCAGCTTTCACTTCTTGACAGTCTCTGACATTCAGCGCCACGGAAACGTTTTAGTCGTTTCCATCAGGTGTCAGGATTTGATCGTCGTCAGCAGCAGCTGTAGAAACGCTCCGACCTTCTGTGGTGTTCGCTTCAGGACTGTTGGTGTTGACAGCAGCTCCGTGGATTCATGCTGCTGATCGTGAGCCTCCACCTGCAGCCTCAGCAGCTCCATCAGACCACCTTCATCTGTCCAGTGTTGGTGGACCTGAGCTCACTGTTGTGGGTTTACCTGGGTTACTGCAGCCTTTCTGTCCAATGCAACCAGCCTGATGTCTCACCAACAAGGAGTTTACATCCAAACACCTGCTGCTCACTGGAGGGTTTTACTTGTTTTAAGACTGTTGCCTTAAAAAACAACAACACTAAGGTTTGTCCAACATGACAAAAACTTCAGTTTCTTGAGACTGTTGGCTCAAAAATCAACCAACTAAAGACTAAACCTTACTTACGGTTTGTCTAATGTGACAAAAACTTTTCGGAAATGACTTGAAGCCTGTCCAAAGTGTCTCAAAATGTGTCCAACGTGACAAAAACTTGCTTAGTGAGACTGTTATCTTGAAAAAACCAACACAATTAAAGACTAAATCTGTCCAGAATGACAACATGGTTAGAAATGACTCAAAATCTGGTCAAAGTGTCTCTAAATTGGTCCAACAAGTCAAAAACTGAACCAAACCGAAACCAAAATAACTTGAAAATTGTCCAAAATGACTCAAAGTGTGTTTGACAGCATCAGGGCCTACCAGTCTGACAGCGTTACCATCTTTGGTTATTCTGGGAACTGAAAGAAAACCTCCTGCTGAAAGATATTTGTAGAACTTTGCAGGAACAAACACCTCCTGGATGAAAGTTTGCAGACTTGAACTTTACTCTGAATGTGGACTTTCGTTCCTCTTTGCAAGTACAACACTGTGGCTCAATAACTGGGACGTTAACAGACCTACTGATCCCACCAGAATGAATGGAAATGATCCACAATGGTCCATTTATTGGGCTGAAAACATGCGAAACTGGTGTTAAAAATGGAAGAGGGCTGCAGCTGCTCATAAATTTCCTGCCTTCTGTCTTAAAAACGCACTAAAACCCGACACGACTTTCAGCTGAACAAGCCTGGATGACTCTATGACATGATGATGTCACAGAGTCATCCAGGTGTCAGTAGTGATGTCACAGAGATGACACCTGACAACTCTGTGACATCACCAGTGAGACCTGGATGACTCTGTGACATCATCAATGGCACGATAACAACTCTGTGACATCACAGAGTGATACCTAGATGACTCTGTGACATCACAGAGTGACACCTAGATGACTCTGTGACATCACAGAGTCATCTAGGTGTCACTGAGGATGTCACACAGCTGTCCAGGTGTCGCTGGTGATGTTACAGTCATCTAGGTGTCATGAGTGATGTCACAGAGTCATGTAGGTGTCACCAGTGATGTCACAGAGTCGTCAAAATTTGTCACTGATGATGTCTCAGAGCTGTTAATGTGCTACTGTTGATGTCACAGAGTTGTCCAGGTGTCACTGGTGATGTCACAGAGTTGTTATCGTGCCACTGTTGATGTCACAGAGTCATCCAGGTGTCACTGGTGATGTCACAGAGTTGTCAGGTGTCATCTCTTTAACATCACTACTGACACCTGGATGGCTGTGTGACATCACCAGTGGCACGATAACAACTCTGTGACATCAACAGTGATGTCACAGAGTTGTCCATATGTCACTGATGATGTCACAGAGTTGTTCGTGTCACTGGTGATGTCACAGAGTCGTCCATATGTCACTGATGATGTCTCACAGCTGTTAATGTGCTACTGTTGATGCTGAACAAAGCTGATGATGAACAAAGCGAACAACATCGGCTCATGCGTTGCTTCGCTGCAGCCAGACTCGGCACGGCGTCGCCCATCCATTAAACGCTTCATCACAGGGGACGTGTTTCCTGATCAAATAGCGAATGCATAAAAATGAAGCCTTTCCAAATTGTGTGTGTGTTTTGTCTTCAAAGTGAAGCACACGAGGCTAAATTCCCTGACTAAACACAGTTTGTCTTCCTCCTGTATTATCAAAGTGTTACACGCTGATTTGGGAGCAGTGGATCCCTGAGGTCTCTGTGTGAAAACGCTATTATGCCTGTAACTTTGATTTGCCTTTACTGCAGATATTACCTACAAATCTCAGTACAGAGGAGCTCCTTCGCTTGATTCCTTTTAATTCTTCTACAAAGGTTTGAGGCAAATTGAATAAAGTATGACTAAACCCTGCAGTTTCCAGTGGGATTTTACCTCCAACGCGTCTTCTTTTCAGCAGCAGCTATTTGAGGTAGAATAAAGGTGGTGAATGTACTTTTTGTCTTGCGGGCTCATGAAAAGGTAAACTGTAAAACATCTCCAGCAGCTTCGGCTCAGACCTCGGTTCCCTTGTTCCCTAAAAAACAAGACTGAAAGTAACTTTCCTCCAACTGAGAAAGCAAAACAGACAAAGCTGGTTGCCTCAGACTAACAGCTAATAGTTTTACTCAAACTTTATCTTATGTACAGTATCTTATTTGTTTTTTAGCTCAGATGATGCTCTTGTTTTTCATCTTTCAGTATTTGCCAGTTTAGTGGATGCCGACTGTTGTTTTTCATTTAACCATCACAATGATTTATTTTCTAAGCCTTGGTACCCTGAATGTGTTAACTGCTTTCTGATAATTACTATAACATGACTCAGAATTTGTCCAAAATAAGAGTAAAATTGTCCAAAATATCTCAAACTTTGTCCACAATGACTTAAAACTTGTCCAAAATAACTTAAAACCTATCCAGAATGACTCAAGGGTTGTCCAGTGTAACACAGACATGTCCAAAATGACTGTAAATTTGTACAAAATGTCTAGAAATGTGTTCATTGTGTGAAAAATCTGTCTAGTAGGACTTAGAATGGCTCAAGGATTGTCCGATGCAACAAAGACTTGTCCAGAATTACCTAAAAATGGTCCAAAATGACTCAGAATGTGTTCATTGTGTGAAATATCTGTCCGCTATGACTTAAAACCTGTCCAGAGTAACTTGAAAATTGTCCAAAATGTCTCAAACTTTGTCTACGATGACTTGAAACCTGTCAAAAATTACTATAAAACCATCCAAAATGACTGAAAGTTTGTCCAATATAACAAACACTTTGTCCAAAATGACCTAGAAACCTGTCCAGTGTGACTTGAAGCCTGTGAAAAAATGTCTCATAATTTGTCCAGTGTGACAAAGACGTATCCAGAATGGCTGGAAACCTGTTAAGAGTGATTGAAAATGTCCAAAGTGACTGTAAAATGGTCCAAAATTTGTTCATTTTTCAAGACACCTGTCTGAAAAGACTTGACAACTGTCCTGAATAATTTAAAACCTGTCCGGAAAGACTCAAAATTTGTCCAATCTAACACTGACTTGTCCAGAATAACTTGAAATCTGTCTAAAATGACTCAGAGGGCTATGGGGGCCGGAGAACCCAGGCGTGGACACAGAGGAACAGACAGACTTGTGGAAGAATTTATTTTTAACACAGAATTGAAACTGAAAACAATACAGAACACAGAACCAAAACCTGAGGGAAACTAAAACAGAACCCAATTAAAAAAAACAAAACAACATACAATAACTACAAAAATCTACAAAACTCAAAACAACAGGGGGGAAAAATCTTAGTAAACCACAAACCTCAATTAACACAAACATGGCAAACTTACACAACTTAACACTCAAAAGGTGGACGAGGTGAATAACAAAATACACAGAACATGAACCAAACTAAACACAAAGCAACCAAAACTAAATACACAAAACACTGATCAGATGAAATTAACAATACTCTAAATATACTGAAATGCTGGTGAGGCGAATTTACAAAATGTATTAAAACTAATCCAGAATACCAGAAACGCTGGAAAGGCAAAAATACAAAGATATGCTGAACCACACTAGGCCAAAATACACAAAAGCACCAACAAGACGAATATCAAACACAACTACAGAAACACTATTCAAACTAAATACGAAGAACTAAACTGGCTGGCTGAGGCAGGACCCGGATGGTGAGTGTGTCGCTGAGGCAGGGGACTTCTGGTCACCGCAGCTCAGGGAAGACAGGTAAGGAACCAGGGTTGCATTCATTGACTATGGCCTGGCAGAATGTGACTGAAAGAACTGAGCTTTTGTGGTGGCTGGTGATTAGTGAGTCCAGGTGAGCTGGGGCTGAAGCGGGGATCAGGACACAGAGTTTGTCCAATATCACAACGGCTTAATCCAAAATGGCTTAAAAATCAGTTAAAAGTGACTAAAATGGTCTAAAATGACTGTAAAGATGTGTTCATTTTGTCAAAAACTTCAAACCTGTCCAGAATGACTAAGGGTTTGTTCAACGTAGGGCTGGTCCGAGTAGCAATATCTGTGCTCCGGATATTCGGATCGAGTAATCCCCGAAAATTCAAATATTTGGTTCATGCCTTGGTGTCGGCCGGGGTGGGGTAGGGGAGCGGGGGGAGGCAGGGGGTGACACCAGAGTTGGCAGGTCTGCGTACTGGAGCCTCGGCAATGCTAGGCAGCGGCAAGCACAACTATTCGAATGTCAAAATTATTATCTGAATACCACCACAATGAACGAATACTCGGATATTCAAAAATTCGGACATTCGGATATTCAGATATTCGGACATTTGAATATTCAGATGTTCGAATATTCAAATATTCGGACATTCAAATATTCAAATAATCGGACATTCAAATATTCAGATATTCGGGTATTCGAATATTCAGATAATCAGATATCCGGACATTCGGATATTCAAATATTCGGACATTCAAATATTCGGACATTGGGATATTCAGATATTTGGACATTAAAATATTCAGATATTCAAATATTTGGACATTCAAATATTCGGATATTGGGATATTCAAATATTCGGACATTCAAATATTCAAACATTCGGACATTCGGATATTCAGATATTCGGATATTCGGGACCTGTCCTAGCTCAATGTGGCAAACGCTTGTCCAAAATGACTCAAAATATGTGGGTTGTGACAAAACCTGTCCAAAATGACTTGAAACTATACTAAAACGCTGCTTCACTGTCGGTCTTCTTTCTGATTTTAGGTTCAGTTAAGACCTGAGAGGCTTCTGCAGGGTTCATAAGATCAAATCTGATAAACACGAAGGTCCCACACCATTAGGCACCTTTAAAACCGATGACGATTAAAATAATTTCTAAAATCAACAGTTTACCAGTGCAGAGGCTTTAAAATCGGTGTAATTTGAGTTCCCATGACTCTCTCAGCGGCAGGTTTCACCGAAGAATGTAAAAAAGTAATAGAAACAGCAGAAAAGTGATTCTACACGGCCTCTTCTGCCTGTCATTGAACCTGAGATAACGGTATAGTTGCTGTGTTTCAGCGTCATGCAGTTCAGGGCGACTAGAGCTAAATTGAACGCAGCAGCAGCTTCGCCTCTGCAGGTGAACTGACTACTGAGAATTGTTCGACCAGGTTTAATAACGTCAGTCTTTAATTATTTTCTCATTGCATCATAATGATGGCGGCAGAAAACAAATCACAGCCTGTACGAGCCCTGCTGCCACCCTAATGAGCTCCACACCACATCATTATTCTGCCATATTCTAACTAAAGTCGTCTCCATTAGCACATTTTTCCGGTTCACGACGAGGCCGAGAGAGACAAAGAGCCACAGTATTGGCTGCTTTTGATAATTACTTTAGAATACATAATTATCTGTGATTATGTCTCTGCTGATAGTCCAAACTAAGTGGATTTATAAAGCGCAGCAACTTTTTCTACAAATCTGCTCATCTGCTCATGCAGTTTTAAAAACCCTGCTCGAATCGTGAAATCCACGCAGAAGCCCATTTCTTTTGTTTTTCATTACTGAAACAAAGAAAGTGTGTCAGCTCAGCGGGGCCTCGGCAGTGGGGAGCGGCAAATGGAGCCTTCAGATGTACAGTATGTCTGCAGATTCAAAACAAGATCATTAGCGAGCCGTGCAGTAATTCTTCCTCGGAGCTGCTCCCCCGTCATCAGCATCGCCGGTATCAAAAGAGGCGCATAATAAATAGAGGGGAGAGTTGCAGCACGCCGACTGAGATGTTAGAATAGTGATCGGCACCATCAGATCAATAACTGAATAGATGATTTATGGAGGTTTTTGCTGAAGATAAAATAGTAAAAACACATGATGAAGTTTCTGGTTTTCAATACTTTGGTGGAGACGCCCACAGACTCAAAAAAAACTGTTGAAATGATTCCACAATTGTCCAAAATGGTGCTAAAGCTGTCTAAAATAACTTGAAACCTGTCCTAAAGGATTGTGAAATGGTCAAAACAACATAACAAACGCGAAAATGACTCCAAAACTTTTAGAAAATGACTCAGATATAGTCAAATTTGTCAAAAAAAAAACAGTCCAGAATGATTTAGAAATGACTTAAAATTTGTGCCACATGACAAAAACATGTCCAAAATGACTCTAAAGTTGTCTAAAATGCCTTGATGCCTGTCCAAAATGATTTGAAGTTGTCCAATGAACCTCAAAATGTCTCCAATGTGACAAAAACTTGTCCAACATAACTTTAAAACTGTCTGAAAATGACTCTAAAACTCTTCAAAATGACTCAGATTTGGTCATATTTGTCAACTAGCTTGTCCAGAATGACTCAGAAATACGCTGATTGTGACAAAACCCGTCCAAATTGCCTTGAAAACTGTCCAAAATGACTCAAAATTTGTCCCACATGACAAAAACATGTCCAAAATGACTCTAAAGTTGTCTAAAATTTCTCAAAGCCTGTCCAAAATGAATTGAAATTGTCCAATAAACATCAAAATGTCTCCAGCGTGACAAAACATGTCCAACATAACTTGAAAACTGCCCAAAATTACTGTAAATTTGTCCAAAATGACAAAATTATGCAAATACTGTTCAAAATTTGGTCATATTTGTCCAAACTGACAACAATGTGTCCAAAATTTCTTGAAACCTGTCAAAAATGACTCAAAATATGTCCAAAGTGACAAAAACATGTCCAAAACTATTCCAAAATTGTCCAAAATTGGCACTAAAGTTGTATAAAATTACTTGAAACTTGTCCAAAATGACTGTAAAATTGACCAAAAATGACTCAAAATATGTCCAACAAGAAAAAACGTACCCAAAATGATCCAAAGTCTGTCTAAAGTGATTCTGTAAGTGTCCAGAATGACTCAAAATTTGTCATAAATGACCAAAACATGTCCAAAATGACCCTAAAGTTTTCCAAAATTACTTGAAACTTGTCCAGAATGATTCCATGACTGTCGAAAATGACTCAAAATATGTCCAACATAAAAAACTGATAAAACGATCCAAAATCTGCCTAAAGTGGTTTTTCCAAGTGTCCAGAAAGACTCAAAATTTGTCATAAAATTTGTCCAAAATGACTCCAAAGTTGTCTAAAATGTCTCAAAGCCTGTCCAAAATGATTTGAAATCGTCCAATAAACCTCAAAATGTCTCCAGTGTGACAAAAACTTGTCCAAGAAAACTGCCCAGAATGACTAAATGTGTCTGAAATGACTTGAAACGTGTCCAAAATGACCCAAAGTCTGTCTACAGTGATTCTGTAAGTGTCTAAAACAGCTCAAATGAGTCAAATTAGTCAAAAACTGGTCCACATTGACTCAAAACAGCTGCTGAGAATGAAATAGAAAACACATTTACTGTAGTGCTGTAGTGTGAGTGTGTGGGCGTCTCCACCGAAGTAAAGAAAACCATCGTCTCCATTAAACCAACAGGAAGCAGCTGAGTTTTACTGCGAATCCTCACATTGAAAACGCAGCAGGAGTCGCACTTTAAAACGCCCACATTCACATCCACGTGTGAAATACAGGCCAACTACGATGCAGACGGACGCCAGCAGACGTCTGATGCATCCTCACTCCGCTGTAATTCTGAAGCATTAGAGGGGGAGTGGAGGAGCACAACGGACGGACGAAGATGAAAGTTCGGGAGGATCCTGATAACGACGAGGAGAGCAGCAGCAGACAGGTGTGGAGGAGGAATCGAAGCGGCAGATACGTGAGATTAAAGGAGGATTCTGCTGTATTCCCCGCTAATGTGTCGCTACAGGTCAGGCTAACTGCACTCTCCACCCACGCTGCAGGCATTCAGGGAAACCAGGACAAAGCAGCAGCACATGTGGGGGAAAAGCTCCCTGCAGCCTCCAAAAAGCCTCATTTTTACATGAATCATTTCGAGTCTGACTGAAAGGAAACACAGAGAGCATCGGCCTGGAACAGACTTCTATCGAGCTGCACCCGACATGTTCATCCACTGGAGTTGGACTTTCTGATAGCAGCTAAACATAACCGTGGATCACAACATGGAAACTCATTGTTTCTGTTTGATGGCTGGTCGTCCAAAATGGATTAGAAATCCCCAAAATGACTTGTAATTCATCAAATGTGGCACAAACCTGTGCGAAGTTATTCAAATTCTGTCCAAGATGACTTGAAGTTGGTCCGAAATGAGTCAAAACTTGTACAACATGTAAAATAAAATGTCAAAATTAGCTTGACAACCGTTAAAGTGACTCCAGAATTGTCCATAATGACTCAGGATGTCCAGCCTGGTCAAAAAAAAGACTCGCCAACTGTCCAAAACTACGTAAAATCTGTCCAAAATGACCAGAAATTGGTCCGAAATGAGTCAAAACTTGTACAACGTGTAAAATAAAATGTCCAAATTGACCTGACAACCGTTAAAATGACTGTAAAACTGTCCGAAATAACTCTTATTTGTCAAACGTGGCAAAAACCTAATGAGGAAAGACTCAAAACCTACTAATTACTTGATAACTGTCCAAATATTTTCCAATTTTACAAACACTTACTACTGTCATATTGTAATATATTATAATAAAAAACTGTATTATATATACATAAAATGGTCCAAAATAACTCGAAACCTGTCCAAACTGACTAAACCTGTACAAAATCATTCAAAGTTTGTCCAGCGTGAGAATAAAAAAATTCTAAAATGACTTGGAACCTGTCCAAAATGACTGCTAAGTTGTCCAAAATGAGTCAAGATGTGTCAGATGTGACAAAAACGTGTCCAAAATAACCTGAAAACTGTCTGTGATGATGCATCAAATCAAGATGCTTCAAGATGCTTCAAAAAGACTTTCTAAAATTACCAAAACCTGTGAAAAATCACTGAAGATTGGTCCAAAATGAGTGTTAAGTTGTCCAAAATGTGTCCAAAATAATAAAAACTTTCCAAAAAGACTGTCAACAATTACTTGGAACCAGTCCTAAGTGACTGACAATTGGTCCAAAATTACTTGAAACCTGTTCAAATTGAATGTTACGTTGTCCAAAATGAGTCAAAATGTGTCCAATGTGACAAAAACGTGTCCAAAATAACCTGAAAACTGTCTAAAATGACTAAATTTGTCCAACCTGACAAAGATGCTTCAAAAAGACTTTCCAAAATTAACAAAACCTGTGAAAAATCACTGAAGATTGGTCCAAAATGACTGTTAAGTTGTCCAAAATGTGTCCAAAATAATAAAAACTTTCCAAAAAGACTCGCAGACTGTCCACAGTTACTTGGAGCCTTTCCAAAATGGCTCCAAACCTGCCAAGAGTGTTTCAAAATTTGCCCATGTTGACAAAACCTTTACAAAAACGCCTTGAAAATGGTTCAAAATTACACAAAACCTGTCCAAAAATACTGGAAGTTGTTCTTAAATGAGTGTAAACTTGTCCAAAATGACTGGAAACCGGTTGACATGATTCAAAATGTGTCCATCATGATAAAAAACATACCAGAAAGACTTGCAAACTGTCCAAAATGACTCGAACCCAGTCCAACTGCTGAACCATATGCCGAACCACAACATACGGGTAAGGGTTGGGGTTAAATTGCCACCAAACTGTTGCAAAATTAAGTAAAGTTGGATGTAATAAGACTGAACGCGATTGGTTTATGGAACGTTGAGTTGGGTGGATTAAACGTTGAGTCAGTCAGGGGGCTTCTCGGATGGCCTGGGAGTCTGCTTCAGAACCCCAGCTGCCAGTCATCTCGGCTGATGGGCCTGGAGCTGAAGACCTGCGCTACTGGATCGGGCCGCCACTCGGTTCCCTCCGCCTCCAGCCAACCCACTGTGGCCGTCTCGCACCTGAAGAATGTAAAACCTACAACCAAACTCAGTCGGGGCGGCTGGGATTTAACGTGACCAGTTCGCCCTGGTGCCCCAACCCCAACCTTAACCCTTCAGGAACATGTTTATCTAATGCAGTGCTTCTCAGTTATTTTCTGTTACGCCCCCCTAGGAAGAAGAAAACATTTCGCGCCCCTCCACTCTCCGCCGCGACTATAAATAGCATAATTTGTCTATAAAATTGTTATAAGTACACCTCTGCACAACATGGTGTCCTTATTAACATGAAAGAATACAAAAAAGAAGATCAACTTACAACAAAGAATAACTTTATTAACATTGTTTTGTCCGCTGCCAACATTTTTAGACACAGTAAACACTAGGGCTGGTCCCGAATATCGAATATCCGAATATTGGTTGGTTGTGGTGGTATTTGGATAATAATTTTGATATTCGAATAGTCCTGCGTGCCGCCGCCAGGTGCCACCGAGCGCTGCCGAGCGCCGCCGAGTGCCGCCAAGTGCCGCCGAGCGTCTCCACAAGGGGTACTTGAGCCATCCTGACAAAAATGCTTCACAAAAGTCCACCGCAGAAGAAATACTTTGCACTGACACCAAGCGGCCGTAACAGCGTGTTAAAAGCATGTCCACAACAACTTGAAACCTGTTCAAAATAACTGTACAGCTGTTCAGAATGACTCAAAGGTTGTCCAACGTGACCAAAACTTGTCAAAAATGACCTGAAAAGTGTCTAAAATGACCCCATAATTGTCCAGAGTTCCTCAGAGCTGCTGAGGAGGGAACATTGTTTAGTCTCTTGCAGGATCTTCTGTTAGAGGTTTATGTTTGACATGTTTATTCACCATTTTAAGTCTATTTTGGGGGATTTTTCCTGACGTTAGACTGTGTTTTACATGATACATTCACAGACTGTCGTATAGTTGAACGCTTTTCGGTTTTTGCTGTTTCTGGCTGATAAATGGGGCCATTCTGGTGATTAGTTTTAAAACAAAAGACGACTTTCAAGCCTGCTGCTGGAGGTTCAGAGGGTTAAACCAAGTCGCTCGGCTCAAAGCAACACATTGGCCGACTGGAAGCGACGTCGCCGAGCCCAGCTGCTGGTCCTAACAAGCTTCCTTTCAGCCCCCGTGGCTCCAACTGTGACCTCACTGTTTAACATGTTAATAGAAGAAGCCACAAATGAGTTTCTGAAAGCTTCGAGTCAGCACTCGCTGCTTTATATCGCCCGCCGGAGGGAAGGAGCTGGTGGTGAAGGGCAGGGGAGGGTCTGCCAGATCCTCCCAGCTCCTCGTATGCAGATTGAAAGCCCTGCTATTCTTTCTTCCCTCTGACCTTCATGGCTGTCTGAACAAGACTGGCAAGCAGAGATTTTAATTTTACTGAAAGGTTACAATATACGCCTGAATCCGTCCCTGATTAAGCTCTCCAACACTGCCGGCTTCCATTTTTGCTGCATGAATATTTATTTCTTAAGTAATTCCCTCTTTGTGAGCAGCAGAAAGGGACCACATCTGTAATTTCTTTGTGCGTGATGATAATTAAACTGAGTCTTAAATGTGTTGGCCCTGAATTAGCATTTTGTTTCACTTGTCATCGTTTTTCTGTCACTGCTTTTCATGAATGTGTATAATTAGCTCGCATAAATATAACATGACTGGTCGTAATCCCACATACAAAGCTGCCGATTTGGGGAAACAGTGGCGGTTTAATCAGAAGTGAAACAGGCCAACTGTGAATTTCTCTTCATTAATGCTGCATTTAAACTCTCAGTGGTATTACTCGTGTTCATAGCTTAAAATCTGGCTCTGAAAAACCTCTGAGTTCTGCAAAATATTTTCACAGAGTCTGGAGAATTTGACACGTTTTCGGACCTTGAATGTTTGTATTAACTGTTGAGCTATCTTAATGGTTCGGCATCTCCAGAAATAAAACTCGGACAGCCGTGAAACGTGGCGAGGACACGGACAGAACAGCTTCCACCAGATCCAAGCGATCGAATGGATCCAGCAGAGGACACAGTTTTAAAAGCTGGTCATTGAAAATGGGAAAAGAAGTGCAAATTTGTCACACAAAGGTGGTATTGTGGGATCTATTCTGACATGAAACCTGTCCAAAATGGCTCAAAATGACTCAAAATTGACAAAAATTGCAAAAATGAATAATTTTTGGGCCTCAAAAATGGAAAAAAGTTCAAAGTTTTCTAACAAGGGTGTTATTGTGGAGCCAGGAAGTTCCTGTAAGTGTATATATCTATGGATGGATCCATATTTCCTACTAAGAATACAGTCTTTAGCTGACATTTCACCAACTGTAGAGGCTCTAACATCAGTAGAATTTGATGTGTGGAAAGTCTGGACAAGACAAGGCTCCATGTTTTTGATATTTTGACATGAACCCAGTCCAAAATGACTCAAAATTGTCAAAAAAATAAAATAAATAATAATTATTGGTCCCTGATAATTAGAAAAATGCAGAAGTTTCCAACAAGGGTGTTATTGTGGACCCAGGAAGTTCCTGTAAGTGTATATATATATTGACCGAATGGATCCAGCAGAGGACAGGTTTTTAATTACTGGTCCTTAAAAAAAGGACAAAAGTGCAACATTTTCCCAACAAAGGTGGTCATGCAGCCCCAGAAAGCTTCTCTAAGTGTAGATACATGGATGGATCCATGTTTCCTACTAAAAATACCAACATTGGTCGACATCTCACCAACGTTTGAGGCTCTAACATCAGTAGAAGATGATGTGTGGCGACTATGGCAAGACAAGGTTCCAGTTTTTTGCTATTTTGACATGAAATCTGTCCAAAACTATACAAGATTTGTCCAAAATGACTCAAAAATTTATAATAATGAATAATTATTGACCCTTGACTATGAAAAAACTGCAGAATCTTCAAACAGGGCTGGTATGGTGGCTCCATAAAGTTCCTGTAAGTGTATAAACATGAATTTATCCATATTTCCTACTAAAAATACCAACTTTGGTCGACATTTCACCAACGTTTGAGGCTCTAACATCAATAGGATTTGATGTGTTGTGGGTTTAACAAGACAAGGTTCCATTTTTTTGCTATTTTGACATGAAACCAGCCCAAAATGACTCAACATTGTCCGAAATACCATGAAACGTATCTAAAAAAGACTCTAAATTTGTCCAAAATGACTCAAAATTGTCAAAAAAAATACAATAACGAATAATTATTGAACCTTAACAATGAAAAAACTCCATAAGTTTCAAACCAGGCTATTTTGGTGTCCCCAGAAAGCATATATATATGGAAGGATCCATATTTCCTACTAAGAATACAGTCTTTAGTCGACATTTCACCAACGTTTGAGGCTCTAACATCAGTAGGATTTGATGTATTGCAAGTTTGACAAGACAAGGTTCAATGTTTTTGCTATTTTGACATGAAATCTGTCCAAAGTGATGCAAAATTGGTACAAAAAGACTTAAAATTGACAAAAATTACCAAAATGAACTGGTCCTTGATATTTAGGAAAGTGCAGAAGTTTCCTACAAGGGTGTTATTGTGGACCCAGGAAGTTCCTGTCAGTATATATATGTATGGATGGATCCATATTTCCTACTAAGAATACAGTCTTTAGTTGACATTCCACCAACGTTTGAGGCTCTAACATCAGTGGAATTTGATTTGTGGAAAGTTTAACAAGACAAGGTTCCCTTTTTTTGTGCTATTTTTACATGAAACCTGTCCAAAAAGTTGTCCATAATGACCTAAAATTGTCTAAATATGTCATGAAACTTATCCACAAAGAATTAAAATTGCCAAAAATTGCAATAATGAATAAGTAATTGTCTCCTGACAATGTAAAAAGATTAGAATCTTCAGGGAAGGCTGGTCTAGTGGCTCCAGAAAGTTCCTGTAAGTATATATGGGTGGATCCATATTTCCTACTGACAGTACAGACTTTGGTTGACATTTTACCAACCTTTGAGGCTCAAACATCAGTAGAACTTGATGTATTGCAAGTTTGACAAGACAAGGTTCAATGCTTTTGATATTTTGACATGAACCCTGTCCAAAGTGACACGTCATTTGTCAAAAATTACAATAAGGAATAGTTTTTTGCCCTTGAAAATGAGGACAGTGCACATCTGTTGGTGCCAATCGTTCATTTTCTGTCACCATCCAGCTCCAACTATGAGAACACAAATTGGATATTAAAACCAACAGAGAGGCAAAAAGGCTTTTGGGAATTTCCTTTCTGCAAATAAATGAAATGTAAATGTGTTCAGGAACGATGACTCCTTTGCACTGCCTTCTCTTGTAGCTTTCACTGATCTCCTGTTAAACTCGTCCTGTTGTCATGATGAGTTCCAATCAACGTTTTGTGTGATGTGTGTTGAACCATCATCAGTTTCTCTGTTCACTGTTCGTATCTGTGTGTGAACGTTCGTTAAGGCAAAATGAGCATCGTGTGATGAATTTCCACAAGAAGACAACATGGAGGCAGCTTGTAACTCTGCACAAATAATAACAACACAGAGACGCCAGTTTTTGTTTCCAACCAGTGAGTCCACATCAACATTTAGTCAAAATATCTAAAAACATTGAACCTTGTCTTGTCATTCTTTCCACACATCAAATCCTACTGATGTTAGAGCCTCAACAGTTGGTGAAATGTCAACCAGAGTCTGTATTTTTAGTTGGAAACATGGATCCATCCATATATATACACTTATAGGAACTTTCTGGAGCCACTATAGCAGTCCTATTTGAAGATTCTGAAGTTTTTTTCATTGTTAAGGTTCAATAATTATTCATTATTGTAATTTTTGACAATTTCAAGTCATTTTGGACAAATTTAGAGTCTGTTTTAGATACGTTTCATGGCATTTCGGACAATGTGGAGTCATTTTGGGCTGGTTTCATGTCAAAATAGCAAAAAAGTGGAACCTTGTCTTGTTAAACTTGGAACACATCAAATCCTACTGATGTTAGAGCCTCAAAGGTTGGTGAAACGTCGACCAAAGACTGTATTTTTAGTAGGAAATATGGATCCATCCATATATACACACTTACAGGAACCACAATACTAGCACATCTTTGAAGATTCTGAACGTTTTTCCACTGTCAAAGGCCAATAATTATTTATTATCATATTTTTTGTGTCATTTTGAACAAATCTTTTATACTTTTGGACAGATTTCATGTCAAAATAGCAAAAAATGGAACCTTGTCACGTTAAACTCGCAACACATCAAATCCTACTGATGTTACAGCCTCAAACGTTGGTGAAACGTCGACCAAAGCCTGTATTTTTAGTTGGAAACATGGATCCATCCATATATATATACGCTTTCTGGGGACACCAAAATAGCCTGGTTTGAAACTCATGGACTTTTTTCATTGTCAAGGGTCATTAATTGTTCGGTATTGTAATTTTTTGACAATTTTGAGTCATTATGGACAAATTTAGAGTCTTTTTTAGATACGTTTCATGGCATTTTGGACAATGTTGAGTCATTTTGGGCTGGTTTCATGTCAAAATAGCAAAAAAGTGGAACCTTGTCTTGTTAAACGCACAACACATCAAATCCTACTGATGTTAGAGCCTCAAAGGTTGGTGAAACGTCGACCAAAGACTGTATTTTTAGTAGGAAATATGGATCCATCCATATACACACACTTACAGGAACTTTATGGAACCACAATACCAGCACATCTTTGAAGATTCTGTACTTTTTTCCACTGTCAAGGGCCAATAATGATTTATTATCATATTTTTTTTGTGTCATTTTGAACAAATCTTTTATAGTTTTGGACAGATTTCGTGTCAAAATAGCAAAAAATGAAACCTTGTCTTGTTAAACCCACAACACATCAAATCCTACTGATGTTAGAGCCTCAAACGTTGGTGAAATATTGACCAAAGTTGGTATTTTTAGTAGGAAATATGGATAAAATCATGTATTTACACTTACAGGAACTTTATCAACCACCATACCAGCCCTATTTGAAGATTCTGCAGTTATTTCATAGTCAAGGGCTAATAATTATTCATTATTATAAATTTTTGAGTCATTTTGGACAAATCTTTTGTAGTTTTAGACAGATTTCATGTCAAAATAGCAAAAAACTGGAACCTTGTCTTGCCATAGTCGCCACACATCATCTTCTACTGATGTTACAGCCTCAAACGTTGGTGAGATGTTGACCAATGTTGGTATTTTTAGGAGGAAATATGGATCCATCCATGTATCTACACTTAGAGAAGGCCTGCATGACCACCTTTGTTAGGAAAATGTTGCACTTTTTTCCTTTTTTTAAGGACCAGTAATTAAAAACCTGTCCTCTGCTGGATCCATTCGGTCAATATGATCTGCTGGAAATGATTCTGCCTGTTTCCTCACCACATTTCATGGCTGTGGGAGTTTTATTTCTGGAGACACCGAACCCTACTCGTGGCTTTTTAGATAACATACAAAAACTCCCAGGTCTGAAAGCATATAAAATTCTCAAACTTCTGCCAAAATACTTTACAGAACTTAGTTGATCAATAAATAAACTCTGGACAGCAATAAAAGTCCTGAATTCTGTCTGCGCTGACACCGACTGACCATCTGTGTGACGAACAAGAGGTGGTTTGAGCGACTGAGCATGTTGGCATCTCAAAGTCGTATCACAGAAGGTCTTTGCTGACTCATTACTGCGATATGAGTGTTTGACTCAGCAGCCTTCCTCCAGACGTCCTCCCACACTCACACTAAACACAGGAAACACAGATTTAAAGACTAGCATATGGTGGAGTGCAGCTTCTGTACAAAGTTAAGACGATATCCATCCTAATGCACATCACATCGCTGTGTCATAAAAGCCAACAGAGGAGCCGCTTTTAGATGCATTTGGAGTTTTGAGCCTCCCTCTGTGCCCCCTCCACAAACAGCAGAGTGTTTGAGTAGTCCTAATGTGTTTATCTTTGTGTTTCATCCCTCCAGATAATGGAAAAGGACAAACCACGGCTCTGATCTCAGAGGAGGGGGTTGAACAAGGTTTCCTTGATGAGGTAATGAAGCAGCACTTACAAATCATCTGCAGCAAAGACAAACCACCCCCACACGCACGGCCGTGAAATCGAGGCCGGGTTGGTGTGGAGCTGGTTTCCTGCGGCTGAGCATCAGCTGCCTCGTTATTAAAGGTGGAGGGGCGGGAACCAAACACCTGCGCCGTTCATCAGCAGGCGACGGATGAAGGTGACCGCAGATAACGCAGAATTATGTGGCTGTTAAAGCATTACATATGTTAAAACACTGTGGAAGTGTGTCTAAAAAACCCTGCACAATTATAATATATGCTAAAATATTTAAAAACTGTATCCAAAATCAAGACCTGCTAAATTATTTTATGCGCTAAAACATTGCAGAACAATGTGATTCAGGAACTAATGGATCCAAGTTAGTCCTGAACACATGAGTTCTGATCAGAGGGCATGAAGCCTCACATAAGTCTTTGTCATGGTGCCCCTTTACCAGCTAAACCCCCACAATGCTCTCACCTCCTCTGGTCTCTACAGTAAGAAGTGACACAACCAGGTACTAGAGTTAATCTACAGTGGCAAGAAAAAGGATGTGAACCTTTTGGAATTACCTGGATTTCTGCATAAATTGGTCATAAAATGTTGTTCTGACCTTCATCTAAGTCACATTAACAGACAAACACAGTCTGCTTAATCCAATACCACACAAACAATAATATCTTTTCATGTTTTTATTGAACACACCATGTTAACATTCACAGTGCAGGGCGGAAAAAGTATGTGAACCCCGAGGCTAATGGCTTCTCCAGGAGCTAATTGAAGTCAGGAGTCAACCAACCTGGAGTCCAACCAATGAGACGCAATTGGAGGTGTTGGCTATTTTTAGTTTGCTATTCTCAAAAAGCATTGCCTGATGTGAACCATGCCTCACGCGAAAGAGCTCCCAGAAGACCTACGATTAAGATTTGTTGACTTGCATGAAGCTGGAAAGGGTTGCAGTAGTATCTCTAAAAGCCTTGATGTTCGTCAGTCCACGGTAAGACAAAGTGTCTATGAATGGAGGAAGTTCAGCACTGTTGCTATGCTCTCTAACAGGAGCCGTCCCGTAAAGATGACTGCAAGAGCTCAGGGGAAGAAGAATCCTAGAGAGTCAACTAAAGACGTGGCTAACATCTCTGTTGATGAATCTACGATGAGTAAAGCACTAAACAAGAATGGAGTTCATGGGAGGACACCATGGAGGAAGCGACTGCTGTCCAAAAAAACACATTGCTGCACATTTGAAGTTTGCAAAAGAGCACCTGGATGTTCCACAGCACTACTGGCAAAATACTCAAAACATCATCCTAACTGTGAAGTACGGTGGAGGGGGCATCGTGGTTTGGGGCTGCTTTGCTGCCTCAGGGCCCGGACAGATTGACATCATCAACGGAAAAACGAATTCCCTAGTTTATCAAGACATTTTGCAGGAGAACTTAAGGCCATCTGTCCACCAGTTTAAGCTCAACAGAAGATGGGTGATGCAGCAGGACAATGACCCAAAGCACAGAAGTAAATCAACAACAGAACGGCTTCGGCAGAAGAAAATACGCCTTCTGGAGAGGCCCAGTCAGAGTCCCGACCTCAACCCGACTGAGATGCTGTGGCATGACCTCAAGAGAGAGATTCACACCAGTCATCCCAGGAATACTGCTGACCTGAAACGGTTTTGTGAAGAGGAATGGTCCGAAAATCCTCCTGACCATTGTGCAGGTCTGAACTGCAACTACAGGAAACGTTTAGTGGAGGTTACTGCTGCCAAAGGAGGGTCAACCTGTTATTAAATCCAAGGGTTCACATACTTTTTCCACAAAAACATGAAAACACATGATTGTTTGTGTGGTGTTAGTTTAAGCAGACTGTGTTTGTCTGTTGTTGTGACTTAGATGAAGGTCAGAACACATTTTATGACCGGTTTATGCAGAAATCCAGGTAATTCCAAAGGGTTCACTGACTTTTTCTTGCAACTGTACAATATTTTAAATGTCTGTTATTTAAGAAAATGTTTGTTCAGACCTTTTGTTCAAATCTGATGTCACATGTGTCAGAATAGAAGGTATAACCAGAGCCAGGACACATGACTTCTGGTTGGGGTCATTAACCACCACAGAAGTCTGTGTCATGGTGCCTGTTGCTAGCTAAACTCCCACAATGCTCTCTGCTTGCCAACATGAACTACCTGTAGTCTGAGTGACGCCTCCTCTGGTTTCTATTGTATTAAACAGTAAGAGGCTCCCCCAGGTGGAAAATATGACAGAAATCGGACACAAAATGACAGAAAAAGCAACATGACGAGACTCAAAATGACAAAATTGGACTGCAAACCATAAAAAGACACAAAACAACAAAAAGCAACACAACGACAAAAGCAGAAGACACAAAATGACAAATGACTGACACAACAAACAAGATACTAAAACAAATTACAATGCCAGTTTGTCTTAAACACATTATTAGCTCTGGTTGGGGGTCATTAACCACCACAGAAGTCTGTGTCATGATGCCCGTGGCTAGCTAAACTCCCACAATGCTCTCTGCTTGCCAACATAAATTACCTGTAGTCTGAGTGACGCCTCCTCTGGTCTCTACAGTATTAAACACTAAGAGGCTCCACCTGGTGGAACAACCAGGTACTACAGCTGGTCTATGATACATTTTAGAGAACACAGGTTTTCTGCCCTAGTGGAGCTTTAACTCTGAACATCTACAGAACATTAAGGAGGCAGAAAAGCATTTTTTTCTCAACGCATTGCAGAGATATTCAGTTGTTCAGCATATAGACTGGTTTATTTTAATAACTTAAATGCAAATGAAGTGTGTATTATGTAGAAAAAAGGTGTCAGATTGGGACTCAGTATCAGCAAATGCTAAATAATACATGACTTGGATTGAATCAGGGTTAAAGTTTGATCGGGACGTCGCGACAAAAGGACTAATTTTATAATTCATTCATTTTCAAGTCTGCATGGCTTTGAATCTGCAGCCATGTGGCTCTGTGAAGCCAACATAATGATGTTAGCATTGCGCTAAATGCTAATATGCCAATGCAAGTGCTGTCTCCCAAAAATGATGTTCCTGTACAATTCAGCTGCATTTAGGCTCTGAAAGGAAGTAATTTAGTTTCAAACCAGATGTCGTTTTGCTTTTGTTCAGACTTAAGTTGAATTTTCACTCATTGTTTGATTAGCGCTCCATAACAGCTTGTTTAGGGTTGGAGTCAGTTCTTCTACTACATGTTTAAAGCTTTTTAAATTCATTTTCTGGGTTAGTCGCACCTCATTTAATACATGAAGAGGAAAAACTGTAAAAAAAGCAACAGCGACGCAAGAAAATGCGGCAAAGACGAGTTGATTTGGAAAATTAATTCCGTGTAGGAGCCTCTTCTGTGCCTTTAAACATGTTGATTATGCTGCTTGCTAATGACAGCCTCCGTATCCGGATCACATCTGGGAGCAGAGACAATCCAACGTGATGAGATTCTGTCAAACCTACAAACCGCCTCAATGAGTTTGTCCTCCAGAGGAAGCAGAATGATTTACACAAGTCCTGTTTATCAGGGACGCGACGGCAGCAGCCATCTGCTTCACGCTGGATCCTCATCCTGATGAGAAGAACTACAGATAGTTTACATCCAGCAGCAGCAGTTTGATCGAAACAGAAGATACTGGACAATTTTAAGTCATTCTGGACGTGTTTTCAGTCATTTTGGGACCTTTTTGGAGTCATTTTGGACAGATTTTGAGAGATTTTTTGGACATTTTTTGTCAGTTTGGAAAAATTTTACCCCATTTTGGACAATTTTGAGTAATTTAGATCATTTTGCACAAATTGTAAGTCATAAATAGACCTTTTTAGAATCATTTTAGACAATGAGACAATTTTTTAGACAAAATTTCCATAGTTTTGGACGTTGTTGAGGTCATTTGGATGATTTTGAGATGATTTTGAACCAGTTTTAAGGCATGTTGGACCTTTTTTTTGGTCTTTCTGGACAAGTTTGGAGTCATTTCGGCCAATTTTAAGTGATTTTGAGCAGCTTTTGAGAAACTTTGGACATTTTTTAAAAGCATTTTGACCAAATTTGAAGTAATTTTTGAGTAATTCTGGATGAGTTTCTGGTAATTTTGTAGATATTTAAGGTCAGTTTAGACATTTTCCCTTCATTTTAACTACATTTAAGTAGTTCTGAAAAAATTTTAAGTCATTCTGGACGTGTTTTCAGTTATTTTGGGATCTTTTTGGAGTCAAATTGGACAGATTTTGAGAGTTTTTTTGGACATTTTTTGTCGGTTTGGACAAATTTTACCCCATTTTTGACAATTTTGAGTAATGCACAAATTATAAGTCATAAATAGACCTTTTTAGAATCATTTTAGACAATTTTAGAGTCATTTTGGACACATTTTGAGTTATTTTTGACATTTTCCTGTCATTTCAGAAATTTTAGGTCATTTTAGACATTTTGTGATTAATTCAGGACATGTTTGGAGTTATTTTGGACAGATTTTAGGTCATTTTAAGCAGCTTTTGAGATTTTTTTTGACATTTCTATTGTTTTGCACAAATTCTAAGTGATTTTTGGAGCTTTTTAGAATAATTCTGGGCACGTTTTAAGTAGTTTTTGAGAGCTTCTGAGAAATTGTGGACAAGCTGTTAAGCAATTTTGGACATTTCTGCTAGTTTGGACAAATTTCCATCATTTTGGACGTTGTTGACGGAATTTGGATGATTTTAAGATGATTTTGAACCAGTTTTAAGGCATGTTGGACCATTTTTTTTGGTCTTTTTGGACAAGTTTGGAGTCATTCTCGACCTTTTGGAGTCATTTCGGCCAATTTGAAGTGATTTTGAGCAGCTTTTGAGAAACTTTGGACACTTTTAAAATCATTTTGACCAAATTTGAAGTAATTTCTGTGTAATTCTGGACAAGTTTCTGGTAATTTCGTACATATTTAAGGTCAGTTTAGACATTTTCCCTTCATTTTAAATACATTTAAGGAGTTCTGGACAATTTTAAATCATTCTGGACGTGTTTTCAGTTATTTTGGGACCTTTTTGGAGTCATTTTGGACAGATTTTTTTTTGACATTTTTTGTCGGTTTGGACAAATTTTTCCCCATTTTTGACAATTTTGAGTAATTTAGGTCATTTTGCACAAATTATAAGTCATAAATAGACCTTTTTAGAATCATTTTAGGCAACTTTAGAGTCATTTTGGGCACATTTTGAATTATTTTTGACATTTTCCTGTCATTTCGGAAATTTTAGGTTGTTTTAGACATTTTGTGATTAATTCAGGACATGTTTGGAGTCATTTTGGACAGATTTTAGGTCATTTTAAGCAGCTTTTGAGATTTTTTTTTTTACCTTTCTATCGTTTTGCACAAATTCTAAGTGATTTTAAGTAAATTGAAAGTAATTTCTGAGTAATTCTGGACAAGTTTTGGGTAATTTCGTACATATTTAAGGTCAGTTTAGACATTTTCCCATCATTTTAAATACATTTAAGTAGTTCTGGACAATTTTAAGTCATTCTGGACGTGTTTTGGGTTGTTTTGAAACGTGAATCCATCTTTCGTTTAGTTTCTTCCTTATGTGTTGTCAAATAACCCTGAGATACACATACCACAAAGCCTGATGGGAGTTGGAGTCACGGGGTCCGCTGAGGATTGGGATGGAAGAAGCTGGATGTATAAGAGCTAAAAGGGGAGAAAGATTTGAAATGACGAATCGGTAATGTAATTGGAGCTGAAGGTAGACGTGCTGTGAATGTGAGAAACCTGCATGAATAAAACATGCAGCCGATTTGTTGTCACTGTTCAATTGCACTTTGAATTGGCTCTCCCTGTGGGACACCTGCAGTCAGCTGCATCCAGATTACCTTCAACCTTACATGCTACTGTACGTGTAGATATATATACATGAATAATGATCCCATATTCTGCACATTTACTGGTCTATAATAGTGTCTTTGTGGTCTCCTGGAATATGCTCACATGCTTTATTGTCCATAAACACGTTATTTTATTCGACTGTACATCACTGCAGCTCCTCTTCTGCCTGTTTTAACTCCCGCCTCTTTAAGCCCCGCCCCCTGAAAAGCTAGGTCTGCTCTGATTGGTCAGCTGGTCCGACCGAAGCCAGGTAACGTTGTTTAGTTCTTTGTTTGAGGCCAAATTAACTGCTAGTAACATCATAAATAGGTAAACAAAGGTGGTAGGTGGCAGTAGGTGGTAACACTGTAGGGTCTTAATATGTACTAACAGGTTTTTATATATGTATTTCAATGGTTGTAACCCTGATATGTACATTTTTAGGTAAATTTAGGTCATAAATAACACAACAGGGTCTTAATTCCTAATGCAAGTCATATTCTAAATGTGCTGTAGAAATAACAGTGACGAACGCGTAACCTGGGATTCAAGCTGGATGAAAATCAACTACATCAGTGGAACAGTAACCGAACCTGGTTTTATCAGTAACAAAGACAAACTAAACTAGTGAAACCTCACGTCTGAAGTCCTCAAGATTTCTGTTTTCAGTCATTTTCAAATAAATCACTGCATTCTGTCATTTTCAGTTGTTGTTTTCTGCCGTTTTAAGTCGCTGCATTTGGTCGTTTTTAGTCGCTGTTTTCTGTCATTTTCAATCACTGTTTTCTGTCAATTCCATCGCCATTTTCAGTTTCTGCTTTCCGTCATTTTCAGTCTCTGTTTTCTGTCATTTTCAGTTGCTTTCACTCACTGTTTTCTATCGTTTTCAGGTGGTTTTCTTGTGTTTCAGACTCTATTTTAATATATTTTCAGGTGCTGTTTTGTGCTGTTTTCACTCACTGTTTTCTGTTTTCAGTCATTTTCAAATAAATCACTGCATTCTGTCATTTTCAGTTGTTGTTTTCTGCCGTTTTAAGTCGCTGCATTTGGTCGTTTTTAGTCGGTGTTTTCTGTCATTTTCAGCCACTGTTTTCTGTCAATTCCATCGCCATTTTCAGTTTCTGCTTTCTGTCATTTTCAGTTGTTTTCTGTCATTTTCACTCACTGTATTTCTGTCATTTTCAGTCCCTGTTTTCCGCTGTTTTAAGTCACTGCATTCGGTGTTTTTAGTCGCTGTTTTCTGCTGTTTTCACTAGCTGGAATTTGTACACGCTGCTTTCCGTCATTTTCAGTCTCTGTTTCAGTCATTTTCAGTTGCTTTCACTCAGTTTTCTATCGTTTTCAGGTGGATTCCTGGTGTTTCAGACTCTATTTTAATTTATTTTCAGGTGCTGTTTTGTGTTTTCTGAAAACAAAAAACACTCACTGTTTTCTGTTTTCAGTCATTTTCAAATAAATCACTGCATTCTGTCATTTTCAGTTGTTGTTTTCTGCCGTTTTAAGTCGCTGCATTTGGTTGTTTTTAGTCGCTGCTTTCCGTCATTTTCAGTCTCTGTTTTCTGTCATTTTCAGTGGCTTTCACTCACTGTTTTCTATCGTTTTCAGGTGGTTTTCTTGTGTTTCAGACTCTATTTTAATATATTTTCTGGTGCTGTTTTGTGCTGTTTTCACTCACTGTTTTCTGTTTTCAGTCATTTTCAAATAAATCACTGCATTCTGTCATTTTCAGTTGTTGTTTTCTGCCGTTTTAAGTCGCTGCATTTGGTCATTTTTAGTCGCTGTTTTCTGTCATTTTCAATCACTGTTTTCTGTCAATTCCATTGCCATTTTCAGTTTCTGCTTTCTGTCATTTTCAGTTGCTTTCACTCACTGTTTTCTGTCGTTTTCAGTCCATTTTTTCTGTCATTTTCAGTCCCCGTTTTTTTGCCATTTTAAATCACTGTGTTCTGTCATTTTTAGTTGTTTTCTGTCATTTTCACTCACTGTATTTCTGTAATTTTCAGTCCCTGTTTTCTGCTGTTTTAAGTCACTGCATTCGGTCGTTTTTAGTCGCTGTTTTCTGCTGTTTTCACTAGCTGGAATTTGTACATGCTGCTTTCCGTCATTTTCAGTTTCTGTTTTCTGTCATTTTCAGTTGCTTTCACTCACTGTTTTCTATCGTTTTCAGGTGGTTTTCTTGTGTTTCAGACCCTATTTTAATTTATTTTCAGGTGCTTTTTTGTGCTGTTTTCACTCACTATTTTCTGTTTTCAGTCATTTTCAAATAAATCACTGCATTCTGTCATTTTCAGTTGTTGTTTTCTGTCATTTTCACTCACTGTGTTTGTTATTTTTAGTCCCTGTTTTCTGCCATTTTAAGTTGCTGCATTTGGTCGTTTTTAGTAGCAGTTTTTTGTCATTTTCAATCACTGCTTTCTGGCGTTTTACGTCGCTGCATTTGATCGTTTTTAGTCGCTGTTTTCTGTCATTTTCAATCACTGTTTTCTGCCATTTTAAGTCGCTGCTTTTGATCGTTTTTAGTTGCTGTTTTCTGTCATTTTCAATCACTGTTTTCTGGCGTTTTACGTCGACATTTTCAGGTTCTGTTTTCTGTCATTTTCAGTTGCTTTCACTCACTGTTTTCTGTCGTTTTTAGGTGGTTTTCTAATGTTTCAGACCCTATTTTAATTTATTTTCAGGTGCTGTTTTGTGCTGTTTTCACTCCTGTTTTCTGTTTTCAGTCATTTTCAGTCCCTGTTTTCTGCCATCTGTCACTTTCAGTTGTTTTCTATCATTTTCAGGTGGTTTTCTGTCGTTTCGGTTCCCATTTTATTTTGTTTCCAGACACTGTTTTCTGTCGTTTCTGGAGCAGTTGGTGCGCTTGTTGTTCGTGATTCCCCCTGAAGCTTTACCTCGTCCTGCATCATTTTCCTTTTCCTGTTTCTGCTGCAGACACGTTGGTGATCAGAGGTTTTCCTGCTGCAGCTCAGCCTCTGTATCTGTCTGAGTGTTGAAGTGAGGGCTCTGATACTTTCACACCTGCTCTCTCAGGACAGCTCCTCTTCCTCTTCTTCTTCTTCTTCTTCTTCACAGCTCGGAGGGTTTTTCAATCATTAGCTGCACTTGTTTGCTGCAGCAGACCACTGCTTCCTGCTCCCCCCAGATTCAACACTGTGCTCCGGTTGATTCACCGACTTCCTTCGCTCTGGTTTGCTTTTATTGCTTTTCTCCTCTTACGGCTGCTTTTCTGTCACGGTCAGCTCGCCAACCTTCATCTTGTGCCTTCATTCAAATGCAGCAGAGGAGGGTTGCAAACATTAACCCTCCTCAGCCCACGGCGGTGACAAAACGTCCACGTTAAAGCCGTCTAATCAGTGACAGTTACGACGAGACAGCTTTAACATAGATGCTAAAGCTCTCTGGTCGTAACTGTTACTGATCAAATGTGGAAAAAACTACAAATCCAAACATGTCAGACTCTGAACTGAATCACTGCAACGTTTTGGTGGGAAAATATTAATATTGTCAGACATTATCACTGTCTAAGTGTCAAATAACATGTTTTATATTGTATGTTGCTTCTATGGTTCTTTAACTATAATAAAATATTCACTGTAAGAAAAAAATCCATAATATAATAGTCAATCTACTGGCAGCTCATTGCCTCGGTTTTGTCCTGTAATTAAAAAGAAATTAATAATTTACTTGGTGAATTATTAATATGTCCACAGTAAAAAAACAACTGGTGTATCTGTAGTAGTAAATGGGATATTTTCTTTTTATGCAATGGTAAATCTATAATTAAAATAAATACACATTTGCTATAATATATTATATTTTCTGCTATTTAACGGCACCTACACTAAAAATACAAAGCAATTTGTGTTATTTAAAGGTAAATAAATAAAAAAATAGACAATATTTCTTATTTAATTGTATTTTTTCTATTAAAAATACTACATTTTCTTCTATTTTATTGGTATCTACACTGAAAATACAATACAATATTTACAGTAGAACAACTGCACATGTGAAGTAAATTCATGAAATAAAATAGGAATAAAATAAAATAAAAATCTAGCGCTTTAGCTTGACTTTCTCCTGGAACAAAAAAGGCAGCTTTTGCCAGAATTCCACCTGTATTTTACTGATGCATCCGTAGTGAAACACAGGATATTTAACAGTAAATCTGTAATTTAAAAATAGACATTCTGCTGTTATTTAACTGCATATGTATATTAAAAATACTGCTGTTATTTAATGCTGCACCTGCCCTGAAAATTACAATAAACTTTTTGTTTTTTATTGGTATGTCTACAGCAGGGGTGTCCAGTTCTGGTCCTGGAGGGCCACTATCCTGCATGTTTTAGATGTTTCCCTCTTCCAGCACACCTGATTCAAATGATCAGGATCGTTATCAGGCTTCTGCAGAGCTTCATGATGAGCTGATCATTTGAATCAGGTGTGCTGGAAGAGGGAAACATCTAAAACATGCTGGATAGTTGCCCTCCAGGACCAGGACTGGACACCGATGGTCTATGGCAGTGGTTCTCATCTGGTCCAGCCTCAGGATCCACTATGTCTCTATTAAAATTGGTTGCGACCCAAATTTTTAAAGTTTGCTGTTCCTGTTAACAAATTAAGGTTTATTTGGGTGGAGTCTCAACACATTTTGATACAGCTTTGGAAAATTTTGGCTTATTTTTTGCTCATTTTATTATATAGGGACACTTTTTCCAAGTTTGGGGCATATTTTGGCCCATTTTGACAGATTCTGAGCACATTTTGGTTCATTTTTGGGACGTTTTTAGCATAAATTTCTCCAATAACCTGACAGAACCAAATCTAGAGGTTAATAGTGGGCAACTACTGGTGTCACCACCACTAAATATCCTGCTACTGAAAGCAAACTGTGTCATAAGAAACACATCCTTTAAAGTAAAAGACTTTATACCGATACTTTTTGGGGGGAGGAGGGGGGCATGCTTCTGCGACCCTCTAAAAATGGCTTCGCGACCCACTTTTGGGTCCCGACCCACCAGTTGAGAACCACTGGTCTATAGTACAGCAACTGCAAATGTCAGGTTAATCATTAAATAGCAGAGTTGCTTGTTTCCTGACTTTGTCGAGTAAATAAAAATGGAAATTTACTGTTTATTTATAGTTTTCTAAAGCATAAAAAGAGAACTCGGTGTTGTACCTACAGGAATACAACTGGAACATCTCTGTCATTTAATAATGTTTCTAAAGTGAAACTAACTCCAAACTGTCTTCTAGATGAACTGAACTGATAATAATGCAGTTTGAGAATGTAAATACATAAAGCTGTGATTTATGTGCCGTTTCTGTGAGAACATACGATCACGCAGCAGTTAATGTGCAGACGTCTGTGTGGATATTAAAGTGTTTGGATCTTCTTCCTGCTGGTTACGACGAGAAATAATCTTTGGATAACTTTTGTTTGTCTCAGGTGGATCTGATCTGCTCTGATGAGGGAAAACCAGTTTGTTTTGCACTGCAGAAACTGAACATCTCACCAGTTTATTCGTCTTATTTTTAGTCTAATTGTCTCAACCCACTTGATTTAAGATAAATTCACTTTCCAGGTAACATTTCAGCAGATGGAGGGACGTGTTTTAAGACAACGCATCTTAAATATCTTGTTAAGTCAAACAATCTTGAAATGATCTTGTTTTAGTTGTATTTTACCAGAAACAAGGTTCATTTCATTTCATACATGTTTCAAGCTGAGCTGTTGTTTGTATCAGATAAATAATCTGGATTTAAGGAATAAAGTAAATGCATTTTATTGGAAAATCACCAATTCATATCAGAAAACAGCTGCAAGTGTAAAATGTGTAAAAAAAAACAAAGCAAATGTCTGCTTTTGAGTTCAAACACCTCCTTTTGGGCGTAGCTGGCTTCACCTAAAACACAACACCTTCAAATGCTGTCAAACACCACTAAATATTAGGATTTCTAGCCAACTGTGAGAAGACATTATATCTCAGAATGCTTCAATTAATCTGTGTGATCTTATTTCAAGTACAAGATGGTCTTAAATCTAGAGAAGAGCCACGATAATACAACTAAAATAAGTTGAACACATCTCAAATTAAGAAGCTGACATTAAACTTATTAAAGCTAAAATCTATTTAATTCTTTATCATGTCTGGTTTATTCTAAGACACCTCAGCTTGACAATGCTGCTAAAATATAGCTTCAAATAAGTTTTCCCTGCTGATTTTAAGACCTCAATATTCTAAATGTCATGTCTTATTTCAAGAAATCTGACCAAGCAAATGTTCACTTGTTCTATTGGCAGATTTTTACACTTATTTCAGGTAAAAGTGCCTTGAAAGAAGTTTATTTATCTTGTTTTGGGAGGGGCATTTTTTACAGTGTTGAGCTTTTCCAGACTTCGGTTTTGCAGCTTCTTTCATTTTTTGTCCTGCTTTAGAGCTTTTAAATCTGTTCGGGTTCGTTCTGTTGTTGGAAAACTCCGTGGCTTCCCAGTTTCAGTTCGTTCTTCCTGATTCTTCAGCCTTCTGTTGTTTTTGTTGTTGATTTTCTGCTCATTTTAATAAAACCTTTTTGGATTTCCTGCAACTTCCGGACTCTTCTGGAACTGGACTTTAACTTTACGTCGGCTTTAACTTCTGTTTGTGAGCTGGCGGTCGTTCGAAGCTGGAGTGTTTCTGTGCTGCGGCTGAAAATGGAGTTTAAATTGGAGCCGCTCTAAAAGAACTGCTTTTGTTTTCCTGCATTTGTATTCACATTGTGTTCGCTCTAATGTCCCTCCATAATCACCATGATATACACTCTCATTTAAGTTGCATTAAGATAATTAAACAGATTTCCCTGCAGGACTAATTAGAGGAACAGTGACATTATGTGACGCATTCAAGGACGCTGCTGCTGGAGAGATTTCACTGTTTTATTAAGGTTCGAGATGAGGAATCTCTGCTTCGGATGAATGAGATCTAAATAACATATCTAAAAAAAAAACACCTGCAGCAGCAAACAAGTGAACCGAGAAAACTTAACAAAGGAGTGCAGAAACACAGCCAGTGCCTCCACACAGGTGCTCTGCATGGTCTGATTAACATCCAGTCAGGCTCTGAAGACTGAGGACGACCAGCTGGATCAGATTTGGCTTCAAGATGTTTTCAGCAAAAGATCTGAGATAAGAGAAGACATTATGAACATTATGAACCCCACAGCAGGGAAATGTGCAGCATTACAGCAGCAAAACAGAACATCAGTAGAAAAATCTAAATAAATAAGAGATTTACACTGAACTCAAATATAAAGGCCCCATGTGAAATATTGATGCCACATGAAGTGCACCACCCAAACTGAGCGTATACTGTCTGGTACTTGGACTAAATGGATCATGAGGGAACGTGTCATTGGCATGTTGGAAGCAGGAATGTCCACCAGAGCGGTCGCTGTGCAGCTGAATGTTCACTATCAGACGACAGGACGTTTGAGAGTTGGTTTCCAACAGACGGGCAGTACTGCAAATCCACCTCATCCACGTCGGCCACGTGTGACCACCCCAGCACAGGATGGACACATCCGGCTGGTTCACTTGTGGGATGGTCTCAGACCAGCGACACGTACAGCAGATGAAACCTTTGGTCTGACAACAGACGCATCACACCAACATGCCAATGACACGTTCCCTCATGACCGGAGTCATCTGAGGCGTTGCTGCTTTGGTCAACATGTGACATGTTGGGGTGGCCTTTTATTGTCCCCAGTATAAGGAGTGTCTGAGTACTGCTCATTGTGTTGGAGCAGCGTCTGGATATGCCACACCCATGGACTGAATGGAATTAATGCATCACTGAGGCAGTGGTGGACTCAAATTTGGGACAATAATCAAGAGAAATATCCATTTAGTCCAAGTACCAGACAGTATACGCTCACTTTGGGTGGTGCACTTCATGTGGCATCAATATTTCACACGGTGCCTTTATATTTTTGCTCAGTGTATGTTTTGTACAGGGTTGTTCTAGATGTTTTGGCTTTTAAATGCACAAAATATTCACAATGCGCACGCTGGAATGTGTTGATGTCATGAAATCTGTTTCTGAGGACTTTGGAATAGAGTTGGGGCACAGGTGGCAGGAGCTTCAGTCACACTAACTGCTCTGTTGGCTTCAATAGTGGCTAAAGAGAACCTCTGCATTCAGGCTCTGTGGAAAAACTCCAGTAAAGAAAGTTGTGGTTAAAACTGTCTTCCACATTATAGAAGTATCACCGTCTCTTTTTGGTGGATTTGCTTTGTTTTGCTCCACCTTGTGGTCATTTTGTGTTCTACTGCGGGCCTCTTGTTTCATTAATGCTCAACTGTTTGGTTATCATTCTTCAACTGCATGATGATAATTTTCCCGAAGTCTAACAAAATTAAAGTCTGAGGCAGTGATATTAAAAAGTCTATTAACTTACATATAATCAGCGCTTTTTGCCACCAAGAATTACATTTTAAAACTCCTCATATTGATTTAGCTTTACGTCCTTGTCTAATACACATAATCTGACATCCTTGTCTACAAACTTACAGACTGTATTTGCAACACAAAGTAACCACAAAGAGACACAAAATCATCACTAAAAGGGTTCAAACTACCACAAAGAGACACGCAATCAGCACAAAAACATGCAAAACCGCCCCTAAGACTTAAAATAGTCACATAAAAGGCCGAAATTACCACAAAGAAACAAAACATCACCACAAAACAAAACAAAACCACAGTTAAAAAGGCTGAAGGTCCCACAAAGACACATTAAATCCCCGCAATAAGAGGCAAAGTCATTAAAAGAGACTCTGAATCCTGACATGGGCGTTCAGAACAGGAGATACAGATTGACTGGTGCAGCTGCTCCTCCTCCAGTCCAATGTCCTGGGTCCTGGGTCCTGGGTCCTGGGTCCTGGGTCCTGGGTCCTGGGTCCTGGTCCTGGGTCCTGGGTCCTGGGTCCTGGTCCTGGTCCTGGGTCCGGCTGGTCTCAGGTTTCCATCTCTGGGTTTATGAATCAGTGACAGAGGAGCTGCAGAGGCGACTCATCATTGAATGAATCATAAACCAGGACTGAGACTCTGAGGCTTCATTCAGCTGGTTGTCCATCAGAAGGACCTCCGACAGGTGAGTTCTCCTCCTGGACCAGTCCAAGAAGACCTCAGGAGGAGCCTCTGTGCTACCGTTCAGTCTTTTACTGCTGATTTTGAATTTTTGTGACTTTTTTGTGGTAATTTTTAATCTTTTTGAGTCTCTTTGTGGTCATTTTGAGTCTCTTTGTGGCCATTTTGAGTCTCTTTGTGGTGGTGTTGAGTCTCTTTGTGGTGGTTTTGAGTCTCTTTGTGGTGGTTTTGAGTCTCTTTGTGGCCATTTTGAGTTTCTTTGTGGTCATTTTGAGTCTCTTTGTGGTCATTTTGAGTCTCTTTGTGGTGGTTTTGAGTCTTGTGGTCATTTTGAGTCTCTCTGTGGTCATTTTGAGTCTCTTTGTGGTCATTTTGAGTCTCTTTGTGGTTGTTTTGAGTCTCTGTGGTCATTTTAAATCTCTTTGTGCTGGTTTTGAGTCTCTTTGTGGCCATTTTGAGTCTCTGTGGTCATTTTGAGTCTCTTTGTGGTCATTTTGAGTCTCTCTGTGCTGGTTTTGAGTCTCTGTGGTCATTTTAAGTCTTTTTGTTGTTGTTTTGAGTCTGTTTGTGGTCATTTTGAGTCTCTCTGTGGTCATTTTGAGTCTCTCTGTGGTGGTTTTGAGTCTCTTTGCGGTCATTTTGAGTCTCTTTGTGGTCATTTTGTGTCTATTTGTGGTCATTTTGAGTCTGTCTGTGGTCATTTTGAGTCTCTCTGTGGCCATTTTGAGTCTCTTTGTGGTCATTTTGAGTCTCTTTGTGGTCATTTTGAGTCTCTCTGTGGCCATTTTGAGTCTCTTTGTGGTCATTTTGAGTCTCTTTGTGGTCATATTGAGTCTCTTTATGGTCATTTTGGGTCTCTTTGTGGTGGTTTTGAGTCTCTTTGTGGTCATTTTGAGTCTCTCTGTGGTGGTTTTGAGTCTCTTTGTGGTCATTTTGAGTCTCTTTGTGGTTGTTTTGAGTCTCTCTGTGCTGGTTTTGAGTCTCTGTGGTCATTTTAAGTCTTTTTGTTGTTGTTTTGAGTCTGTTTGTGGTCATTTTGAGTCTCTTTGTGGTCATTTTGAGTCTCTCTGTGGCCATTTTGAGTCTCGTTGTGGGTTTGGCATCTCTTTGTGCTGGTTTTGAGTCTCTTTGCGCTGGTTTTGAGTCTCTTTGTGCTGGTTTTGAGTCTCCAGCTGCTGAAATCCCGCCACTCTCTCCCCCTTAATGACAGACATCTGCGGTGATTAGCTCTGATTGTTCGGCTTCATGTGTCTGAGCTGCTGCTTTCTATCCGATGAAGGCGGTGAGGTGGTTTAATTCCAAAGAGCAGGTTGTCTCTTGTGTTTTCGTTTAGCGACCGTGAAGCGCCGTGTTCTTGATCTGACCTTGGATCAGTCTTTATGGAGGAGCCACAGCGTCATCAATGTCTTTATTCTGCACATCTCTGCAGGCCAAGCAGCCGTTTCCCCTCTAGCAGCTGAACTCAGTATAATCTAATATAATCGGTGCATAACGGTGCTGAAGTTCTCCTTCTTTAAGCTCTGAAGATGATCACAACCATTTAAATGTACAGCCAGAGAACGTTTTCAGGTTATCCATTGTTTCAACAAACGTTCCTGTGAGGTTAACAGTTAACGAGCTCAGAACGATGTAACGACCCGACATCCTGTTGGCCTGTGGTGATCTTCTGTCTATTAGTGTGGTGATGTCGTCTCTTTCTTTGTGGCAGGTTTAACTTTCTGTCGGGGTTTTGCCCGTTTTCGTTGAGATTCTGGGTCTTTGTGTTAATTATGCATCTTTTAATGGAGGTTTCGTGTCTATTTGTGGTAGTTTTACCTATTTGCTGGTAATTTTGAATGTTTTTATGGAGATTTTGCATCTTTAAGGGTGATTTTGCTGCTTTTTGTGGTGATTCTGTGACTCTCTGTGGGGTTTTAGCCCTTATTGGAGTAATTTTGTCTGTATTCTGTAGTTTTACATCATTTTTATAGAGATTTTGTGTCTCTTTGTGGTGATTTTATGTCTTTCTCTGGTAATTTTAGTTATTTTTCTGGTGATTTTGAATCTCTGGGATAATTTTGCCTCTTTTTATGGAGATTTTGCATCTTCAAGGTTACTTTTGCTGCGTTTTATGGTGATTTTGTGTCTTTTTGGGGTCATTTTGCATCATTTTGTGGTCATTTTGTGTCTCTTACTGGCAGCTTTAGTCCTTATTATAGTGATTTTGTGTCTTTTTGTGGTAATTTTGTATATTTTTGTGGTGATTTTGTGTCTTTCTCAGGTAATTTTGGTTATTTTTATGGTGATTTTGAATCTTTGGGGTAATTTTGCCTCTTTTTGTGGTGGTTTTGTGTCTTTTTGGGGTCATTTTGTGTCTCTTAGTGGTAGTTTTAGCCCTTATTATCGTGATTTTGCGTCTGTTTGTCGTACTTTTGCATCTGTTTGTAGTAATTTTGCATCTGTTTTTAGTGATTTTGCATCTTTTTGGGGTCATTTTGTGTGTCTTAGTGGCAGCTTTAGCCCTTATTGTACTGATTTTGTGTCTTGTTGTGGTAATTTTATGTCTTTCTCTGGTAATTTTGGTTATTTTGTGGTTATTTTTTAATCTTTGGGAGAATTTTGCCCCTTTTGTGGTGATTTTGTGTCTTTTTGGGGTCATTTTGTGTCTCTTACTGGTAGCTTTAGTCCTCATTGTAGTGATTTTGAGTCTTTTGTGGTGATTTTTTGTTGTTTTTGTAGTGATTTTGCATCAGTTTATGATGTTTTCTGTCTCTTTGTGGTGGTTCTATATCATGTTGTGGTAACTTCACCTATTTTCTGGTAGTTTTGCAAGTTTTTATGAACATTTTGCATCTTTAAGGGTAATTTTGCTGCTTTTTCTGGTGATTTTGTGTCTTTTTGGGTCATTTTGCATCATTTTGCATCATTTTGGGGTCATTTTGTGTCTCTTAGTGGTAGTTTTAGACCTTATTGTGGTGATTTTGAGTCTGTTTGTGGCATTTTTTCATCTTTTTGTACTGATTTTGTGTCTTTGTGGTCAGTTTGCTGCTTTTTGTGGTATTTTTGTGTCTTTTAGTGGTAATTTTGTCGCTTTTTGTAGTGATTTTTTAGTTTTGTTGTGGTGATTTTGCATCAGTTTTTGGTGATTTTGTGTCTTTTTATGGTAGTTTTGACCCTTTGTGTGGTGATGTTGTCTCTTTCTTTCTGGCAGTTTTAACTTTCTGTGGGGGTTTTGCCTATTTTCATTGAGATTTTGAGTCTCTGTGGTAATTTTGCATCTTTTTAAGGAGATTTTGTGCCTCTGTGGTAGTTTTGGCTCTTTCTGTGGTGATTTTGTATATTTTTGTGGTGATTTTGCATCTTTAAGGGTAATTTTGGTCCTTTTTGTGGTGATTTTGTGTCTTTTTGGGGTCATTTTGCATCATTTTGTGTCTCTTAGTTGTACCTTTAGCCTTTACTGTAGTGATTTTGTGTATTTTTGTGGTGATTTTGTGGTGATTTTGTGTCTTTTCTCTGTAATTGTAAATCTTGTAATGGAGATTTTGCATTTTTAAGGGTAATTTTGCTGCTTTTTGTGCAGATTTTGTGTCTGTTTGTGGTACTTTTGCCGCTCTTTGCTGCTTTTTGTGGTCATTTTGTGTCTCTTAGTTGTACCGTTAGGCTTTACTGTAGTGATTTTGTGTCTTTTTGTGGTGATTTCACCTCTTTGTGGTGGTTTTGTGTCTTTTTTCTCTATTTGTCCATCTTGTTATGGAGATTTTGCATCTTTAAGGGTAATTTTGTCGCTTTTTGTGCAGATTTTGTGTCTGTTTTTGGTCATCTTGCATCTTTTTGTGGTGACTTTGAGTCCTTGCCAATCTTTTTTTAATGGTTCATGTAAAATAAACGTACTTATTATGATTTTAAGCATAGATTTTGATAATTTTCCTGATGTCAGTCACACACAATCTGCTTCTAAACCATCAGAATGCTGAAAATCTGATGTTTTTACAGCTTTTGACTCTGATTTAGTTATTTATTAGTTAAGTTTTTAAGATAACCTGCCTTTTAAAGCAGATATTGGGGCTCAGAGGATCAAAGCTGTGCCTTGGTGTTGTGACTTATTGATCACAAAGCAAAGTACAGGTCAAACAAGTCTCTGTCTTTTCTAAATATCTGCCATTTGTTGTTTCGATGAGCCAAACTTTCTGGTTTAAAAGCTGTATTTCTAAACTACGTCTGTGTTTTATTTCCTTCCCCGGCAGGCGATGGAGCAGGACAAGCCGTGGGCGCTGATCTCAGAGGTCGGAGGTGACTGTGGCCTCCCTGAAGACCTGCTGGACATCGTGAGGCGCCACTTCCGGACCGTCTGCTACAGGGACTTCCTGCAGAACCCGGAGCGTCACGCCTCCAACATCCAGGCGCTGCTGATGTGGAGGTACTACCCTGCAGCCGAGCCCTCCCTGCTGAGGACGCTGCCCTCTCTGAAGGTGGTGTCCAGCGGAGGAGCCGGCGTCGACCACCTGGACGTGGACTTCATCAACAGCCTCGGAGCCAAGGTCTCCAACACGCCGGGCGTGGTCGCTAAGGCCACGGCAGACTTAGCCATGGGGCTGCTGCTGGCGTCGGCTCGAGAGATCCTGGAGGGTTAGTTAAAGCCTGACTGGAGCCCAAACCTGCAGCCTGATCATGTCTGACAGGTGGTTTAGATGAATTCAACCTGCTCCTCTGTTCACTGTCTCTGAGCCATGCTGTGTTTGTTCTATTGATCCAGCAGGTTGTTGTCTTGTTGTCTTGTTGTCTCCGTTTTCTGTCTTGTTTTGGTCATTTTCAGCTTCTTTCAGACAGTTTTGTCTCTTTGCGTCTCATTTTTGTTGTTTTGAGCCTGTTTTTTTGCCACTTCTTGTCTTATTTGTGTCATTTCGTGTCTGTTTGTGCTCATTTTATATGTTTTTGTGATGATTTTGTGCGTATACAGATGCGTGTATATAGATGTGTGTGTATATAGATGTGTGTATATAGATATGTGTATATAGATGTGTGTAGATGTGTGTATATAGATATGTGTATATAGATGTGTGTAGATATGTGTGTATAGATGTGTGTGTATAGATGTTTGTGTATAGATGTGTGTATATAGATGTGAATGTGTATATAGATGTGCGTATATAGATGTGTGTATAGATGTAGCCTATATATAGATATTTGTGGGTATAGGCATATATATATAGATGTGTGTGTGTATGTAGATGTGTGTATATAGATGTGTGTATATAGATGTGTATATATAGATGTGTGTGTATATAGATGTGTATATATAGATGTGTGTGTATAGATGTGTGTGTTTATAGATGTGTGTATATAGATATGTGTGTATAGATGTGTATATACAGATGTGCCTATATAGATGTGTGTATAGATGTAGCCTATATATAGATATGTGTGGGTATAGACATGTATATAGATGTGTGTGTGTGTATAGATGTGTGTATATATAGATATGTGTGTATAGATGTGTATATATAGATATGTGTGTATAGATGTGTATATATAGATGTGTGTATATAGATGTGTGTGTGTGTATAGATGTGTGTATATATAGATGTGTATATAGATGTGTATATATAGATGTGTGTATATAGATGTGTATATATTAGTGCTGTCAATCGATTAAAATTTTTGATCGCGATTAATCGCATGAATGTCATAGTTAACTCGCGATTAATCGCAAATTAATCGCACATTTTTTATCTATCCTAAATGTCCCTTGAAATATCATTTTATATGAGGAGGAGGCGGAGAATTCGCGTCAGCTGTGTTTGGCCATCAAGTAGTATTACAGACTGGATAAACTACGATGATAACTCAGTTCACTCTGACAACACACACAGATAACTCTGGTCTTGTCAATCGTCACGCGCGCACCCAAGGCCGCCGTCACCTGGCGGAGCATCTGGATCAGCGGCACACGGTTCGGGACGGGGAAAAGGAGCCGACAGAAAGGCGAGCGAGAATATTGCTGCTGTACCACCACCAGCAGGAGATCCTGTCGGACTCCGACGGCGAACATCTCGCCCTCGACTTCGCCAACCATGCCCCCGTCTTACCCACCCCCGCCCGCGTTAATCTCGCGATAAAAAAATTGACGCCGTTAAAATTGATTTGCGTTAACGCGTTAATAACGCGATATTTTTGACAGCACTAGTATATATAGATATGTGTGTATAGATGTGTATATATAGATGTGTGTATATAGATGTGTGTGTGTGTATAGATGTGTGTATAGATGTGTGTATATATAGATGTGTATATAGATGTGTATATATAGATGTGTGTATATAGATGTGTATATATAGATATGTGTGTGTATAGATGTGTATATATAGATGTGTGTATATAGATGTGTGTGTATATAGATGTGTGTATATAGATGTGTGCGCATAGATGTGTATATAGACGTGTGTGTATAGATGTGTGTATATAGATGTGTGCGCATAGATGTGTGTATAGATGTGTGTATATAAATGTTCGTGTATAGATGTGTGTATATAAATGTTCGTGTATAGATGTGTGTATATAGATGTTTATCTGTATATAGATATGTGTATAGATGTAGCCTATATATAGATATGTGTGGGTATAGACATGTATATAGATGTGTGTGTGTGTGTATAGATGTATACATAGATGTGTGTATATAGATGCGTGTATAGATGTGTGTATATATAGATGTGTTTCTATAAAACATCTGTTTAGATCTGTTGTAGTGAGCCAGTCACACCTCTTTTATTTTCAGATGCACACACAGATTTGTTCTTTCAGGCAGAGTAAATCACACCATCAGCCTCCATGTTCTAGAAATAGCATCAATGAATGTGTCCACAGCAGTCAGATGGCGGCGACGTTCATGGAAAAACTAAACAAATATATATTTTGTGTCCAAGACAATAATTAGCGTTGGCAGGTGGGAGAAGCCAGAGAGAGATTATTTCCCTGTTTGTGCCTCCTGGAGGTCTGCAGGAAATAAATAAATAAAGGGAACGGATGAATAATTCAGTGGTTTTGTCCTGGCAGGTCATCGGATAGCCAGAGACCCCGAGACGAGGCGCATCCCTCTGAACCTGATGGGGGCCGAAGTCACCGGATCGACCCTGGGCGTCGTGGGGATGGGAGACACCGGCTACAGGATCGCACAGAGGGGCCGAGGGTTTGACATGAAGATCCTGTACCACAACCGGAACAGGAGGTACAGAAAAAACCAGCCGAAAAACAAAGAGAGGTGAAAATCTGGCAGCGAGGACGAAGGAAAAGACAGTTCAAAACGATTTAAATACAGTAAAACAGTGTAGCTTTACAGTCACACACTGTTAAACAGCCAATTACCAGTCATACTAATACAGACTGTTGATGTGGACGTGTGGAAAACAAAGATATAAAGGCCCCATGTGAAATATTGATGCCACATGAAGTGCACCACCCAAAGTGAGCGTATTCTGTCTGGTACTTGGACTAAATGGATATTTCTCTTGATTAATGTCCCAAATCTGAGTCCACCACTGCCTCAGTGATGCATTAATTCCATTCAGTCCATGGGTGTGGCATATCCAGACGCTGCTCCAACACAATGAGCAGTACTCAGACACTCCTTATACTGGGGACAATAAAAGGCCACCCCAACATGTCAGCGTTATCTTTAATTTAACAAACAATATAATAATAAAATATGTAAAATAACATTTTTCAGTCTTTAATGTAAATAATTTATGTAATAATAATTTCTTTTAAATTAAGCTTATATCTGCAGAAGAACACAATTTTTTTACTGATTGAAATGCAGTTAGAATAATGTAATTTAATGGTAAAATGTAGGAAAACAATGAATTACCAGGAGCATACAGATTTTTTGTAGACCTTTGTAGAATTAACTGGAGGTTTATGGTAAATTAATATTTTTTCCTATGACTTTACTAATTATTATTATTATTATTTGTAACTTAACAATACAGGGGAAATCTATAAAATAATAGTTTAGAAATTATTTATCATTTTTTAATCCTTACTATAAATATTTTTAGATAAATAGCCACAGATATCTGTGAAATAATTATATTTTTGCTGATTTAAATATAGTAAAAAAAAAATCTGTGTAATTTTATGGTCAAATTTTGTACAAAAATGAAATCGGGAAAATCTGTCAAATTAGAATATACATGTAATTTTTTTTTCTGTAAAATAATGACACATATCTGTAAATAACTGATTGAAGTGAAGTTAAATTAATGTAATGCCACAGTAAATTGTGGTGAAAGCTACTTTACTGTGTATAAACAGGTGGATTTTAGAGAAATTTCTACTTTTTTCTGTGGCTTTACAATTTTTTTAACCTGCAATTTAACAACATAAATAGCAGCAAATATCTGTAAAATAATTATATTTTTGCTGATTTAAATTCAGTAAAAACTGTAATTTTATGGTCAGACTTTGTACAAAAATGAAAAAGGGAAAAATATAAAAAAAACAATTTAATACACATATTTTTTCTTTAAAATAATGACAAATATCAGTAAAATAACTAATTTTTACTGATTGAAATGTGGTTAAAATAATGTAATTTTACAGTAAAATGTAGTAAAAGAAAAAAAATTACCATGAAAAATATAAAACGGGTGGGCTTACGGTAAATTTCTATTTTTTTCTGGGACTTAACAAATTATTATCTGTAATTTAACACAAATAACAGCATATATCTGTAAAATAATCCTATTTTTGCTGATTTAAATGCAGTAAAAATTGGGATTTAAAAAAAAAAATAACAGTAAATGGTGCAATTAAACCTGTGAATATGTATTGTTTTTTACAGTGTAAGGTCTGATGACTCTTTATTATAGTTTGATTTATCCCTACCTTTCATATTGTAACATAGTTTGGGCTAATACTTTTCCAACTACTCTCCACAAAATCTTGGTCCTACAGAAGCGCTTCGTAAGAGTCACAAGCCGGTCCGACTCATGTGCCCCATCCATCCCTTTATTTAAGAAGCTAAAAATCTTCACTATATACAATATCAATACTTTTCAGATTTGTGTTTTTTTTTATGAAATGTACTCCAACAAAGGAAGGATTCCTGGTCATTTTCTGTCCTATTTCCAAACTAATTCAGAGATCCATGCTTATGAAACCCGTCAATCAGCTGATCTTCATCTTCCTCAGCTACTCACCAGGCGCTGTCAATTCTCTATAAGATACAGAGGAGCCAAGTTATGGAATCATGTTAGTTATTTAGCTAAAAAATGTCAGAATATTGAAAGTTTTAAGAAAT